>CM055117.1:805932063-806287063 GCA_029206835.1 Rana muscosa | reverse complement strand
GCCACACTTCAGGTCTTATTTGTGTTGTTAGTCTTGTGACGTGTTTATGTGATCCATATCTCTTCAGACAGAGGGCTCCGACCATAAATAGGAAGGCTAGTATGCTAGCCTGAAATTATGGGAGGAGTTCGAGGGGTACTTATACAGACCATCCACCAGGGTCAGTGTCGGCTGTAGTGCGCGGTACCCACCCACCCATATCTCCCTTTTCTAGGGCACTCCTCTACAACCAATTCTCAGCAGAATTATCTATTACTTCTATTCAGGTATGGCCCCTTTATTTGGCATACCGTACAAAAGGCCAGGCCACACTTCAGGTCTTATTTGTGTTGTTAGTCTTGTGACGTGTTTATGTGATCCATATCTCTTCAGACAGAGGGCTCCGACCATAAATATATATATATATATATATATATACATGTAAACTGTGTATATATATATATGTATAGATATATATATATATATATATATATATCATATATATATATATATATATATATATATATATATATGGTACATATGTATTGTATAATATACAGTATATGTAATAAAGGGGACAAAAAGAAATACAAAATAAACTTTTTTTTGCTTTTTTTGTTCAAATTTTTTGTCAGAGTATAGAATGATTTTTGTCCCAATCATGTTTTAATCCATTTACTGTTGGCTGTTTTCTGCAAGTCTATTCCAAGCATCAACTACTCTTTAAGTAAAATTGTACTTTCTAAGATTAGTTTTGAATTTTATTCCTGCTAGTTTGAGGACATGTGTTCTTGATCTTGGCTTCATATTAAAAATCCTGCCCTCCTGAACCTTATTCCCCTCCTTGATGTATTTAAAGGTTTCAGCCATGTCTCCCCTTTCCCTTCTTTCATTCAGACTGTACATATTAAGTTGCCAAATTCTCTCCTGACATGGTTTATCCCTCAGACCTTATACCATTTTTGTTGCCTGTCTCTGGACCTGTTCTCTCTTATCAATATATTTTTGCATGTGAGGTCTCCAGGACTGGACACAGGATTCTAAATGAGGTCTAACCTAAAGCGGGGTTCCACCCGCAATTTTTTATTTTTTTTTAAGGTCAGCAGCTACAAACACTGTAGCTGCTGACTTTTAATAAGGACACTTACCTGTCCTAGGCGCCGCGAAGTTGGCCCCCCCAAGGCCAATCACTCGATCGCCATCTTCACTAAGGGAAACAGGCAGTGAAGCCTTGCGGCTTCACTGCCCGTTTCCTACTGCGCATGCGCGAGCTGCACGGCGCTTTGTGAATGGGCCGGCTGCTCTCTGGGATACACACAGTTCCCAGAAGGCGGCGCGCCCCATTCACCAGAAGACACCACGAGTAGGACGGAGGAAGAAAACCAGCCACGGACGATGAAGAGGCAGATTAGAGACTTCCGCATAGCAACCGCTATTTCTGGTAAATAAAACCTTTTTTTTTTTTCAATTTTTTTTTTCAATTTTTTTGTAGATTTTTGGTAAAAAAAAAAATTCAGGGTGGATCTCCACTTTAGAGTGGTTGAAAACCCACTTGTTGGACTTCTACCTATAGGTAAGCTTAGAATAAGGCTTACCTATAGGTAGTGGAAATATCTCCTAAACGTGCGCCGTTTAGGAGATATTTCACTTGTAGTCCACCGAACATCTTCACTGTGCATGCGCGGGGAAGAAACAAAACAAAGTGCCGTTTCTTCCCCAGCCTATGCCGTTAATTGCGGCTCCCGTGCGCATGCACGGGAGTGACGTCACGCGGCTTTGGCGAATCACAGCACTGGAGTCGGCTGCCCAGAAGGAAGAGGAGACAGAAGATGGACGCCGCCTACTCTGGGGACATCGCTGGGTTCTTTTGCAGGTAAGTGGCACATAATGGGCTAGTATGCAATGCCCATTATGCTTTTCATTTGCAGGCTTTGCAGCAGACTAAAGAGGAAGTAAAACCCATCAGGGTTTACTTCCTCTTTAAAGTGGATGTAAACCTGTTTCATGAAATTTGAGCTGGGCACATATATCTGCAGTATTTTGTTATCTCACTCCAAAGCAAGTGTCCCGTAGCTGTCTCCTGCTCAGTTCTTCTGTTATAAGCCTAACTCCTGACAAGTTCTCCATCACATATGATAAAAGCAGCCAGAGTTTTGTGTTGGGGAGGATGCTATAAATAGATTAGCAGAGTGCTGAACTATTCAAGGAACAGACCTGAAAGTCTCTACCTATGATGAGGAGGGGGTGTGTGCCTTTCCTCCAATCAGCTGTCTTGGCTGTATGCCCAGGCTTCACTGCAGTGCTAACCAGGAAGAGAAAATCTCCTAACAGAATGAGAACTTTCTAAACAGTATATAAAGCTGAACACAGCAGATATACATGTAAAACTTATGTAGGAGGATTTGTTTCATCTCTGTGTATTATCTGAGGCTGTTCACTTCGCTGGGTATATGTGAGGGTTTACATCCACTTTAAGATCTATATAGGGGAATCAGGACCTCTTTCCTCGTGCTGGTGATCCCTCTAGTGATGCATCCTAGAACCATTTTCACCTTTTCCACCTCATGGCCACATTGTTTGCTCATTTTGCAATCATTTGAAATAGGTACTCCCAAATCTTTTTTCTCTGTAGTGCTGACCAACACTGTACCCACAATACTGTACTATATCAAGGGATTCTTTTTCCCTAGGTGCATTATTTTATTGAATGGCGGTTTACTCTGCTTTGATCAATATTCCAGCAATGCCAAATAATCTTTCATGTAACAAACACCACTAGGGATATAACCCCTATTGCACACCTTTGTGTCATCAGCGAAAAGACATACCATACCCACCAAACCTTTAGTTATAGCACTTACAGAAAGATTAGATAGAACAGGACCTAGTACAGAGCCATGTGGTACACCCAGGGCTGCTGATAAGGGGGTACCACCAGCCCTTCTGTACTGATCCTGGCTCTGGCAACTCAGCAAAGGAAGCCCAAAGGTAGAGCAGGGCCTTTCAAATTCTGTGCAAAAATATGGTATTCCACCGCTCTGCAGTTATTTTTTTTAAAACCTCCACAGACTATTTGCCACTTTCGGGTTTAGACAGAGTAATCTGCAGCAGTGTGCCTGACAATTACATTGAAATATCTTCTACACTATATTGTCAATAGTATTGGGACACCTGCCTTTACATGCACTGGCCTGCATATAGTCCTGACCTCAACCCGATGAATTAGAGCGAGCCAGGCCTTCTCATCCAACCTGACTTCACAAATGTGCTCCTGGAAGAATGGTCAAATATTCCCATAGACACACTCCTAAACCTTGTAGACAGCCTTCCCAGAAGAGTTGAAGCTGTTATAGCTGCAAAGGGTGAGTCAACTCAATATTGAACCCTACAGACTAAGACTGGGAAACCATTAACTTTCATGTGCATGTAAAGGCAGGCATCCCAATATTTTGGGCAATATAGTGTATATCAATACTCCACCTTAACCCAAAAGTGGTTAAATAATCTGGTTTCTGCCCCCGGCCCCCACTGAACACCGGGGCCCAGGGAAGTTTAAAAAAAAGCTGCAGAGCGGGAGATTACCACATTGGTGCACAGAATTTGGGAGTCCCTGCTCTACCTCTGGGCCCCCTACTGAGTTCCCACCAGCTTCAGTTGCCCAGTTTCTTGCCCAGAAGAAAGGCATTGCTAGCAGTACTCGACTCCTGGCTAGTCCTGGGCTCCCAGCTCCAGAGGATCCCCCTGCAGGAAAAGCACTGCATCAGGCCCGAGGTAGAAGAAGCTGGTCAGACCAGGTGCTGGGGGATTAGGGGGAGATCCGACAATGCACCGACAACTCTTGTTCAATACTCATGTTAGCAGTGACACATCTGAGAGCCATTATTGCTGTGGATTAGTGTATACTAGTGGCACCCTCTGAAGGGTGATCCAGAGTAGATTACATAGGGTGTTTGACAGGCAGCAAGGAAGCATTATATTTCTTCCTCTCAACCTGATTTCATCCCTAAAAACCTGCACCACCTTGTTGCAACTGCGTTCACTGTACATGGATGTGAGCTGTTCCCATTAAGTGGAATGGGTTGCATTTGGCCATTAAACATGACAGGGGAGATTAATTGTATACCCCCATTTGCTGCCTTTGTTGGTATTCCCTCTTAACCTATGCACTCTCTACATGACATATTCCAGACCCCTGCATTCTATACATTACCTACTACTGACCCCTGAACTACAAACATTACCCACTCCTGACCCCTGAACTATGTACATTACCCACTCCTGACCTATGCACTCTGTATATTAAACACTTCAGACCCCTGTTCTATGTACATACCCCTAAATCCTGCAAACTCTACAGTACATACTCCTAAAACTGCACTGTTTAAGTTACAGAGTCCTGACCCCTGCACTCTGTACATATTCTTGATACCTGCATTTTGTAAATTATATACTGCCAGAACTGTTATGGAATAAAATTATATATTTTGTCTTTTTTTTTCTTTCTTGGGACAATATGAGACAGTTTTCAAAAGGGTCAAAAGACAATATCAGCTATCCCAACAAGCAGAAACTGGACTAATTTAGTCTGTAAACAAGCTTGCTTGCAGTTTCTAGACAATGGATTTCTAATATTCCTACCTGAAACCAAAAAGAAACTAACCAAGGATTTCCAGGTCTCATAAATTGATATTGTGAAGACACGTATGTTCACCTGGATTATCATACAAACAAAATGAAATTGTCTCATGTTTGCAAATCCCCAACACTTAAAGTGATTGTAAACAATCACTTTGTAAAACAACTCATTCAGTTTAAAATAGAAATTAAATGCAAAACATTGTTGTATAGATATACAAAAACATTATAAATACCAGTGGAGGAGAGGAGGAGTCGGGAGTCCGAGTCCAAGTGCGCGGCGCGCGGCCCTCCAGGCCATGGGGCCGCGTGCGCATCAGTCCCAGGCACCTTTACCTTTAGCTGGGGCTGAAACTTCAGCATTGGGCCCAGCACCTTTAGCTGGAGCCAACTTCTGGGAAGAGGAATCCCAGGGGGCCCCTTGCGAGGGAGCCCGCTCTATGAAGAGGAGGCTGGGGAGGATCTTTCTGAGGGACCGGTGAGAGTTCACGGTGAAGGAAGGGGCCCAGTAACTTTCTGGAGGGATTCATCTATCCACCAAGGGCCTAGTAATGTGCTGTTGCTGGCACCTGTCCTTGTATTTCAAAAGCTGAGAAGTTTGAGACATGATCGATTCTGTGGCAGAGGGTCTCCCGAACGTATCTAAGAAAATAACCTAATTGAGCGTCCGAGCATCACTGCGGCTGCTTGGATCCACTTTTACAGGAGACTATCCGGGTGAGCTGGATTGGGTGGTGATTGTAACATTTAATTGTGCCTGGACCTACCTCCCAAAACCTTTCTGTCCTGTCTCTTATCCACTCTTTCCTATTTGCTGAACATTGATGGAAAATAAACTCAACGTTGAAGTTTAGAGTGTTGTGGACATTGGAATTACTTGGGGGAAAACAGAGACTTGTCCCTATATCCTAGGAGATGAGAACCAACTGATGGAGAACCTAGCTGTGGGACCCAAATACATGACACCGCTCAACCTCTTCAAACAGGAGGGTACGGGTATATAGTACGGTGTGCCCTTTTTTCTGCAAGTGAGCCAAAGGTAGGAAAAAAGGGTCCGTGTGCTACACCAGAAATAGGAGGCTGGAATGAGATGGGTATAAGAGGTAGTGTCCAGTGTTAATTTTGGAAGCAAATTCCGATTTAGTTTTAGTCTTAGTCTTAGGACTAAAATGTCATTTTAGTTTTAGTCCTATTTTAGTCTTCTGCAAGTGTTTTTTAGTTTTAGTTATAGTCTTTGACTAAAATGGCATTTTGGTTTTAGTCCCATTTTAATCATCGTATTTTAGTCAACTAAAATCTTCAGTACATTTTAGTTAAATAAAATAATTTTAGTGTGCACAGTACACAGCCCCCTACCCTCTGCACAATACACAGCCCCCTACCCTCTGCACAATACACAGCCCCCTACCCTCTGCACAATACACAGCCCCCCACCCTCTGCACAATACACAGCCCCCCACCCTCTGCACAATACACAGCCCCCACCCTCTGCACAATACACAGCCCCCCGCCCTTTGCACAATACACAACCCCCCACCCTTTGCACAATACACAGACCCCCACCCTCTGCACAATACACAGCCCCCACCCTTTGCACAATACACAGCCCCCACCCTTTGCACAATAAACAGCCCCCACTCTCTGCACAATACACAGCCCCCCACAGTACACAGCACACAGCCCCCACCCTCTGCACAATACAAAGCCCCCCACAGTACACAGTACACAGCCCCCCACCCTCTGCACAATACAAAGCCCCCCCCACAGTACAAAGCACACAGACCCCACCCTCTGCACAATACACAGCCCCCCACAGTACACATCACACAGCCCCCACACCCTCTGATCAATACAAAGCCCCCCACAGTACACAGCACACAGCCCCCACCCTCTGCACAATACAAAGCCCCCCACAGTACACAGAACACAGCCCCCCACTCTCTGCACAATACAAAACCCCCCACAGTACACAGCACACAACCCCCCACCCTATGCACAATACACAGCCCCCACAGTACACAGCACACAGCCCCCCACCCTCTGCACAATACAAAGCCCCCCACAGCACACAGCCCCCACCCTCTGCACAATACAAAGCCCCCCACAGTACACAACACACAGCCCCCACCCTCTGCACAATACAAAGCCCCCCACAGTACATAGCACACAGCCCCCCACAGTACACAGCACACAGCCCCCCACCATCTGCACAATACTAAGCCCCCCACAATGCACAAGTCCCCCACCCTCTGCATAATACAAAGCCTCCCACAATACACAGCACGCAGCCCCCCACGCTCTGCACAATACACAGGCCCCCTGCACTCCCAGGAGACCCCTAGTCTGGCAGTGCTGTCCAAAGGTCAGGAGAGGCAGGGTGGCCGGCTTGACCACCCCCCCAATGTGTGGCACCCGGGGCGGACCGCTCGATACCCACCCCTGTTGGTAAAAAACAAATATCAGCGTATAACACACACGCACTTTGTTATACGCCAATAAATACAGTAGTTCATGAGGGTAAACGTCCCTCCTTGCCATTAACGTCCCTTTTTCGTTCCCTAACGAAAACGGATTTGATTTTCGTCATAGTTTTCGTCAGTTGACGAAAATGTGTTGTACTTTTAGTTTAGTTTTCATCACTGTAAAAAAGCCACTGACTAAAATTATGACGAAAACGTTTTCGTTGACGAAATTAACACTGGTAGTGTCCCAGTCCCAAAAAGTATTGAACAACAACTTATTTAAAGCCCATGGGACCTTTTGAATCACACCTCAGACACAAGTAAAATATCCAAAAATGTATTTACATTCATTTAAAAACAGCAGGTCCTGCATGTATAACAAAGATAGAAGTTCATTCTAAATACTGTACAGTTCAATTACTAGATTGCTTGACAATTTCTATTTATCTAGAATATAGCAAAAATAGATTTTCAAGGTTTAGTTCCTGTTGACTTCAATAAGGTTCAGATCAACGTTTGTAATTTGTGTCTGCAAATCAATTCCAAGCTGATTCGCTTATCACTAGTCAACAGTAATATATGTATGTGTGTGTGTGTATGTGTGTGTGCATGAGTATGTGTGTGTGGAGGGGGGTAACTAACAAACTCCACACTGATATCATCCTGAATGGGACAATTTTTTTTTTGGCAAATAACAAGCTTTATTTTAAAGAAATTATAACACATAAAATCTTGAAACATAATCAAAATACAAACATCAGATTGCTAATGAACAATTGTTTTTTTTTCTGGTAATAAAATCTTACTTACAGAAAACCTACAACCATATTCAATATACAGTAAATATTCATTTTTTCCTACCAGTACATATATTAAAGATACAATATTTCATAGATAATATAACAAATGTACAGTATAGTTTGTTTAACCACTTCCCGCTTGTGCTATAGCCAAAATACGGCTGCAGCGTGGGCCTTATTGCCGGAAGGGCGTCAATAGATGTCCTCCCCATTCAGAAGCTGCCTGCGCACCCCCTGTGGGGCACATGCAGCATGCTCTGTGATCACCAAGTCAATAAGATCCTGGTCCCTTACCATCAATGACAGCTGATCACGTGATGTAAACAGAAGATCGGTAAGAACAATCACCGGCTCCTGTCAAAGGGACATTGGTCCCAAACAGGGAGAGCCACCACTGCCTCATCTGTGCCCACCAGTGCTGCCTGCCAATGCCCACCAGTGGCACCTGCCAGTATATATCAGTGCTGCCAATTAGTGCCCACCAGTGCCACCTATTAATGCCCACCAGTGCCACCTATCAATGCCCATTAGTTATGCCAATCAGTGCGCATCAGTGCCTCATCATCAGTGCCACCTATCAGTGCTGCCTATCAGTGTCACCTACCAGTGCCCATCAGTATCCATCAGTGCCACCTATCAGTGCCCTTCAGTTCCACCTATCACTGCCCTTCAGTGCCACACATCAGTGCCCATCAGTGCCATCAACCAGTGCCACCTCTCAGTGCCCCTATCAGTGCCCATCAGTGCCACCTATCAGTGCCCACCAGTGCTGCCTCATCAGTGTCCATCAGTGCCACCTTATCAGTGCCCATTAGTGCAGCCTATCAGTAGCCATCTGTGCAGCCCCATCAGCGCACATCAATGAAGGAGAAACATCATGTGTTTGCAAAATTGTATAACAAACTATTTGTTTTTTCCAAATTTTCGGTCTTTTTTGTTTTTTTAGCAAAAAATTTAAAACGGAGCAGTGATTAAATACCACCAAAAGAAAGCGCTATTTGTGGAAAAAATTATAAAAAATGTAATTTGGGTAGAGTTATTGCATGACCGCGCAATTGTCATTCAAAGAGTGACAGCACTGAAAGCTGAAAATTGGCCTGGGCAGGAAGGGGGTTTAAGGGCCCAGTAAGCAAGTGGGTAATAATATATAGCACACAATTGCCATGATTTACTGACTTACAAGTTACAAATGTTTGCATGTGTTAAAAAATTAAATCAGCCTCGCATGAATTGGCGCCTGATTCAAATTTTTGTTCGTACCGACGTAAAGACTGCATATTTGTCTTCCAATATATCTTCCCATACAAACTGTGCTTACACATACAAAAGTAAAATTTGCACATACAGTAGAACCTTGGATTACGAGCATAATCCGTTCCAGGAGAATGCTTGTTATCCAAAGCACTCGCATATCAAAGTGAGTTTCCCCATAGAAGTCAATGGAAACAAAGATAATAAGTTCCGCATTGACTTCTATTGCATGCAATATGGCATGTGGCCAGAGGTGGGGGGGGGCGCCGGAGAGCCGCGGAAATACTCGGGAACAGCTCGGCTGAACTCCGAAACCCTCAGAAAGGCTTGGAAACACTAGGGAACAGAGTATTTCCAAGTGTAACCGAACTGTTCTGAGTGTCACTGGCACCCCCCACCTCTGGGCAAATGCAATACTGCACACCCCAATGGCTGGACTCCTGCTTGTTTTACGAGACACTCTCAAACCGAGTCAGGATTTTTTTTTTAAAGTTGCTCGTCTTTCAAAATTCTCGTTAACCGCGTTACTCGTAAACCAAGGTTCCACTGTAATGTCATTGGGCTACTAAAATGTGAAAAAGGGTCAAAATAAGCTATTCAAACTCATTTTACATTTTAGTGAATTTGACTGAATGTAGCAGATTTTTGTGGTGTGCTGTTGAAAGCATCTACTGTTATGTGTCACAGTAAATCATGTTTTATGTACAGTATAATTTTACCCTTTTTACAGATTCTGTAACCATAAACTAACATGTACAATAAAAAAGAAAAATAATTAATTGGCTTTAAGACAATTGACTAAAGTGTTAGTGTTGTATACAGTATGTGTTTGCATGTTTCATTGATTTCATTTTTATTTTATGATGTTCCCCATTATGCCATAGCAGTATGTTCCATTATGCCTTTATAGATGTAATTTTGCATCTTAGGAGTTTTGTGAAGAGCTTTAGAAGTGCTTTTTCGCTATTATAGGTGGGGGCTTTTTTGCTTGCAATTTTACATCTTTCATCTACAAAGCCTAATAATAGTGCATCTCTGATAACAAAAATATCTTTAAAAAAATCAGGATGTGTGTTAGAGCCAAAAATGTTGATAAAGTTGTATATTTGTGGATTTCCAAAGCAGCTAATAAGAGAATTAATCCAGATTATGTTACTTATTTTTGCATTTATAGTATTTACCAAGTTAAGTTTAAATAAATAAATATAATGTATATAAAAAATAAATCATAATAGGCATGATTTTCAAACTGTAACTGGAAAGTTAGTCCCAAGAAAACAAGTACATGAAATGAAGTAGAAATGATAATAATAATGAATTGATTTACTTAATTTTTTGATATTTTACATTTAATACAATCTGTCTTTAAATTTCAGTTTTGCAATTCCAGCATAAAGTTTATTTAGAAAGGAAAATAAGAATATGGACAGCCGCACTCCAAAAAACCTTGATGGTCGCCTTTATTGTAAGGATGGGATAAAATACACCAAAAAATCACAGCATAACCGGGATAACAGCTGACATGTTTCGCACTGCAAACTAGTGCTTACTCTTAGCTATGAGTAAGCACTAGTTTGCAGTGCGAAACATGTCAGCTGTTATCCCGGTTATGCTGTGATTTTTTGGTGTATTTTATCCCATCCTTTACAATAAAGTCAAGGTTTTTTGGAGTGCGGCTGTCCATATTCTTATTTTCCTTTCTATATGCTACATGCATTGCTGGCACCCACGGTGTTCCTGAGACTATAGATTGTTGGAGCATACTCACCTGGAGCGGTAAAAACCCCTTTTTTATAAAGTTTATTTAGACATATATAAAGTAATTAAATTAGTTTCTAAACTTAAGACCCATGTTAATTGCCACTGTGAATAATGCAACAAATGTTATTTCCTTTAACAAAAATAATATCATGTATTTACATTTAAATAGGAAAATTACGTGAAAGATAATTAATACTAATGTGTCTAAATGCATGTGAATGTGTTGATGATACTGAATATTTTATGATGAAGTTGTAGTCATCTGTCTATATATCTATTTACCTATTTATCTACCTATTTTTCTATCTGTATAAAATATATACAGCATAAGTTTTGTGTTTATATTTACTATGCACTTTCTGAAAATTGTAAGGACAGGCAGAAAACTGCTGGTTAGGCTAGGGGAAGTTAGACAGACCTAAAGCTGAGATGAGGCACACTGATGATATAATCAAGATTAGTAAATGACAGCCACAACTAAGGAGATAAGACAGTTGAGAAAGTCAGGTAGTAGAAATTACAGTCAGAAAAGGAGTTTTTAGCAGATAAGCAAAAGCTCCAGGAATGCAAGATTTATACTGCAAGATGTTCACAGTCTCCAGCCCCAGGATTGGTTAGAGTAGCTGGATGCAAGGAAAATTCAATTGTATAAATAGAGGGTTTGCTGCTAGCCAATAAACAATTCTACTGATTCTACTGTACTCTGCAGCCCCTTTCCCTACCAGATTTGAGTGCAAGCTTTGGAAAGTTATCGCACCCCCACAATAGTGTTCTAATTCATGTGTCTTTAGTTTAATCAAAATGGATATTCTCACTATCATTAGTGGAGCTATCAGTTTTTATTAAGTTCAAGTGCATTTCGGATTGTGGATATCACCAGATGATCCCCAAAAGGCTTTCAAAATGGTAAGATAAATCAAGGTTTATTTTTAACTTGGCAGGCTGTCAATAAAGATCCCTTGTATATTTTAGCAATAACATTCAATAATGATATCACTGTTTTCACCCAAAACACGAATATCTGCAAAGCAAAAATCTAAACAGTGTATAGCTCAGTGAATAGCATGGTAAAAATTATATTAAAGTGGAAGTTCAGGCAAAACCTAATTAATATTCAACCTGCTCTCTGCCACATTTTAAACCTAATCTATCTAACCCTGTAAAGCAAA
The DNA here is from genome assembly GCA_029206835.1 of Rana muscosa. Classification (NCBI taxonomy): domain Eukaryota; kingdom Metazoa; phylum Chordata; class Amphibia; order Anura; family Ranidae; genus Rana; species Rana muscosa. The sequence continues at coordinate 806,275,006 of CM055117.1, read as the reverse complement.
AATTTCTATACTTACCTATTCTGCAGCTGATCCGGCCCGGGTCCAGCATCAGCTGTCAGCGGTGGCTTCAGTGTGGCGGCGGGTGCAGTAGAGGCAGCTGACAACGGATGCCCCATAGTAAGTCTATGGGTGACATCACTTCCCAGCTAGTTCAACACAGTTGTCGGTCCTCTCCTGCACACAGCTTCCGCCGCTGGAAACCAGACAGGATCAGCTGCAGAACAGGTAAGTACGCAGTTTTTTGCTTTACATGGTTAGATTTATAAGGTTTAGAACGCGGCAGGTTTAGAGTTAGTTAGTTTTTGCCTGGACTTTAATATAGAAGTACAATTAACTTAAAAGCCATAGTTAATTTGCCTGTAAAACAAAATGTCACTAAATATCTCAGTATGAGTCATCTATTTATTTATTTTTTGCCGCTCATATGTTCACCCCCCCATTTTTTTTTTGAAGGGAGACCATAAAAAAACAAAGGGAAGCCTGAGATGAGATCCATAGGCTGCTGTAGCAACACTACAATAGTTTATTTCCTCCTGTTCTTTGTCTTTAGCCACTTCCCAACCGCCTACCGTCATTATACGGTGGTACTTTGAAGTGGAATATCGTTGTTATGGCAGCAGCTAGCTGCCATAACCCCGGCATCCACTTCTTCAGCGGGAGCGGTCCACTTTCAGATAAAAATGGTCTCTGTGGCAGATTCGCCACAAGATCACTTTTATCGGAGGCGAGAGAGGGCCCCCCTCCCGCCGCTCCCCGGTGCCCTCCGCCACTTACTGGAGCCGCCGGCAGTGGTGGAGGCGACCACGTCCTTTTCTGTGTTAGGTATGGAGCTGAGTGAGGGTATGATGGCCCCCGCTCGGCTCTATACAATGCAATGTCAAAATGTCACTTCTGCCCATAGCTCTTAAAGGGACATTTTTTATTTTTATTTTTTTTCAAATTCCTTTTTTTTTTTTGTTGTTAATGCATTTTAGTGTAAATATGAGATCTGAGGTCTTTTAGACCCCAGATCTCATATTTAGGAGGTCCTGTCATGCTTTTTTTCTATTACAAGGAATGTTTACATTCTTTGTAATAGGAATAAAAGTGACACCATTTTTTTTAAAAGAACTGTGTAAAAATAAAAAGTAAAATAGATAAGAAAAAAATTGTAATAATTTTAACGCGCCCCGTCCCACCAAGCTCCCACCGAGCTCGCGTGCAGAAGCGAGCGCATACATAAATAGCGCCCGCATATGAAAACTGTGTTCAAACCATGTGAGGTATCACCACAATCATTAGAGCGAGAGCAATAATTCTAGCCCTAGACCTCCTCTGCAACTCAAAACATGCAACCGGTAGAATTTTTTAAACGTCGCATATGGAGATTTTTAATGATAAAAGTTTGTCGCCATTCCACGAGTGGGCACAATTTTGAGCGTGACATGTTGGGTATCAATTTGTTCGGCGTAACATCATCTTTCACAATCTAAAAAAAAAATTGGGCTCACCTTACTGTTGTCTTATTTTTTTATTCAAAAAATAAAAAAAATCCCAAAAAAGTGTGCTTATAAGACCGCTGCGCAAATACAGTGTGACAGAAAGTATTGCAACAACCGCCATTTTATTCTCTAGGGTGTTAGAAAAAATATATATAATGTTTGGGGGTTCTAAGTAATTTTATAGCAAAAAAAAAATGATTTTAACATGTAAACATCAAGTCTGAAAAATAGGCTCGGTCTTAAAGTGCTTAACCACAATCACAATAAATAGTTTTGACACCACTGAACAGTTCGTAAATCAAAATCAAAACTCACAATAAAGTTATTTACATATGTGATAAATATATCTATGTGTAAAGTATAAAAATACAATGAAAAACAACTATAGAACTGGAAATATGACATAAACTGTATGATATTTTTTTTACCAAAAGTGATTGGTAGTGACCCACTCTCACTCTACAGAGATCTCATCTGACCTTCAGCTGTTGATCAGATTTTAAATTATTCCTTTTACTTGATCAACTTCTTAGAAATTCTCTAATGTATAGGGTGCAGAAAATGTATGCAATGATGGACCCTTCTAACTTTTTGTAGGATCAGATGTTCATATTTGCTGATTGTGCAGATATTCTTGGTCTGCCTGGCTTATAGTGGACCTTCACTAATTTATTCAGCGATCCCATGCTCCATACTGGAAAATTAGCTCACTTTCCCTAACACATAACTTTAGTCTTTAAAATAGGAAAATGCTTTACAATAAAAAACAATAAAAGACAAATAGCAACTGTCTAGCTGCCAGGGGAGTGACGGCTCCAGTAAAGAGGGGGGCAGAGAAGCAGGAAAGGATAGAAAGGTACTGGTAGAGGGGACTCAATTATTAGGAGGACAGAGAGGGCAATCTGTCATAAATACTGTGGTCGCTGAACAGTATTTATTTTATTACAGGTACTTATATAGCGCCATCAATTTATGCAGCGCTTTACATATACCTGTACATTGTACATTCACATCAGTCCCTACCCTCAAGGAGCTTACAACCTAAGGTCCTCAACACACATTCATATACTATGGCCAATTTAGACAGGATACAATTAACCTACCAGCATGACTTTTAGAGTTTGGGAGGAAACCGGAGTACCCAGAGGAAACCCACGCAAGCACAGGGAGAACATGCAAACTCCAGGCTGATGGTGTCATGTTTGGGATTCAAACCAGCAACCCTTTTTTCGGCTAGGTGAAAGTGCTAACCACTACACCACTGTGCTGCCCCTACATACAACAGTATATTGTTTACCGGGCGCTCGGGTTCGGCACATCGCGGATCGGGTGGACAGATTATTGGGTGGGGCTGGGGAGGACCCAGCTGTCATGGTATATGTTGGTACCAATTACAAAGTGAGAGGAAGGTGGAGAGTCCTAAAAATGATTTCATAGACTTAGGGAAAAGATTGAGGAAAAAGACCGCCTGAAATACTACCTGTGCTTTGAGCCACACCAGGGAGGCAGAAGTAGCTTAAGGAACTGAACAAGTGGCTGAGGAACTGGTGTAGGAAAGAGTGGTTTGGGTTCCTGAAGAGCAGGGGTGACTTCTCAGTCTGTTACCGGCTCTTTCGTAAGAACGGGCTGTACCTTATTGGGGATGGTACGGCTCTATTGGGAAGAAAGATGGCCACAAAGTTGTAGGGGCTTTTAAACTAGGTGTTGGGGGGAGGGTTTAGAGGTAGCGGTAACCAGCAGTGACCATGGGACAGAGGGGATTTATGGAGATGCTAGTGATATTATATCCATAACATCTAATCCCGGGGGTTAATGAGTTACAAAATCAAAAACTAAGCCTGAGAAATCATATGGAAAAAAATGATGCACCAATACAAAACTCAGGGGAATGTTTACAAATGCCAGGAGCCTAGTCAATAAAATGGAGGAACTGGAGCTGCTATTACACAAGGAGGATGTGGACTTCATGGAAATAACAGAAACTTGGTTTGACAGCTCACATGACTGGGTGACAAACATCCAGGGGTATTACTTGTGTTGAAGGGACAGGGAGGGTAGGAGAGGGGGAGGGGTGTGTTGATATATCAGGAGGAATTTACGGGTAGAAGAGCGGAATTACATCAGTGATGGGGCAAGGGGGTAGGTGGAGTCCGTATAGGTGGACTCCAAAGGGTGGAAGTAAGCGGAAAAATTACTAGTGGGGGTATGTTACAGGCCCCCTAACCTGAGGGAAGAGGTGGAGTTGGATCTCCTTTCACAGTTAGAAATAGCAGCAAGACAGGGAAATGACATCATAAATGGAAAATTTCAACTATCCTGACATTGACTGGGCGGAAGGGACAACCTACTCATTAAATGCCCGCCATTTCTTTAATGTTCTACCAGACAACTTCATGTCCGAATTGGTGTATTCTCCAACTAGGAGAATCACATTGCTAGATCCTCTAATTACAAATGATACAGATCTGATTGCAGATGTGGAAATTTGGGACAACTTGGGAACTAGCGACCCCAGAATTATTACATTCCGCATAAATCATAGGAAAAGGAAGGTACGAAGGGAATACAAGAACACTACATTTCAAAAGAGTAACATTTTCTAAACTGCGCTCAATGATGCAGGATATTAAGTGGGACCAAATCCTTGAAGCATTGAACAGAGAGGAAAAATGGGAATGCTTTAGGAATATATTAAACAAATGTATCATCGAGTGCATTCCAAGGGGTAATAAATATAGAAGAACAAAGGTGGAACCTGGGTGGCTGAACCAAAACGTAAAACGTCCTATGAAGGACAAAAAAATGGCATTTAAAAAGCAAAGCAGAGGGGTCAGTGTCACATTCCAACTATACAAGCTATACAATGTGAGGTGTAATCAGGGTGGCTAAAAAAGACTATGAGAGCCACATAGTGGAGGAGAGTAAAAATAATCCCAAGAAGTTTTTTAAATATATTGAAATAATAAATCAATTAAGGATTAATCTATTTAAACCGTGCTCTCTCTAATAATAATTTATTATAATAATAATTACATCAAACAGTGTCAGCAAACACAATCATATACATGTGTAAAATTATATATATAGAGTCCAACAAAGGTTGTAACATCTACTCAGTGTCCAATATAAGTGGATAATCTATGATCAAACAATAAAATGCATGTGAATCTTCCTGTTCCTGGTGAACAATAAGGAGTGACTGTAGATCTTCCACCACCATCACCTGCCACACATCCTACTCACCGGGATTTCATGACCCCCATTACAGGTAGTCATAAACACTTATGAATAATGCCAAAAGGGGATTCACACGGCCACGGCACTGGTTCGGACGAGTATCCAATCAGGATTCCAGGACACCCATTACAGATGATCATAAACACTTGTGAATATTACCAGTAGGGAATTTTTCACAACCCCAACACCGATCCGAACAGATGTTCAATGGTAGTGGAAATAGGCAAACAAAAAGAGGGCTTCCATGTTGAAGTATATCACAGTTTATTCAAAAAACTAGTTAAAAACAAGTCACTATTTCAGCTTAGACATCCATGTGTTGGAAACGCTGTTAGCGTTCCAGCTGCATTGCAAACGGCGGAAGTGACGTATCATGCTTCAAGCCAAGACGCGTTTCGTCAGCACGCTCTGATGTCATCAGGGGTCATGTGATCGGATACATTGCTTTCATATTTATACAAGTTCGCCAATTAAGGATATCCGATCTAGTTCAATCCTTACAAAGTGTTCAATAAAACACTAATTAAACATACTACAAATATAAAAAAAATCAAATTAAAATTGAGTAAATTAATTGAATTTAGAATTGAATTACATTTTTTTAATATATTTTTCTTCTTTTTTTGGGGATACTGCCATCTTGTGGATAAAAGGCAAATGGAAGAAAAAATGATTTATACTAATTGTTCATCTCCCCTCCCTTCTCCTACTCTGCGTGTGTGAGACACTGCTGCACATACAACAGTATGACATGTACCTGCATTTCTGTGTCAAAGTTGTACACTGTTTTTGTTGGATTTTACTAATAAGCAACTATAGATGCTCCAAAATGACACAGTGCTTGTATAAAAATCCATCTATATGTTATATATGTAATGCCAAAGCTTATTTATCATCAACTTAAACTTGTGCCAACTCTATTCGATGTTTTCAATATTTAGATGATGTTATATGATGTTTTTGTGCTATCTTTAAGGCCCTGACGAAGCAGGGTTCCCACAAAATGCGTAGGCCATATCTTTTAACATCTTCTACCAGGACCTGCACATCCTGGATTCAAGAAACAGTAGACTGTATTTTGTCTTAAATTGTCTTAAATTGTAATAGATTTTTTTTTTATACTTCATATCTTTATTAAACCATTTTCCATTTTACAAACCATTCCTTCCACCTTCCCTCCCCAAATTCACATACAAAACAGATAATAAATAATATCGTCTTAAAACCAACACAACTTTCCCTTCCTCTTGACCTCAAGTCGCTCCTTCCATACTCCGTTCCCCATCCTTCCACTTGTTGTCCTCTATCCCCCACTCTCGCCCCCTCCTTCCTCCCACTCGTCCCTCCCTATCTTTGATGTCTTTACTTATCTTCAATTAATTAGAGAAAGAAGGGGGCAATGGGTATACTCAGTACCCTGGGATTTTCAAATACGGTGCTAAATAGAGATTGACAACAAGATCAAATCTTAAAAAGTTTTTTCATTTTATTAACATGAGAAAGACAAAAAATACATAAAATAACCATCCTTGAAGACGTGTAACTCAATGATCAAGGTGCAATTTGCTAGGTCGCCACTCTACTAGTTTCGCTAAAATAGCTTCCTCAGGAGTGATTGTGACAGTAGCAGAATTATACTGAAAGCACAGAATGCATGTGGTTAGCACAAAGGATGGTTAAAGATTAATGTTGCATCAACATAAAACATTGTTTAAATTCACTCGCGGAAGTTAACGCATCAATATTGACATGATAATAGGAAAAAGTATAAATAAACAAATAAACATGCATAGTTGATCAGGACCCATGCTGAACACCAAACATACATATGTGTACATATGCACTCACCAGTTTGCAATGAAACTCATCTAATATAAATGGAGGAAGGATTCTCTCAAAGCCACACAGTTCAAATGAGACAGCAATGTTCCATTGCTCCACTCAACCACCTAGCAGAGTCCAGTGACCCACCTATTAGTATACGCAACCATAGGGGTATATTAGGCAGCATGAAATGGATACCTATAAACGGTAAGTAAAATGTGTTATAAGTACCAAGGCTGCACAAACACATTCTATTGTGTAATACTTAAAATAATAACCTCTTACCTTTGTAAAGTAGGTATGCCAATAAATTGTCGGTAAGTATCTGGCATGTAGATTGCTCATAAGGGTACTAAGGCTAAGATGTTTGAATGGGGAATGAATGAGCCCGCGGGAGTGCACATCAACCCAAAAGAGAGATAAGATGCATTGGAAGATATCTGTCAGCTATTAAAGCAAAAACAGAACATATGTATCAGAATAAAAAGAAAAATGAATCCTAAAGAAAAAGCATAGATCAAAAGGTCTAGTGACAAATCATCCATGCAATGCCTTACCTGGATGAATAAGCAATAGCATAGTCCAGCTGGGAGGAGTGCAGCCAGCCCCTTGGTGTGGGGAAGAATCCTGGCAGAAAGTGAGCGGTACAAACCGCGCTTCATATACCCCCACCACGGCGGCGTCTGACCTCATCGCCGTGGTGCGGACGTCTGCTAGGAGGTCCATGTAGGACGCAAGCGCCGTCCAATGATTAGGACTGGTGCGTGCGTCAGTGAAGCAGCCAACCGGCGTGGCTCATCACACGTCAGAAGGAGTGTGTGTTGAAGCCCTCCGTGCTGCTGAAGTCCGCCACGCCATCTTGAAAAAGGGAAAGGCCACACTATTACATATGTAAAGTGGGAAAATAGTTGGTAAAACAATGGGAATGGAAAAATTGGATGGAAATTCGAGGCTGACTGGACAAGGACCTACTGATAAAGGGCGACCTAAGTAAACATAAGATTGGCAAAACAAATGAAATAAACAAGGGCGCCCCGGGCGTCCGTATGGTTGCACTAAGGTGCGCCAAAGGATAAACTGGCAAGGGAGAAGTGCTGCATGGAGTTAGCTGAATTATATCAACACACAAATATGTGTATTAATATGTTTGAACAATCATAAGAATATATTGATTGATAGAGAAATTACATCTCCAATAATTTTGATTAATTGAAAAATCGCAGAGAGATAAAGTGCTATTTATGAGACATAGCCAGAGTTAATAAAAATATAGAAAAAAAGCAAACTGGTGAGATTGGAGGAGCACATAATGGGCCATGAGCATCACAATAGAAAAACAGTTTGTTGTCTATGATGCCACCGACGCTGTGGCTACTATCAGTTCGAAATAAATACATCAACAAATTTCATATAAAGAAACGAACATGCATAAGTAAAAAACAATGTATTCATGGTGAGGCCACAGACATCCTGCGGCTACTGTTCAATGAGAAATAAATACGTCAAAATTCATATAGATTGTAAATAATAAAACAAATATATAAAGGTATCCAACAAATGCTGGGGGTAAATCAAATAAACAAACAAACACACACAAAGAAAGAGGAAAAAGGAAAAAAGGGGAGGGGGGCCCTATAAAAAGGGCTTAAAACTGAATGCATCATTCAGACCAGGGTGCCTAAGGGCAGAGAGCCTATGGATCCACCTGGCCTCTTTTTGGAGCAGGATCCTGTCAAAATTCCCCCCTCTATCTCCCGGGGGGACATGTTCCAAAGCAGAGAAGTGCATTACTGTACTGTCAAATTTATGGAAAAGGCCCACATGAGGACTTATGGGAGTTTCCATTTTTTTCTTTTTGATCAAAGAGACATGGTCTCTTATGCGATGGAAAAATGGTCGTTTGGACTTCCCAATATAAAAGGCATCACATTGGCACTGCATGAGATATACTATGCCAATGGAATCACACGTAACAGAGAATGAGGGTCTATGTACCTGTCCATTAGGAAGAATGACAGTAGATGATGAATGCACATATCTGCAAAACTTGCATTTGTGACAGGGCCTGGTGCCCCTGAAGGGGATGGTATTGGATGATGATGAAGAAAAATGACTATGAACCAGGGTATCCCTCAGAGATCTGGCTCTCCTGTAGGTAATTTCAGGATAGGGTTTAATCCACTTGGAAATTTGTCCATCATTTGTTAGTAGGTGCCAGTGTTTTTGTAAAATATGGCGGACTTCTCGATGTTGATTTGAGTATTTGGTTATTAGACGTATTCCCGGGTCAGGTTTAGCTCTCTTGGGGCCATGTAAAAGGGCATTTCTATCCTGTTTTTTAGTTCTTGCATATGCTTTTTTGAGGCTTTTGTTACTATAGCCTCGTTCTAGGAAGTGTGCTCTGAGTAGTCTAGCCTCAGATTCAAAATCTTGTTGATTGCTACAATTCCGGCGTAGTCTGAGGTATTGCCCGTAAGGCACACTGGAAATTAGAGATTTTGGGTGTGCACTTCCTGCGTGTAGCAGGGAGTTTCCTGCCGAGGATTTGCGGTATAAAAAAGTACCAACAGTGCCATCACTGTTGGCACTAATTTTTAGATCAAGGAAAGTCAAGTCTGTTTGACTTGTTTCGAAAGTAAACTTTAAATTAAAGCTGTTGACCTTGAGGCGGTTTAGGAAGGTGGTGAGGGCATCCCTGGGACCGGTCCATACAAAGAAAATGTCATCAATAAATCGTCGCCATATTGGGAGAGCAGGGAGAGCCCATCCAGAGCCCTGAGGAGGTCAGTAGTATCCTGAAGATATGATACCAATCCTTCAACATGTGGTCGCAAAAAGTCATCGACCAATTGACTGGCGGTTTCCGTCAGTGAACCATTACCGGAGACGATGGGACGTCCCGGAGGGGAAGATAGACTCTTATGAACTTTAGGTAATGCATAGAGAGTTGGAGTTCTGGGGTTTGTGATGTTGAGAAACTCCCAGGTTTTTTTGTAATTAAACCATCGTGGTAGGCATTACCAATCAGGTGTTTGTAACGTGTATTAGTTAAATCAAGATGAGTATTTGACACCTTGCGGTACCATTCTTTGTTGGTCAATAAGTTCATGACCATGTGTTCATAGTCATGAAGGTTCATGACCACCAAGTTGCCCCCCTTATCGGAGGGCTTAATAATGATATCCTTATTGAGCTGTAGAGATCGCAATGCGTCGAGTTGGGAATCACTTAGATTGGATTCAGCCTTCGATTTCCAATTGGATTGGTTTATTTCCTGGGTTACCTGTTTAGTAAAAGCCCAGATGTTGGGATTTCCCTGCAATAATGGGAACATTAAAGCACCGGCTTTAAAAATCGCAGATGAGTCAATAATACAAAACGTCAACCCAATGAATCTTTTCATGACCCCAGTGAATCTGATTCCTCTGCTTCCTCTTTTTCTTCCACACAGGCATCGGATCCACCTCCCTCACTTAAAACTCATGGCTTTTTCAAAGCACGTAACGGTAAGGCGACCGCCAAACCCACCCCTTCCCAACGCACTACCTCTTCTCGGGCCCCCATCACCACAAGGGCAACTTCAGCCAAGAACTCTTCGATCACTGCACTGGCACTCCCCGATCATCAACCTAGCACTTCTATCTCCACCTCGGTCGTCTCTCCCTCACTTCAGGCACAGGTAAGCAATCCATCCCATTCAGGCTTTTCCAATCAGGCGGATTTTCGTCTGGCCCAATCACTCCCATCACTGGCACTAGACCCAAGGAAGCAGCCAAATACAGATCCACTGTTGAGTCAAAAACCTCCCCAACTGAACTTGAGATAATAAATCTTTCATCATATCTTTTGACTCTAGACCAGATTTCAATTCTGAAGCTGGGTCTTACTTTCTGTCCCACCAAACAAATTGATAAGTTCGAACTTATCAAAGATTTAAATTTATTTTCAAGGAAATTGCTATTCCGAGTTCTCTATGATAAACCAAGGAATGTGCCGGAGACCACCATTCCAGCCAACCCTCTCTGGCAAGAGATGAGTATTGAGGACATCAAGGCCCTGGAGGATTTGATGGAGTTGTGGGAGGAGGGAGGCATTGACTCCACGGACCTTGATGAGGCAGCTGCCCTAGAGGGGGAACTGGCGACTCTGCTTCCCTTCTCAACCCCACCTTCCTCAAATCCTCCAGTAATTAAATCAGTTCAGAGAGAATACAGGCCCAAATCCAATCTGTTCCCATTATTGCAGGGAAATCCCAACATCTGGGCTTTTACTAAACAGGTAACCCAGGAAATAAACCAATCCAATTGGAAATCGAAGGCTGAATCCAATCTAAGTGATTCCCAACTCGACGCATTGCGATCTCTACAGCTCAATAAGGATATTATTATTAAGCCCTCCGATAAGGGGGGCAACTTGGTGGTCATGAACCTTCGTGACTATGAACACATGGTCATGAACTTATTGACCAACAAAGAATGGTACCGCAAGGTGTCAAATACTCATCTTGATTTAACTAATACACGTTACAAACACCTGATTGGTAATGCCTACCACGATGGTTTAATTACAAAAAAAACCTGGGAGTTTCTCAACATCACAAACCCCAGAACTCCAACTCTCTATGCATTACCTAAAGTTCATAAGAGTCTATCTTCCCCTCCGGGACTTCCCATCGTCTCCGGTAATGGTTCACTGACGGAAACCGCCAGTCAATTGGTCGATGACTTTTTGCGACCACATGTTGAAGGATTGGTATCATATCTTCAGGATACTACTGACCTCCTCAGGGCTCTGGATGGGCTCTCCCTGCCCAGGGGATCATGGTTGGTGGCGCTCGATGTTGAGGCCCTTTACAACTCCATACCACATCATCTTGGCTTGCGGGCTGTGGAGGGCTTCATCGTCGAGGACAGGAGCATCCCTCGGACCTACATAAACTTTATCCTTAATCTATTGGAGTTTATTTTATCTAACAATATTTTCTTGTTCGGAGACTCCCACTACCTCCAGATACAGGGGGTGGCAATGGGGACCAAATGTGCCCCCTCTTATGCCAACCTGTATCTGGGGGGGTGGGAGAGACAACTTTTTTTCAGAGAAGACCTTCAGGATTCTCTGGAATTCATTCCAATATGGCGATGATTTATTGATGACATTTTCTTTGTATGGACCGGTCCCAGGGATGCCCTCACCACCTTCCTAAACCGCCTCAAGATCAACAGCTTTAATTTAAAGTTTACTTTCGAAACAAGTCAAACAGACTTGACTTTCCTTGATCTAAAAAATAGTGCCACCAGTGATGGCACTGTTGGTACTTCTTTATACCGCAAATCCTCGGCAGGAAACTCCCTGCTACACGCAGGAAGTGCACACCCAAAATCTCTAATTTCCAGTGTGCCTTACGGGCAATACCTCAGACTACGCCGGAATTGTAGCAATCAACAAGATTTTGAATCTGAGGCTAGACTACTCAGAGCACGCTTCCTAGAACGAGGCTATAGTAACAAAAGCCTCAAAAAAGCATATGCAAGAACTAAAAAACAGGATAGAAATGCCCTTTTACATGGCCCCAAGAGAGCTAAACCTGACCCGGGAATACGTCTAATAACCAAATACTCAAATCAACATCGAGAAGTCCGCCATATTTTACAAAAACACTGGCACCTACTAACAAATGATGAACAAATTTTCAAGTGGATTAAACCCTATCCTGAAATTACCTACAGGAGAGCCAGATCTCTGAGGGATACCCTGGTTCATAGTCATTTTTCTTCATCATCATCCAATACCATCCCCTTCAGGGGCACCAGGCCCTGTCATAAATGCAAGTTTTGCAGATATGTGCATTCATCATCTACTGTCATTCTTCCTAATGGACAGGTACATAGACCCTCATTCTCTGTTACGTGTGATTCCATTGGCATAGTATATCTCATGCAGTGCCAATGTGATGCCTTTTATATTGGGAAGACCAAACAACCATTTTTCAATCGCATAAGAGACCATGTCTCTTTGATCAAAAAGAAAAAAATGGAAACTCCCATAAGTCGTCATGTGGGCCTTTTCCATAAATTTGACAGTACAGTAATGCACTTCTCTGCTTTGGAACATGTCCCCCCGGGAGATAGAGGGGGGAATTTTGACAGGATCCTGCTCCAAAAAGAGGCCAGGTGGATCCATAGGCTCTCTGCCCTTAGGCACCCTGGTCTGAATGATGCATTCAGTTTTAAGCCCTTTTTATAGGGCCCCCCTCCCCTTTTTTCCTTTTTCCTCTTTCTTTGTGTGTGTTTGTTTGTTTATTTGATTTACCCCCAGCATTTGTTGGATACCTTTATATATTTGTTTTATTATTTACAATCTATATGAATTTTGACGTATTTATTTCTCATTGAACAGTAGCCGCAGGATGTCTGTGGCCTCACCATGAATACATTGTTTTTTACTTATGCATGTTCGTTTCTTTATATGAAATTTGTTGATGTATTTATTTCGAACTGATAGTAGCCACAGCGTCGGTGGCATCATAGACAACAAACTGTTTTTCTATTGTGATGCTCATGGCCCATTATGTGCTCCTCCAATCTCACCAGTTTGCTTTTTTTCTATATTTTTATTAACTCTGGCTATGTCTCATAAATAGCACTTTATCTCTCTGCGATTTTTCAATTAATCAAAATTATTGGAGATGTAATTTCTCTATCAATCAATATATTCTTATGATTGTTCAAACATATTAATACACATATTTGTGTGTTGATATAAAATTCAGCTAACTCCATGCAGCACTTCTCCCTTGCCAGTTTATCCTTTGGCGCACCTTAGTGCAACCATACGGACGCCCGGGGCGCCCTTGTTTATTTCATTTGTTTTGCCAATCTTATGTTTACTTAGGTCGCCCTTTATCAGTAGGTCCTTGTCCAGTCAGCCTCGAATTTCCATCCAATTTTTCCATTCCCATTGTTTTACCAACTATTTTCCCACTTTACATATGTAATAGTGTGGCCTTTCCCTTTTTCAAGATGGCGCGGCGGACTTCAGCAGCACGGAGGGCTTCAACACACACGCCTTCTGACGTGTGATGAGCCACGCCGGTTGGCTGCTTCACTGACGCACGCACCAGTCCTAATCATTGGACGGCGCTTGCGTCCTACATGGACCTCCTAGCAGACGTCCACACCACGGCGATGAGGTCAGACGCCGCCGTGGTGGGGGTATATGAAGCGCGGTTTGTACCGCTCACTTTCTGCCAGGATTCTTCCCCACACCAAGGGGCTGGCTGCACTCCTCCCAGCTGGACTATGCTATTGCTTATTCATCCAGGTAAGGCATTGCATGGATGATTTGTCACTAGACCTTTTGATCTATGCTTTTTCTTTAGGATTCATTTTTCTTTTTATTCTGATACATATGTTCTGTTTTTGCTTTAATAGCTGACAGATATCTTCCAATGCATCTTATCTCTCTTTTGGGTTGATGTGCACTCCCGCGGGCTCATTCATTCCCCATTCAAACATCTTAGCCTTAGTACCCTTATGAGCAATCTACATGCCAGATACTTACCGACAATTTATTGGCATACCTACTTTACAAGGGTAAGAGGTTATTATTTTAAGTATTACACAATAGAATGTGTTTGTGCAGCCTTGGTACTTATAACACATTTTACTTACCGTTTATAGGTATCCATTTCATGCTGCCTAATATACCCCTATGGTTGCGTATACTAATAGGTGGGTCACTGGACTCTGCTAGGTGGTTGAGTGGAGCAATGGAACATTGCTGTCTCGTTTGAACTGTGTGGCTTTGAGAGAATCCTTCCTCCATTTATATTAGATGAGTTTCATTGCAAACTGGTGAGTGCATATGTACACATATGTATGTTTGGTGTTCAGCATGGGTCCTGATCAACTATGCATGTTTATTTGTTTATTTATACTTTTCCCTATTATCATGTCAATATTGATGCGTTAACTTCCGCGAGTGAATTTAAACAATGTTTTATGTTGATGCAACATTAATCTTTAACCATCCTTTGTGCTAACCACATGCATTCTGTGCTTTCAGTATAATTCTGCTACTGTCACAATCACTCCTGAGGAAGCTATTTTAGCGAAACTAGTAGAGTGGCGACCTAGCAAATTGCACCTTGATCATTGAGTTACACGTCTTCAAGGATGGTTATTTTATTTTATTTTATGTATTTTTTGTCTTTCTCATGTTAATAAAATGAAAAAACTTTTTAAGATTTGATCTTGTTGTCAATCTCTATTTAGCACCGTATTTGAAAATCCCAGGGTACTGAGTATACCCATTGCCCCCTTCTTTCTCTAATTTCAAATTACATGGGATGTGGTGCTACAAGATTTGATCAAAAGTGCCCCCACTTTCCAACATTATCTTCAATTAATGTTTTTTTCTCCTGCCAAGGTTTCCAAATTTTTTCAAATCTTTTTAGAGCTCCCTGTCTAATATATGTCGTCCTTTCTTTTAATATTGTTAAATTCATATTTTGTTCCCAGTCATTGCTAGACGGCGGGGAGACTGATTGCCATTTCTGCGCTATCAGCCTCCTCGCTTGAAATAGGCATCTAGTTATTGCTAACTTAATGTTATCCTTTATCCCTTCGCCCTCCGAACAGCCCAATACACATTGTAGGGGTTCCAACTCCATGTGTATCTCAAAAGTCTGCTCTATTGTTCTCACTACCTCCCTCCAGTACCGATGTAGCTTCGGACATCGCCAAAACATATGTATCATGTCCCCCCTTTCTCTTCCACATCTAGGACAGCTGTCATTTTCTCTGCGTCCAAAACAAAAAAGTTTATACGGCGTGTAATATGCTCGATTTAACAAAAAGAGGTGGGACATCCTCTGGGAGGGAGACAGTGAGACCGTCTGAGCAAGCTCCAAGATTCTTCCCCACAGTTCATTAGATAGATTACCCATATCTTTTTGCCATTTCTTCCTACATGTCTGACCATGTGTTCCCCTTTGGCTCCCCTTTTGTAAAAATTGATAGATCTTTGTTATTGAACCCTTAGATGTTTTAGTGTTAATAATTTCCTTTAAGAGAGGGATCTTACTCCAAGTCATTACTGTTCCTTTATATTGTTTTGCTAATGCATGTCTTATTTGTAGATATTTATAGAAAGATTTATTTGTGAGTTTATATTGTTCTTTTAATGTCTGAAAAGTTTGTGTGCCATCCTGATACAGCTGGGAGATATATCTTATGCCCTGTTTTTTTCCATTCATTGACTGTTCCCATCTTCTGTATTTCTGTCAGATTGTCATTCTCCCATATAGGGGTATACTCATTAATACCGTTGTATCCCAGCACAGTCTTCACCTCTTTCCATGTTCTGATCATAAGGTCCAGAGTGGGTGTTTTCATAGTAAATGAGCCTGATTCCACAGCTTCTATTAGGGTATCGTGCGTGGGGTTCTCTAATAGTATTCTCTTTTTTATTTCTCCTCCTTCCATGTTACTGCCCTTCATGTATTGAATCTGGGCTGCCAAAAAGTAGCTAAACGGATGTGGGAGTGCCACCCCTCCCTCCCTCTTTGTCCTCTGTAAGGTATTTAGTTTTATTCTTGCTACCCCCCCTTTCCAGATTAGCTCCCTGAATTAGCTCCCTGAATAGATTTTTAAAGAAGTTTCTGCCTATGGATGGCAAATAAAAGGTTTCTACGCTTTCATAATTGTGATATATATTTTTGTTCATACTCCACTGAGGCAAAATTAAAGTCTCACTCCACCCCACTTTGAACTCTAGTCGCATATCTTTTAGGGATGGTGCCTCTGTGGAAGTATAACTATTTCACGTCTACCCCAACCCCTACACATATACATGGTAAATTAAGTTTAACATTGGTAAATGTAAGGTAATGCACTTGGGGGGTAAAAATATAAACGCAAGTTACTCTTTAGGGGGAAGAACCCCTAGGGGCTTCCAGGATAGAGAAGGATCTAGGGGTCCTAGTAAAAGACAGACTGAGAAATAGCATGCAGTTTCAAGCAGCAGCTGCCAAAGCCAGCAGACTATTAGCACACATTAAAAAAGGAATTTACGATTATTCGATTATTCTGCCACTTTATAAAACTCTGGTTCGGCCGCATCTGGAGTATTCCGTCCAGTTATGGTCACCAATCCTCAGAAATGATGTGCTGGAGCTGGAGAGAGTCCAGAGAAGGGCAACTAAATTAACATGGGGACTGGAGGACCTCAATTATGAGGAACAACTACAAGCGCTAAATTTGTTCTCCCTGGAGAAGAGACGTTTGAGAGGAGATTTGATAGCGATATACAAATATCTCAATGGTGAAACTTTTCAGTCCCAGGGAGTGTAAGAGGACATGGGGCCACACATTGAGACTGGATGAGAAGCAGTTTAACCTTAACCTGCGTAGGGGGTTTTTCACTGTCAGGGCGGTAAGGATGTGGAACTCTCTTCCACAATCGGTGGTGTCGGCAGGAAGTATGGAAAGTTTTTAAAGATTCTTGGACGTGCATCCTAGCAAAAACAGTATAAGGGGATATGGAAAATTATTTTTCTACACACACATACCTACACAGGTTAACTTGGATGGACTGGTGTCTTTATTCAACCTTACCAACTATGTAACTATCCAACTATGTAACTATGTCTTTTTTCTAAAGTAGACATTGCTTTTCTGTAGATTAAGATATATTATATTATATCCTAAAATATAAAAAGTATAATTGTTGCAACAAGTCTTATGCCCCGTACACACGATCGGACCTTTTTCCGATCAAACTCACATCGGAATTCCGATGGAATTTCATCGGAAAAAAATAGAACAGGTTCTATATTTAAATTCCGATGGAATTCATCGGGATTTCTCTGATAGGGCCCACACAGGGTCGGAATTTCCAATGAAAAAACGCAGTCGGACTCCGTCTGACTTTTTTCATCGGAAATTCCTATCGTGTGTACAAGGCATAAGAGTGACGCTAATTTCTGTTATACAGTACATGTATAGTCTTTGGTTAAAGACAGCAGTTTTTTCTCAAAGACTCGGGTACATAAAATTTCTTATGACATGAACATTTGTTCTTTTCATTTGATTTAATCATATTTACTTCATGTTCTCTTTTTCAATTTCCTGTATACTTCTGTGACCTTTTCATAGTGATTATATCTGCATCAGGTAGAAATTGTCATGATACTAGATATCTGGTAAAGACAACAAACCACCCACTTTATTGTTTCTCGCATTGTTTACATTAAGTTGTGACACTGAAAAACAGGAATATGTTATTTATATGGAGGAGAAAAGCACATGAATGCAACAAAACATGGCACTGATGGTTTAACTAATACATAAGAAGTGATGGTTTAACCAATATTACATGTTAATATTTTATATTGAAATATGTATTCATTGTATGCTTTCTGTGCATTTCCTTGTCAATTTCACATGATATTTTTATTCTTTTTGGTGTCCACTTTTTGCCTGAATAATAAACCCTTTAAAATTCTGCACTATGCAGAGAATTCCATTGGAAACGTTTTTAAGATTTATTGCAAACACAATTTGGAAAAAATTATTTACCAAACACTATAGTGTCCTCTCAGGGGTTAGTGCAAAATATTATATTGTAATATACTGTAGTATTTTGTAAGACTTAGCTAACCATAATCATTACAGTTCCTTTCTCTAGGTGCCTTAAAGAAACAGTATCAAAGAAGCAAATTCAACAAAATGATAACAGGTAAGTGAATGATGTCACAATTTCAATTATAACTTTAAATGCATGGGGGTTGATTTACTAAAGGCAAAAAGGCTGTGCACTTTGCAAGTACAGTTGCTCTCATTTTCCCCAGAGCTTAGTAAATGTGGGGAAGCTTCACTTTATAAGGAATACTTAGTGAGGTGCAAGGAAAATCAAAAATAGTTAATTTGCTTGTACATGATTGGATGATGAAAATCAGCAGAGCTTTACCACATTTACTAAGCTCTGGGGAAAATTAGTGCAACTGCACTTGCAAAGTGCTCAGTCTATTTGCCTTTGGTAAATCAACCCCATTTTGTCCTAATAGAATTGAGGAAGGAGATATTAATCAATGGTAGAAAATGAATGAGCTCTGTGGGCAATTTATTTATTGTTTATTCCTTATTCTATTGCAAATTTGTAGGCAAAGACGTGGAACCAAAGACTAAAATATTTTACAAGGGTTCTTCAATACACAAACATTATTTGCACAAATATTTAAAAAGAAAATTATTCTCATTAACATCCAGCATATTAGACAACTAAATCATGGCATAATTATTAGTGCTTATTTCACAGTTTTAATGAATCCTGAGAGGTACTAATAAATGAAGCTAATAAACAGTCAAGAAAATATCAGCAGCCTAAAAAAATCATGCTAGTTGTTAATAAATTGTCAAATGAAAAGCTATAATCAGTGCCTATTTGGTGCTTCTGTTTAAATGTTTAACAACCAAAACCAACAGATATACAATTTAACTAAAGATGACTGCCTGAGTTCAGTGAAAGGATCTGGTCTCAAAAACTCACCTTGATTTATGAACGGACAAGCAAAGATAAATAAATATTAATGTAAAGCTACAGTACAATATACAGTATTAATATTTATCTTTACAGATCTGTGTATTGGTACAGTTAGGGATAAGCCAAACACACCTGGGTTCAGTTTTGGGTGGTTAGGCAAAACATATCAAAAGTCCAGAGACTTAATCAGTACCCATAGTAGTCAACAGTAGATGAATCTCTTCATTTCTCAGTTCTCTCAATTTTAAGGCCAAAAATACAATTTTCAAGGAGCAGAAAATGCAACTTTAAAAACCTGCCTGTATAATATAAGTGACATTTACAAAGAAAAAAACTTTTCAAAATACAGTTAATTCACATTTCCCTGCAAGCATCTTTTATTTTGTAAATAATGCAACAGAGACCACTTATAAAGGAGGATGAGGGTCTGGTATGTATGTTGGAGGGTCCTCATAGCATTATTTACAAAAAAAGGGGACAGGGAAAGGTAACTTACAGGCTTTTTATTTTGGAAGTCCTCTTTGTTATACATGTTTAAAAAAGATGTAGCCCCCCCAGGGCCGGTCCTAGACGGGGTGCGAGGGGTGCAGTTCACCCAGGTGCCGCAGAGGTGGGGGCGCTCAAGCACCAGAGTGTTCCCCGCCCTCCTCCTTATTGGTATACAGAGCGAGGCCGCTCTCAGTCTCCGCCGCTCACTGCCACCGATCATCGCCGCTGCGGCGCTGCTGTTTCCTGCTCCCCCCTGCTCCCCCCTCCATCCTCCAGGCAGAGGAGATCAGAGATTGGAGCGGCTGGGAGAGAGACCAGCGGTGACGTAGTGGGGGGCGGGGCGGGGCGGGGCGGTCCAGTCCGTGCGGTGCAGTGCAATGAATGCAGTGCATCAGCGTGACATTTGTTCTAACTCTCACGATCCTCTCCACCTGGGCGGCGCGGCTGCACACTGTCCTCTCCAGCTGCCGCCCGGGTGGGGTTTGCATTTGTCCAGAGGGGGGGTCTGTAGACTGTACTAATGAAGGGGGGATAATTTGTGGGGGGTCTGTACTTATGGAGGGGGTCTGGTGTGTGAGGGCCAGGGGGGTCTGTACTAATGGAAGGGGGTGGTTTGTGGGCGCCAGGGGGGTCTGTACTAATGGAGGGGGGTGGTGTGTGGGGGCCAGGGGGGGTCTGTACTAATGGAGGGGGATGGTTTGTGGGGGCCAGGGGGGTCTGGTGTGTGGGGGCCAGGGGGGTCTGTACTAATGGAGGGGGGATGGTTTGTGGGAGCCAGGGGGGGTCTGTACTAATGAAGGGGGGATGGTTTGTGGGGGTCTGTACTAATGGAAGGGGGTGGTTTGTGGGGGCCAGGGGGGTCTGTACTAATGGATGGGGGATTGTTTGTGGGGGCCAGGGGGATCTGTACTAATGGAGGGGGGGTGGTTTGTGGGGGCCGGGGGGATCTGTACTAATGGAGCGGGGATGGTTTGTGGGGGGTCTGTACTAATGGAAGGGGGTGGTTTGTGGGGGCCAGGGGGGTCTGTACTAATGGAGGGGGGCTGGTTTGTGGGGGGTCTGTACTAATGGAGGGGGGATGGTTTGTGGGGGGTCTGTACTAATGGAGGGGGGATGGTTTGTGGGGGACAGGAGGGGGACTGTACTAATGGAGGGGGGCTGGTTTGTGGGGGGTCTGTACTAATGGAGGGGGGATGGTTTGTGGGGGGTCTGTACTAATGGGCGGGTGGTTTGTGGGGGGGTCTCTACTAATGGAGGGGGGTGGTCTGTACTAATGGGGGGTGGTTTGTGGGGGGTATGTACTAATGGGGGGTCTGTACTAATTGAGGGGGGTGGTTTGTGGGGGTCTCTACTAATAAAGGGGGGTGTTCTGTACTAATGGGGGGGTTTGTGGGGGGTCTCTACTAATGGAGGGGTCTCTACTAATGGAGGGGGGTGGTCTGTCCTAATGGGGGGGTGGTTTGTGGGGGGGTCTGTACTAATGGGGGGTGGTTTGTGGGGGGGTCTCTACTAATGGAGGGGGGTGGTCTGTACTAATGGGGGGTGGTTTGTTGGGGAGTCTGTACTAATGGGGGGGTGCTTTGTCCTGAGGGGGGTCTGTACTAATTGAGGGTGGAGATGGTTTGTGGGGGTCTCTACTAATAGAAGGGGGTGTTCTCTACTAATGGGAGGTGGTCTGTACTAATGGGGGGGGTTTGTGGGGGGATCTCTACTAATGGAAGGGGGTGGTCTGTCCTAATGGGGGGGTGGTTTGTGGGGGGGTCTGTACTAATGGGGGGGTTGTGGGAGGGTCTGTACTAATGGGGGGTGGTTTGTGGCGGGGGTCTCTACTAATGGAGGGGGGTGGTTTGTCCTGAGGGGGGTCTGTACTAATAATGGAGGGAGGATAGTTTGTGGGGTGGTCTTTACTAATGGAGGGGGTGGTTTGTGGGGGGTCTGTACTAATGGGGGTGTGGTTTGTGGGGGTCTCTACTAATAGAGGGGGGTGGTCTGTACTAATGGGGGGGTGGTTTGTGGGGGGGTCTGTACTAATGGAGGAGGGGGTTTGTCCTGGGGGTCTGTACTAATGGAGGGGGGTCTGTATTGAGGGAGGGGTTTATACTTAGTAGGGAGTCTATAGGGGAGTAGGGAGTCTATACTTTATACAGATCTGGACTCGGTGGAGTCACTACGGGCAATTCTGAGTGAGCTGACTCCTGATCAGAGGAACCGTTGTTGCTGTATCGCTGGGTCAGGTGAGAGCCATTAGGCTCTGAGGAAAGGGGTGCGCCCCAGAAACGCGTCAGCTATCCAGTTGTCTTAAGTATTGTCCGACCCTCTCTGTCATCGAGTCCAGTCGGCAGGTGCCAAAGAATTTCCAGCTGATTTGTCCGATAAGCTTTTATTTAAGCTCCGTTTGTGAGTAGGATTACTGCTTTTTTATATTTTAAATAAAACGTCTAAGTGGTAATACACTAGGTCGGTGCGCCCTCCTTTTTTCTTTCTTTTTTCTAGCCACATGAACACCCATTGTTCTGAGGAGGGCTGCAAGACTTTAGACTTTGCCTTTAGACGGAACCACACTACCTGTGTTTTGACGATACACCGAGAGAGCAGGAGATTTTTGTCTTTCCAAGCTAGGAGCTGACTGGACATACTGTGGCAAGGAGTTCCAGAGTATGTGAGGGGCTCTGGAGAAGTCCTGAAGACAAGTATGGGAGGAAGTAACAAGGGAGCTAGAGGGCAGGAGGTATTGGGAGGAGTGGAACAGACAATTTGGGCAATATCTACGGATGAGGTTGGTCATGTAGCTGGGGCGATGTTGTGGTTAGTATTTTGAATTTTATACATTGGGGTAGGGGAAGCCAGTGAAGAGTTTGGCAGAGAGGAGGAGCAGTCACGGATTGGTTAGTAAGGTGTATTAGTCTAGCAGCAGCATTCATAATAGACTGAAAGGGGCATAGCCAGTGTAAAGGTAGGCCAGTGAGGAGGAAGTTGCAATAGTCAAGGCGGGAAAATAACCAAGGAGTGAAAAAGTTGTTTTGTGGTGTCATTAGTCAGGAAGAGACGAATTCTGGAAATGTTGCGAAGGTTAAGGCTTCAAGATTTAGCCAGTGATTGGATGTGAGGGCTGAAGGAGATATCAGAGTTTAGGATTACATTCAGCGCTCTGGCATGTGTGGCGGGACCACTGGTTGGGCCGTTGATCTCAATGGTCAAGTCATGGGGGGGGTCGGGGAGGAGGAAATATTACAAGCTCAGTTTTTTTTTTTTTTTTACTTGCTGGGTGATGCCTAATACCTGTGATGTTGAACACTGTGATCTGCTTACTCTCCCCCACAGGCCCTCATACCCGAACATTATCCTTCACCCAAGATGTACTTTATTCTGTCTGGAGAAACGGCTTACAGATCCTTCCATCCCTCTCGGCTGAGGGGACCACTCACTGTTCATTAGGACATGTTTATTATGGCTCTTTTTGCTACCATCGGTTGAAAGCCCCACCAGATTTTACACCACCCTCCCACCAGTTAGTGGCATGGCCACGGAACAGTTTTTTTTTACCTACACAGCCTTTTTGCTGGGATGTTTTTTTTTTTTTTTGGTTAGGGATCCAAGGCTTGCTATGTTTGGGGTGGTTGAGCGGGGTGGGGGGTTCGGGAGTTCTTCGGGACTTTCTTGGTGTTTTTTTCCTCTTTTTTTCTTTTTTCTCATCTCAGGTTTATATTCTTCCCCTCTATAGGGGCTTCTCAGGTTGCTGCCTGTGGCAGAATACTAATGTTTTCAATATTGCACTGCTGGCCCAAACTTCTCTGATGTTTTATGCTTGTATGTGCTTCAGGTAGCGCGGCCTACCTGGTCATTTCTGTATTTACTGTTATATTACTGTGTGCTTCTTTATTACTATAAATTTTACCATGGCAAAGCCCCTGAGGATAGACTCTTGGAACACTAGGGGTTTGAATGCACCCCAGAAGAGGTCATTGGTCTTTTCCGTTCTGAAAAAAAGCCGCCCCCATATCATTTGTCTCCAGGAGACTCACCTCACGGGCTATAAAACAAGGGCCCTGAAGCGCCCCTGGCTGTCAGCTTCATATCATGCTACTCATACTAACTATTCAAGAGGGGTGTCTATCCTTCTGGCCAAATCTCTCCCAGCTGAGACGGTTCAGGTTAAGACAGACCCTGGGAGGTTTATTGTCCTAAATATACAAATTTCCACTGTAACCTTTACTTTTCAGTGGACCTGCTTTCCAAGTTGTCTCTTCACCTACTGATCAGACCCCCTGGTCCCCTACTTTATGTGGGGGACTTTAATGCTGTCCTGGACCCGGTAATGGACCGATTGGGGGGTGGGGGCAGATCTTTCCCTTCCTTCCTGGACTAAATCCAGGTTTATGACCTTACAGAACTCTGGCGATGGAAACATCCTGATGTGCGCCAATTTTCCTGCCATTCGGACTCTTTCCGCACCATGTCCAGGTTGGATATGGCATTTGCTCCAGGCGAGACCCTTCCTGTTGTCTCGGCTATCTCCTATCTACCTAGAGGGGTCCCAGACCATACTCCCCTCTCTGTGGACCTCCTTCTCCTCCTGGGTTCGGGGCCAGCTATCTGGCACCTGAATTCCTACTGGTTAGAGGATGAGATAGTGCAGGGAGAGTGTCGGACAGGTATTGCTGGCTACTGGAGGGGTAACTTGGGAAAGGTGGACCCTTCCACCGCTTGGGAGGCATTTAAGACAACTTTGAGGGGCACCTTTATGTCCATCACTGGGGTCTTGTGGAAAAACAATTGAATGCTCACTGAGGAGCTTGAGACTGCTATGGTGCGTGCAGAGTCTGCTTATGCCTCTAACCCTGCCTCTGATACAAAGGAGGCATGGTTGCAGAGCCGTAGGGAGTATGAACTCCGCTTGTTAGACCTCACACAGAAACGCATGCTACATGCTACTCAGAAATCGTTTGAACATGGTAATAAGGCTGGACGTCTCTTGGCATATTTAACTAGACCTGACCATTCTCCCATGTCCATCCCATGTATTGTCACAACCCAAGGCCTTATCAGTGATAGACCAGGGGATATTTTAGACTCTTTTTTTTGTTTTTATAAAGACTTTTATACATCCAGGGTTGACTATGATGATTCTCAATTGACTGACAATTTAGATTACGTATCGTTCCCCTCCTTGTCGTCTGAGGGGCGCGATGCTTTAGATGCACCTATCTTGACTGAGGAGGTTGCTGCAGCCATTTCACAAATGCCCGCACATAAGACCCCTGGCCTGGACGGTTTCCCAACTAAATGGTATAAACAGTTTAAAGATTTTCTGTGCCCCTATCTTTTGCGGACCTATAACGCAGCCCTGGATGCTGGCGTCCTCCCCCAACAATGCGTGAGGCCTTAATTGAACTTTTATTAAAACCCCATAAGGATCCCCTTAAATGTAAATCTTATCGCCCAATTTCCCTTATCAATGTGGATGTTAAAATCCTTGCCAAAATATTAGCTAATCGTCTGAACTCTGTAGTGGAGTCCCTGGTCAATAGTGACCAGGGCGGTTTCATTCCCAAAAGGTCTACCAGAATGAATATGGCTGTTCCACAATCTGCAGTATTCCCAAGATTGTCCCCCTACCCGTGCTATTGTGTCTCTAGACACTTGTAAGGCATTTGACAGTGTTGAATGGCCCTACCTCTTTCGGGTGCTGCAGATGTATGGCTTTGGCCCTCGTATGATAGCTTGGATCAAACCCCTTTACACTTCCCCAGCAGCTAAAGTACGGGTTAATTCTAATATTACTGACTCATTCCCAATTACCAGGGGCACACGACAGGGGTGCCCACTGTCCCCCCACTTGTTTTCCCTGGCCATGGAGCTGCTTTCTGTTTGCATTCGCTCCTCCCCCTTCATTAAAGGACTCCCGATCGCAAATATAGAGGAACGAATTTCCCTTTACGCCGATGACACCTTGGTATATCTGGCAGACACTAATGAATCACTCCAGACCCTGTTGAGAGAGATTAATGCATTTGGAGACTTTTCTGGTTTTCGGGTGAATTGGGAGAAGTCTAGCCTCTTCCCATTGGATGTGTCTGTGCCTCCTCAGATTCACCCTGACTCCAAGCTACAGGTGGTGTCTTCCTTTAGATATCTTGGGGTGCATGTGCAGGCCCCCTTGTCTTCCTATGTTACTAATAATTTAGAACCTTTGTTGGCCCGCCTTCAAGAACAGACCAAGTTGTGGATGGACCTGCCTCTGGACCTCATGGGGAGGGCTAATGTTCTTAAGATGATTTATCTACCTAGATTCCTCTATATCCTTGCTATCTCCCCATGCAAAATACCTAAATCTATCTTTAAACGTATCGACTGGTTTCCTGTGGAAGGGTGGCTCCCCTAAAGTGGCCCTTGAAACGTTGAGGCTGCCAGCACATCTGGCAGGGTTGGCGTTTCCTAACTTTTATTTGTATTACTTAGCATCTCAGTTGGTGCATATCCATAATTGGTTGTGCCCGGTACTGGCTAACGCTTGTATCTCTACGGAGGGGGCTATTGTATCTTCCATGGAAACCTTACATAATATTCTTCACAGGGGGCGGGCTCCTGACCGCCCTGGAACCTCGGTCATAACCACTACACTTTCAGTCTTACGTATATTGTTAAGAAAGTCTCCACACATACTTGGCTGAAATCTCCCAACAACCCCCTGTGGTTTAACCCTAATTTACAAGATTTATACTCTATCCCGGATCCCAATTGTTTGTATTTAAAGGGGGTTAAATATTTGTGTCACCTGTATAATGCCCAAGGCATTAAAACCTTCTCTTAGTTGAGTTTAGGCTTTTAGGCTTTGACCTGCCAAGGTCCTACCTATTTTACTATTATCAACTTAGACATGCTATTCAAGCCCAGTTTGGCTATTTGGATGATCCCACAGACCTGCCCCCTCTGAAAAAGCTGCTCAAACAGCCAGACCCCAATAAATTGATCTCTACATACTACGCTGCCCTGATGACTGACATTAACCCTAGGGTTCACAAGGCTCAGGTGAAATGGACTACCCTAGATATTTCACTAGATGATGAGGACTGGTCAGAGTTTAGGGCAGGGGTGCCCAACCTTTTGAGGAGCGAGGGCCACTTTATCGACTTGGTAACCGGTCGCGGGCCACAATGAGCATCAGTGGCGTAGCGTGGGTTGTCAGCGCCTGGGGCAAGGCAAGTAATTTGCGCCACCTAACCTGTGGACTTTTAGCACTCCCTGAGTCCCTTCCCTTCCTACAATAGTACTGACCAGCCTGATTCCCACACTGACCACTACACTAACCTACCTGACCACTACACTAACCTACTTACCTGATTCCTACACTGACCTACCTGACCACTGCACTAACCTACCTAATTTCTACATTGACCTACCGTACCCCTACACTGACCTACCTGATACCTACACTGACCACTACACTAACCTACCTGCTTCCTATACTTGCCACTACACTGACCTACCTGTCCACTACACTGACCACTACACTACCTGATTCCTACACTGTCCACTACACTACCCACTACACTACACTGACCACTACACTACACTACACAGACCACTACACTGTCACCTACACTGCACTGACCACTGCACTGTCCACTGCACTGACCACTACACTACACTGACCACTACAGTACACTGTCACCTACACTGCACTGACCACTACACTACACTGACCATTGCACTGACCACTACACTACACAGACCACTACACTACACTGCACTGACCACTACACTGACCACTACACTGACCACAACACTACACAGACCACTACACTATCCACTTCACTACACTGTCCACTGCACTGACCACTGCACTGTCCACCTCACTGCACTGACCACTACACTACACTGTCCACTGCACTGACCACTGCACTGTCCACCTCACTGCACTGACCACTACACTGCACTGACCACTACACTACACTTCACTGCACTGACAATTGCACTACACTGCCCACTGCACTGTCCACCTCACTGCACTGACCACTACACTGTCCACTTCACTGCACTGACAATTACACTGACTACTACACTGACTACTACACTGACTACTACACTACACTTATACTGACACCGTTGACTCTCCCACAGCACAGATAATTTATCCTTATCAGCCTTTACTGTATCGTGCCCTGGAAATTTCATTTGTCTCAGTTTTTTCTTTTTTTTTCTTGTTGATCTGCCTCAGTGATAATATGCTTGCACTTTTCCTCCTTTGTGCCTTGTGTTCAAATATTGCACTATATTTTTTTTGTATGCTCCTTTGTACCTGTGCAAATTGATGTATGTGTTATACCTGAGTGTGCCCAGATTGTCTGGGGCTAATGTGTTTGTTTTTTTTCTCTGTATGGCTATCTGTTGGTTTGTCTTGAAACTCAATAAAAATATCTTTAAGAAAAAAAAAGAAGATATAGGGCAGCCTATATTCAGAATTCGTTGCCAGCCATGACATTTTTTTAGGAGACAGGGCTACAGTCACCCCCCTTCAGAACTGTAGGGAGCTGTAATTCCAGGAGTGTACAGTATCTCCACAGCCTTTTAACCGCTTGAAGACCAGCTCACGCCGATATACATCGGCAGAATTGCACAGCTGCGCAAAGTGACGTATATTTACGTCACTTTGAATTTCGCGCCGTGCGGCCCTGCCGCGAGCTCCATGACCATGCCCACGGGACTCGATGTCTGCCGGTCTCCCGAGATCGGGTCACAGAGCTGCAGAACGGGGAGAGGCCAGTGTAAACAAGGCCTCTCCCCATTCTGTCTAGTGACACAACACTGATGAATATGTAGAAGAATACGTATCGGCCTAAACTGAGGAAAAATATTTTTTTTATATATTTTTGGGGGATATTTATTATAGCAAAAAGTAAAAAATATAGCTTTTTTTCAAAATTGTCGCTCTCTTTTTGTTTATAGCGCAAAAAATAAAAACCGAAGAGGTGATCAAATACCACCAAAAGAAAGCTCTATTTGTGGGGAAAAAAGGACGTCAATTTTGTTTGAGAGCCACGTCGCACGACTGCGCAATTGTCAGTTAAAGCGATGCAGTGCCGAATCGCAAAAAGTGGCCCGGTCAATTGGCAGTCAAATGGTCCGGGCTGAAGTGGTTAACTTAAGTCAACATTTCTGGGAACTTCTATCTTTACTCAGAGATAGCGTTTAACCATTCTGTTATACAATTACTTAGCAAATAACTAATAAACAGGAACTTGCTAAAGTTGCAAATAACTAATTGAATGCTTTTGCAGGGGGATCTGGAATGGAGCACTGCAGTATTGGGAATTGGGATTAGCCCATCTTAAAACTGTAAAACATGTTAGTTCTGTCACGATGTGGACTGAATGGTAGATAAACCCATTAGGAGTACATGGCATGCCATAAATTGTTTTACACAGGGCTAATTGATATTGTAAAGCCATTTAGGCCTGGTCTGTAATGATAGCTCTCTTTCTTGATCTGCAAAAAAATGCTTCTCCAATTAAGTTTCAAAATCTACACTCAATTCATAAAATTAGACATAAAAAAGCGTTATTATTATTATTTTATTATGTGTTTGAATGTGGAATAAAATACTGAACAGATTAGGCATACACATGACCAGGCTATCATACACAGGAGGCAGACTAAAGGTCTTCCACATCCTGATTGACCTGCCTATTTTAAAAATATCATGTTTAGTATCTCTGGTATGGAAAATGCATACTGCACAATAATATAGGGGTTACCAGGTCATGACATGGGGTATACTTAAAATATTAATACATTTCTAAAACTGTAATCGAAGGAGGAGCAGCTGAATAATCGTAAAGACTGTGACATCCCAGCTCAGACCTTCTCATTGGTCAGATCATCACTGTTAACACCCTCCTCACTGGCCAGAAAAGGAAGGCTGATCATCAGTCTGAAGCTCTCTTTTTACCATCACACAATAAACATCAGACAAGCAATATTTATTAGAGCCACTGATAAATCTTCTGCTGAACTCATAACCAGGACCGTATTAAGTATTTCCACTTTTAAAACCCTTTTTTTCTGTTGAATTATTGTCTCCTGTCTATTATCACCACCTTTTATGTAAGCGCTCTGTTTGCACCGTGTTGCCTGTTTTTTGTTATTAAACAATATTTTAACAGCTTCCAATCTGCAGCAGGGGAGCGCGGGCAGGCTGGATCAGGTACATGTGTGTCATCCAGCCTGTTGAGGGTGGGTAAGGGGTGCGCACTTCTGAGGACCTGGCTGCTGAAAGCTATGCGATCACATGATCACAATGTCAACAGCTGTGATTCCTATAGTTATGCTGTGATTGTATCACAGCTGTCACATGGTACCTGGGCTAGTCACTGCACTCTGTACCATTTTATAGCTGTAGGCCAATCATAGCACACAAAAAGAAAATGTTTATTATTATTTTTTGTTAATACTGCCAGTATCCCTGATCACTGCCAAACTAGTCATATGAGATCATTATACTGCACTGGTGACAGCATGTAAAAAAAATTGTGGAGAAAAAAAACTGTATTTCATTTCTAAAAAATCACAATTTCAAAAAACTCACCAAGCCTCTTACTAAATACATTGGACTGTCTACTTTCAAGAAAGGGCTCATTTGGGGGGTATTTGTCCTGTCCTGGCATTTTAAAGGTCTCAAGACATTACATCTATGGATGTTAGCTACCCTGTTAACCACTTAAGCCCCAGACCATTTTGTAGCTAAAGGACCAGAGGTGTTTTCTGAATTTTGCACTGTGCTGCTTTAACTGTAAATTGTGTGGACATGCAATGTTGTACCCAAACAAAATTTGCGTCCTTTTCTTCCCACAAATAGCGCTTTCTTTTAATGGTATTTGATTGCCTCTGCGATTTTTATTTTTTGCGATATAAACGGAAAAAGACTGAAAATTTTGAAAAAACATGATATTTTCTACTTTTTGTTATAAGAAAAATCGAATAAACTCAATTTTAGTCATACATTTAGGCCAAAATGTATTCAGCCACATGTCTTTAGTAAAAAAAATGTCAATAAGCATATATTTATTGGTTTGCGCAACAGTTATAGCGTCTACAAACTAGGGTACATTTTTTGGAATTTACACAGCTTTTATTTTATGATTTTAATCTAATTTCTTGAGGTGCTAAAATGGCAGGGCAGTACAAACCCTGCCCCCAAATGACCCCATTTTGGAAAGTAGACATCCCAAGGAAATTGCTGAGAGGCATGTTGAGCCCATTGAATATTTATTTTTTTGTCTCAAGTGATTGAATAATGACAAAAAAAAATAAAAATTACAAAAAGTTGTCACTAAATGATATATTGCTCACATATGCCATGGTTATATGTGGAATTGCACCCCAAAATAAATTTTGCTGCTTCTCTTGAGTACGGGGATACTACATGTGTGGGACTTTTTAGGAGCCTAGCCACGTACGGGGCCCTGAAAACCAAGCACCGCCTTCAGGATTTCTAAGGGCACAAATTTTTGATTTCACTCCTCACTACCTATCACAGTTTCGAAGGCTATAAAATGCCAAAATAGCACAAACCCCCCCCCCCCAAATGACCCCATTTTAGAAAGTAGACACCCCAAGGAAATTGCTGAGAGGCATGTTGAGCCCATTGAATTTTTTTTTTCTTGTCCCAAGTGATTGAATAATGACAAAAAAAAAATTACAAAAAGTTGTCACTAAATGATATATTGCTCACACATGCCATGGTTATATGTGGAATTGCACCCCAAAATACATTTTGCTGCTTCTCCTGAGTACGGGGATACCACATGTGTGGGACTTTTTAGGAGCCTAGCCACGTACGGGGCCCCGAAAACCAAGCACCGCCTTCAGGATTTCTAAGGGCACAAATTTTTGATTGATGAATGACCCCATTTTGGAAAGTAGACACCCCAAGCTATTTGCTGAGAGGCATGTTGAGTATTTTACAGCTCTCATTTGTTTTTAAAAATGAAGAAATAAAATAATTATTATTATTTTTTTTAATTTTCAAAACTTTGTGACAAAAAGCGAGATCTGCAACGTACTCACCATACCTCTCAGCAAATAGCTTGGGGTGTCTACTTTCCAAAATGGGGTCATTTGGGGGGGTTTTGTGCCATCTGGGCATTCCATGGCCTCCGAAACTGTGATAGGCAGTGAGAAGTGAAATCAAAAATTTACACCCTTAGAAAGCCTGAAGGCGGTGCTTGGTTTTTGGGGTCCCGTACGCGGCTAGGCTCCCAAAAAGTCTCGCACATGTGGTATCCCCGTACTCAGGAGAAGCAACAGAATGTATTTTGGGGTGTAATTCCACATATGCCCATGGCATGTTTGAGCAATATATCATTTAGTAACAACTTTGTGCAAAAAAATAAAAATAAGAAATAAATTGTCTTTTTTCCGCAACTTGTGTCAACATATAAAATATTCCATGGACTCAACATACCTCTCAGTATATAGCTTGGGGTGTCTACTTTCCAAAATGGGGTCATTTGGGGGGGTTTTGAACTGTTCTGGCATGTTATACAACAACAGCTTACATCCACTCTTCTAACCACTTGAAGACAAAGCCCTTTCTAACACTTTTTGTTTACATGAAAACATATTTTTTTTGCAAGAAAATTATGTTGAACCCCCAAACATTATATATTGTTTTAAAGCAAAGGCCCTACAGATTAAAATGGTGGGTGTTGCATTTTTTTTCCACACAGTATTTGCGCAGCGATTTTTCAAACGCATTTTTTGGGGAAAAAATACACTTTTTTTAATTTTAATGCACTAAAACACACTATATTGCCCAAATGTTTGATGAAATAAAAAAGATGATCTTAGGCCGAGTACATAGATACCAAACACGACATGCTTTAAAATTTCGCACAAACGCGCATTGGCGACAAACTACATACATTTTTAAAAGCCTTTAAAAGCCTTTACAAGTTACCACGTTAGATTTACAGAGGAGGTCTACTGCTAAAATGACTACCCTCGATCTGACCTTCGCGGTGATACCTCACATGCATGGTGCAATTGCTTTTTACATATGACGCCAGACCGACGCTTGCGTTTACCATTACGCAAGAGCAGGGCAGGACAGGGGTGTTTTTTTTTTGTTTTTTTTTATTATTATTAATTTTGCTTTTTTATTTTATTTTTAAACTGTTCCTTCCATATTTTTTTTTTATCATTTTTATTGTTATCTCAGGGAATGTAAATATCCCCTATGATAGCAATAGGTAGTGACAGGTACTCTTTTTAAAAAAAAAACTGGGGTCTATTAGACCCTAGATCTTTCCTCTGCCCTCAAAGCATCTGACCACACCTAGATCGGTGTGATAAAATGCTTTCCCAATTTCCCAATGGCGCTTTTTATATCCGGGGGGACATTCCCTCCCATTGCTTGTAAAAGCAGTCCAGAGGCTAATTAGCCGCTAGGATTGCTTTTACATGAAAGCCGGCCGCTGGCTGAAAAGAATGATACCAAGATGATACCTAAACCCGCAGGCATCAATCTGGTATAACCATTCAAAGTCCAGCAACATACCAGTACGTTGCTGGTCCTTGTTGGACATGTATTGTAATCTTTTTTTTCATGCAGCCTGTTGGCTGAACAAAAAAAAGAGATTGATCGGTGGGTATGCCCACCATTAGAATACCGCCATTCATCCACCCACTTCTAATGATGGGCATACATGCATCATTTATATATGCCGAAGCATTGGGGCATCCTCCCGCAAAAATTATGCCGCACACACATGGTCGGACTTTTCCACGGGCAAGCCTCCGTCAGAATTTCGACCGTATGTATGCGGCATTAGGAGCAAAATCGCTCCTCCGCTCCTCCGCCCCTGCTGCCCCAATGCTTCGGCATATATGCTTTTTTTTTTAACTGTGGTGGTGAAATCACCTCCTACAGCACTGGAGTCGCAGGGATCAGGCCTGTCTCTGCGAACGCTGCAGTTAGGTGTGTTGTGTTTTGTAAGTGACAGTGATCGATCGATACTGCACTTGGGTGGCCTGGGCTGGACGGAGGGGCAAAACGCAGGTGCTAGCAGGTATCTGGGCTGATCCCGCTAACACTGCGTTTTTGGGAACCCTAAACTGCTGGGGACGCTAGTATAGATCTGATCAGATCAGATATTGATCTGTTCAGATACTATACCACTAAGGGAGGTGTATGCTTCACGCGTGGGTGTTAGCTTTACTGGCACTAACCTGACGCTGCCTGGGGTGTGACGCAGGGTTAACTAGGGGCAATTAGGGGGTTAAAACCTTTATTAGATAATATATGGGGGTACCTGACGCTATAAAAACCTGCGGCGAACCTAAAAAAAATAACTGGCTATCTATCGGCACCAGCACAAGTAATACAGCGATCAGAAAAAGATCGCTTAGTGACACTGGCAAAAGGGGGTGAAAGGGTTACCTGGGGGGGCGATCAAGGGGTTAAACCTTTATTAGGTAATATATGGGGGTACCTGACGCTATAAAAACCTGCGGCGAACCTAAAAAAAATAACTGGCTACCTATCGGCATCACCGACAATAAGACAGCGATCAGAAAAACGATCGCTTAGCGACAGTGGTGATAGGGGGTGAAAGGGTTACCTGGGGGGCGATCAAGGGGGTTAAACCTTTATTAGGTAATATATGGGGATAGCTGACACTATAAAAACCTGCGGCGAACCTAAAAAAAATAACTGGCTACCTATCGGCATCACCGACAATAAGACAGCGATCAGAAAAACGATCGCTTAGCGACAGTGGTGATAGGGGGTGAAAGGGTTACCTGGGGGGCGATCAAGGGGGTTAAACCTTTATTAGGTAATATATGGGGGTACCTGACGCTATAAAAACCTGCGGCGAACCTAAAAAAAATAACTGGCTACCTATCGGCATCACCGACAATAAGACAGCGATCAAAAAAACGATCGCTTAGCGACAGTGGTGATAGGGGGTGAAAGGGTTACCTGGGGGGCGATCAAGGGGGTTAAACCTTTATTAGGTAATATATGGGGGTAGCTGACGCTATAAAAACCTGCGGCGAACCTAAAAAAAATAACTGGCTACCTATAGGCATCACCGACAATAAGACAGCGATCAGAAAAACGATCGCTTAGCGACAGTGGTGATAGGGGTGAAAGGGTTACCTGGGGGGCGATCAAGGGGGTTAAACCTTTATTAGCTAATATATGGGGGTAGCTGACGCTATAAAAACCTGCGGCGAACCTAAAAAAAATAACTGGCTACCTATCGGCATCACCGACAATAAGACAGCGATCAGAAAAACGATCGCTTAGCGACAGTGGTGATAGGGAGTGAAAGGGTTACCTGGGGGGGCGATCAAGGGGGTTAAACCTTTATTAGGTAATATATGGGGGTACCTGACGCTATAAAAACCTGCGGCGAACCTAAAAAAAAATAACTGGCTACCTATCAGCATCACCGACAATAAGACAGCGAGCAGAAAAACGATCGCTTAGCGACAGTGGTGATAGGGGGTGAAAGGGTTACCTGGGGGGCGATCAAGGGGGTTAAACCTTTATTAGGTAATATATGGGGGTACCTGACGCTATAAAAACCTGCGGCGAACCTAAAAAAAATAACTGGCTACCGATCGGCATCACCGACACTAAAACAGATCAGAAAAACTATCGCTTTGTGACGGTGGTGCTAGGGGGTGAAAGGGTTATCTGGGGGAGATCAGGTGGTTAAACCTTTATTAGAGGGGGGTTAGGGGGTACACTGGACTAACTGTAGTGACACTTTTACAGTCACAAATGTCACTGATTGCAGTGATCAGTAAATAAATGGTCACTGCAATCAGTGACACTGTGACTGGGGGGTGATCTGGGGGGTGATCTGGGGGGGCCTGGGGCGGCGATTTATGTTCCTATGTGTCCTACTGTCAGTGTACTGTTTGTGCACTAACCTGTGTGTCTTCTGTTGTACGGCGCTCGGTATATGTGAGCGCCACATGAGAGATGACATCACTTCCTCTGCCTGTGTAAACATTACGCAGCAGAGGAAGCTTTCTCATTCGCCAGGAGCGATCGCGAGGGGGTGGCCAGAATCGAACGGCTGTCCCCTCATCCCGGATCGCTCCCCAACGGATAACGACCGCTCCGATCAGACCCCCCAACTATACAAAGGCAGTCACGTACACTGTACGTGATTGTGCCTGTCGGTGCCATTCTGCCGACGTATATATACAGTGAGCGGTCGTTAAGTGGTTAAAGTAAGGGAGTGTTAAATAAAAGAAGGAAAAAGTGAAGCTGTGAATGCTGTTACCTAAATTGTGTGGCAGTGGTCACATCCCCGTGCTGGTAGAAGCAATTACCTATGATTGTCTGATATGGAGAGGCGGGCCAATTATGTCATAATCTCTGACTCAGCCAAACAAAGGAAGCTAGCTGCAACAAACTAGTTAAAATGATAATATAGGTAGATGTAATTTTTCTGGCACATAGGGCTATGGGCTTGCCATAGCCTAAGGGAATAGCAGCACTTTTAATTAGAAGGTACAGTAAAACCTTGGTTTAAGAGAAACTTGGTTTGAGAGCATTTTGCAAGACAAGCAACATTTTTAAATACATTTTGACTTGATATACAAGCGATGTCTTGATATACAAGTAGCGTCATGTCACAACTGAGTATAAAAGAGAAGAGAGGCGCCTCTAAGCCTAGGTTCATACTGATGCAAATTTACAGTAGGTTTGATGCGTTTAGAAACACACAGATTTGCAGGTTATGTAAAAAGCATAGTATTCCATGGCTTTGGTTCACATCTAAGCGTTGCGAATTTGGTGCGAGAAAAAAAAGGGTCCTGTGCGTGTTGACTGCCGGTGCGATGCAAATTCCTATGGTGCAGTGCGAATTTTATCTTCATAGCCTTCAATTGAACTTGCAGTAAACTCTCAGCACACAGTTCACATCTCTGCGAATTATGCAGGGTAGTCTTACTGGTCATGATTTCAGACTGACAGCGATGAGAGCCAGTGGTGCGGAGGACGGTCTATGTGGACAGCTTTACCCCAGATGACTGCATACTTAGATGTGCCTCTTTTAATCATCAACCATGTGAGTTGCTAAATGCTGTACCTTCATTAAATGTAACCATATTGCTACACTAATGCCGCGTACACACGATCATTATTCACGGCGGTTAAAAAAACGCCGTGAATAATGACAGGAAAAATGAGGGAACCGCTTGGTTCCCTACACACGGTCGTTTTTCCCGTCATTTTTTCTCTTGACGAGAAAAACGACCGTCTGTGGGCTCCGCGGCAGTGTCTCCCTATGGGAAAACTGCCGCGGAAAAAAATGCTGGAAAAAACGATGAGAAAATTTAGAACATGTTCTAAATTTTCTCGTCGTTTTTTATGCCGTTTTTCTAGACGAGAAAAACGACATAAAGCCCACAGACGATCGTTTTTCTCGGCGAAAAAAAACAATGCAGTTTTTCTCGTCGAGAAAAGCGGTCGTGTGTACGCGGCATTAGAGGCATCTCTCTTCTCTTTTATTCTCTGTAGCTCCTGATGGATTTTGCTTTTAATCCCCTTGTGGAGGCTTTCATTTGTGGATAGACATTTTATGGTTACACAACCCATCACATTGCTATAATCTTTTTATATTGACTATAAACTGAGGGAATTATGAATAAATGGTTGTGGAATAAATCATTTGAGTTTACATTATTTTTTATGTGGAAATTCGCTTTGATATACAAGTGCTTTGGATAACAAGCATGTTTCTGGAACGAATTATGCTCGCAATCCATTGTTTTACTGTATTATGTATTTCTCATTTGTATGCTGACATGGAGTTGTCAGTAAACAGGAAAACTGATGTCCAGTACTTACCATATTTTCCTTTCCTGTCAATCTCTATGGCAGAATAAAAGAATCCCCCTTTCGGTTTTGTGTAGGCTAGTTACAGACTGCTCTGTCTATGGATAGACATGGGGGTAAAGGAAAGGTATAGTCTACCTATTTATATGTTGCCATAGAGCTTGTGAGAAAAAGTGATGGTAAGTAATGTACATACATTTTCTTATACAATAATCACAGAGAAGGTTTAAAAACAAACATTCCTGCTGAGTAAGAAGTATTGGTGCATTATATAGGTTACATGATCACAGTCGGAGAATGGAACTGGGTAACCTTTGATTGCTACAGCAACATACTACTCTCCAAAAAAAGAGAATTAATTTGTGAATGCACAAAAGTCATTATAGGGCTAATTGATGTTATTAATGTTTTCATACAAGATTCAGACAACTTGCAGATTTGTTCAATTAAGCTAGAGAAAATTAAGTACTGTCCGTGATACTTTTTTTATTTGCACTAACATAGAATTTTTCAGGACAAGCTTTCGGGGTATGTCCCCTTCTTCAAGGTCCAAGCAGTACTGATTCACAATTTTTTTAGCAGAATGTTGAAACAAAACAAGAAAAACAAGAAAACATTCAACATTCTGCTAAAAAAATTGTGAATCAGTACTGCTTGGACCTTGAAGAAGGGGACATACCCCGAAAGCTTGTCCTGAAAAATTCTATGTTAGTGCAAATAAAAAAAGTATCACGGACAGTACTTAATTTTCTCTGTCACAATTGCACTAATACGGCTACAATTACGTCAAGTTCAATTAAGCTGAAATAGAAAAATTTGTGAATCTTGTGTGACAAAATGCATAAATAAACTCCTTAGTATTGCCTAAACCATTTGTTTAGCAGATGGACTGGTATGCATTTTCCCTTCTGCCTGCTACATATTATCTCCTCTCTATCTCAGGGGCAGAGAAAGTTGTGAGGAAGGGAGATACAGTATGTGTAACAGACAGTCAGAATAAACAACTGTGTTACAAAGGGAAGGAAAAATAAATAAAATACATTAGTAATTGAGTTGTTCAAAATAATAAACTATAATATTAAGTTATTTTAGGCAAGCTAGATAGTTAGATAAAGTAGTTAATTAGTTAGTCAATGAGTTAATAAGTTAATGTTTAAGTTAAGGTAGACTGATTAGTAAATTAGTATTAGACCAATTTCTTGATTTTTTTTATGATTATTTTAATCATGGGTGAACTACAGCCATTGAACTGAGACCATAGTACAGGAAAATTCAGAAAATCTATAACATTGTTTCTTAACTACAGTATATAGCACTGGCATCTATCAAAAACAAAAAATATATGGGTTCTCTTTAAAAAAAAAAAATGCAAAGCTAACTTAAGATAAACTTAAATATATTAAAAAATATATAATTATTATACAAAATGCATTATACAGTAGACAAAACAAGAACAGCGTTGCATTTTTATCAATTTCCCTGCTTATTAATATATCCAGGGCTTTCGTAAGACCTTCAATATGCTTTAAAAGAAACCGTTTTTTTTTGTTTTTTTGTTTTTTGTTTAAAACATACATGCCTAGGTGGATGCAGCATCGGTTTGATGGTTTTTATGACCCTTGGAAGTGAAAGGGTTAAAGTGAACTATGGGAAAGAAATAACATACATGATTGCCTGTTTCTTTTGCCAGGAGATCCCTTATTTTTCCAACGGGTCAATCTGTTTAACATAAAGTTCAGTTACAGGGTTCAGAACAAACCATTTACTACCGGTAGACATGCTTACAATGGCCAGCTTTTATTCATATGGCTTAATGCTGTTTCGAAAAGGAAAAATAAACTTTTTCTAGTAACTTGTTGTGTTAGCTGGAGGTAGAGTTTCATTTGTTTGTCCTTTACTTAAAGAGTAACCCCCCTCTGGGTGATCAAAGTACATTGAAAGGATTTTAACAAACTTTGTTGCAGATTGCTTTTTCTGCTCCAAAAGAATATCTCTGCTTTAGATCATGTCCTGTGCATGGTGATTCTGAATGGGAGTGACCAATTCATTATAAGCAGCTTATGCACCATTAGGGTTCTGGTGAGGAAAGTTTTGGTGAGATTAACCCTTAGGCGGTATCTCACCAAAAATGTCATTTTTGTTGCAGAGGATGCCTAAAACCTGACTCATATCTTAATTAGTATATAGCTCTTAATTTTAGCAGGAAATTACATTTTTTAAAGCGATCTATAAAACATCTGTGTACAGAATGCCTTCAGGTTGCCATATTGCATTGAATTTTACAGACAAATATAGTGCTGCAGTTTGAAAAGAAAAGGTAATTTTTTACTAACATTAAACAACAATAAGACAATATGTGTAGCAATTCTATATGCAAATTTTTTTTATTTGCCATATTTTTTTCACAAAAGTATAGTTACCCTTAGAAATGTGTTTAAAATATTAAGCTACGTGTCCATCTAAGACTACCCTGTGCACAGCGAGACAACGCTGATTAGAGGTTTCACTGCAGAACAGCATTGTCATTCTATTACAGGAAGTGAAAAAATAATGGATCTACTGGCAAGATCAACCGGTAATAAAACTATGTTACAGAGGCAGTCAGAAAAAGAAAAGCTGCAGTGCTGATGCTAGGGAAAATTTGCCTCATATATGTTTACAGGAAAAGAAGTTAAATCCACCACCACACAGACAGCAATTGTTATATGCTTGATGTTCCATATTTAGTGTGTGCAATTTCACATATAAATACTTTGATTCGCTATCTGTTTAAGAAGCAGCACAGTCAGCAACCCTACTGAATATTTGCTGTAAGAAGAGCAGTGAGCCACATAGTGAGCCTTTTGCCTTGAATTAGCCCATTCAGAGAAATAAGGGGTGATTTACAAAAGCAGAATAATTTTCATTTAGTAAAAAAAAAAAAAAACTGTGTTCATATTGAAACCCAGCCAAGTTCAGAGTTTAAAAAAAATAAGATTGGATAGTAGCCACAGTTTCAGCTAAAGAGAAAGAAAAGACATTAAAGAACAAATATAACTGTCCCCAGGTTCACAAATATTTACAAATTATTCATAGAAACAAGAACAGTAATCACATTCCCAATTTTTTTTTAATTAAAAAAAGAAATAATAACCGGGATACCCACTAGCATTCAATATATTAAAATTCAACTAAATAACCACACTGACATTTTGTCAGTGAACCAAAACAAATATTTTAAGTATCCTAAAACATTTAAGTCTTTTTTATATATGCACATATAAAAAATACTCAATTAAGCAAATTCCAAGCTGCTAATGGTGATCATTCTGTTGTTCTTTCTATCCAACATTTATGTTGTATATATATTTATAGTAGTTTTATTGTTGGGTTGCAATTAGCAGTTTTAATAGTACTTCCTTTCGCCTTTACTATTGCCCATTAATCTTTTAAACCTTGTTACTGGCATTGTATTGATTTCTTCTCTAGTACTGGCAGTATTTTTAAGGAGGAGCTGATCATACTTCCGTCTAACAACATAAAAAAGGATTTAAAGGAAGGCACTTACCATAAAACACTCATATACTTTCACTTTACAAGAGAGTTAAACAAGAGAACAGATGTTTTTAAACTGCTTTGGTAAATGCCTCTGTATTTTTCAGGGGCAATCAATACATTTAATGCTAATTGTATTGTACATTTGTCAAAATAGTAGTTTATCTTGAAGTTAATTTCAGTTTGACTTCACTTTCCTTAAAATACAGCCAACATGCACTGATTATTGAGCTTATATTTTTAGATAAAATTAAAAAATATATATTTATATATATATATATATATATATATATATATATATATATATATATATAATGTATAACAGTCAGGTTATGACACATTTGCCGGCAGCATATGCTTTAACTGCCCTTCACCTATAGATTGTGTGTACACAGTTAACTGCCTTCCTATGTTAATGTCCACCTTTAGGAAATAGAGCAGCAAAAACTGTTCTTGGTTGGTTTTGTCCTAAATAAATTCCCAATTCTTTCACTTTCTTTATAATGTCAAGTAGACTAAAAAAAAATAATTAACAAGGTGAACAAGATCTTCTTTGGCTTCAGCAGACCTTTTATATATTACCTGCCATAAGGAGGCAAAACTGAAGATGTATTGTTTGATGTAAATGTCAGAAGGTTGAATAATCTACTGACTAAATTAATGTTGTTATTTTAAAAATGATCAATAATTTAGGTCTACATCAAAAACCTAGCAATGGGAAATGGTATTTATCATTGAGACTTACATTTCAGATTCTTATGAGAGGAATTCATTATAATGGGATTACTTTATTAATGGGCTTGAGGTCCAGTCAATATAATCTAGTACATTATTGGACCTTTGTTAAGTTAAGAAAAAGATTCATACAAGTTCAAAAAAATTAAGAAAGAAATACAAACAAAAAACAGTATTTCCTCTTATTTGCATATGTTTGGTGTTATGTTGCATATTTTTCAGTTGTTTTTTTAAACTGCAAAATACACAAAAAAAACACCAGAAAAAGATAAAATATTTTCTATTTTAGGGTTTTATTTTATGTTACTTTTTTATTACATCATGTGTGATGCAAGCTGTGATAAAATAGACACAAAAAGTAAAAACCAAATGTATAAATCTTTTTATGCTTTTAAGCAACAGGAAAAAAAAGTCTGAATAGCAATTTGATAAAAAATAAAATAAAGATCCCAATATTTTTGAGTATTTTCTTTGTCATGTTTTAACTGATTCAGG
The DNA here is from genome assembly GCA_029206835.1 of Rana muscosa. Taxonomy (NCBI): domain Eukaryota; kingdom Metazoa; phylum Chordata; class Amphibia; order Anura; family Ranidae; genus Rana; species Rana muscosa. The sequence continues at coordinate 806,232,805 of CM055117.1, read as the reverse complement.
ACCACCCCATAGCAGATTTACTGCTACAGGGCAGCTCTCTTGTGCAGGATTACGTATACAGTATATACATGATCCTGCACTTCTGCCTGCAGGGACGCGCGTGCCACCTGGCGGGCTGCTTCTGCTGTGATAAATAGCAGCAGAAGCCGACTTCCTGGTGCTGGGCACTGAATGTCCGCAGGCACCCACCGATCGTCGGTAAAACACACAGAGCAGAGATTTGTCTATGTAAACAAGGCAGATTTCTATTCTGACAGGGAGGAAGGGATGGATTTTGTGTTCCTGCAATGCAGGGAATAAAATCCATCACTTCCCCTAGTAAAAGCACCTAAAACAGTACACAAAAACACTGGCTAGGCACACAGTTAACCCTGTCTTTAGTACAGTGACAGTCAGTGGCAGCAAAAACACTGGCTAGGCACACAGTTAACCCTGTCTTTAGTAGAGTGACAGTCAGTGGCAGCCCATCCATAGAGGGTGCACGGGCACTGCCCCCCCTATCCATGCATCAGTCACCCTGATCTACATGCAGGGATGCCGGACCATGGATTCCAATGGAGGGGGGAGTGTTTTTTGAAGCATGTGATTAGAGCCAGAGGCTCTAATAGGCTTCAAAAAAGGGTGGGCTTGGGGCAAAGAGCACTGCACTCCGCACCCACACAGTTGTGTGACGATATTGAATGAATATTCGCTATTTTCACACTAAATCTCCTCCCCACCAATCAGGAAACAAGTCTAAAACCTGTTTCCCGATTGGAAAAAATGTCAGGTGATCCTATTGGATGCCTAGGAGAAGGAGGAGGAGAGAGGACATGCACAGCGAGGTCATGGAGGAAATAATATCGGAGCCACTGCTCCCAGCCCACTACCAGGCCGCAGCTGCGCTGAGGACACCGGGGGTACTGATGCCATCCCGCCGTCGCTCTGAGGACACCGGAAGCCGCTGCTGCCAGCCCGCTACTTTGCTGAGGACACTGGAGCCACTGCTGCCAGCCCCCCACCGTGCTGAGGACACCGGGGGGTGGTTAGTTGTTTGCCGCCCCCCCCAAAGAAAATCTCACCAGCCAGCACCGGTGACAGTGCATATTTTTAGCACTGTCTTAGTTTTACTGGTTCCTGCAAAGTGTCAAATATGTCAGTGTCTGATTTTCCGCTGCAATATCACAGTCTCACTGTAAGTCGCCGATCGCCACCATTACTAGTATAAAAAATAAATAAATAAAAATTCCATAAATATATACCATAGTTTGGAGACGCTATTTTCTTTTTCGTACATCACGGGACACAGAGCGACTTAGTCATTACTAATGGGTTATATAGATTACCTTCAGGTGCTGGCACTGGCCACTTCCAAACCGGAAGTACCCTCCCCTATATAAGCCCCTCCCATCCGGGAGCACCTCAGTTTTTTGCCAGTGTCTAAGGTGTTGGCCAAAGAGTAACATGTGTTTTCACTGGGCTTGCGTACAGGTTCTTTTGGGCCTTAGTAAGCTGTTCCGGATCCCACCAAAAAAGCTTCATAGCTAAACGGTCGGTACCCGGGCCTTGCAGCAGAAGAGCAAGGTTTTGCCTGTAATGCCTCTCTTAGGAGGGCTGGACCCTGGGATCCAGAGCTCTGGTCATACCCACGACCAAGATGTTGTCTGTGCAGGGTGCTATACAGGTCCAGGGGAGTGGAATCCTTGGGAACCCGGTCCCTGAAGGTTTAATTACAATGCCTGCCGTGATAGGTGAAGTTTGGGCTTCTGTGGACCAAACAAAGTCCTGCGGCGGGGATCAGGTAAGTGGGGGCCCCCAGGAACTTGGTTCTATTGGGGGACCCCCAAGCCTAATTTGTCTTTCTGTCTGTTACCTAACGGTATTCCCGCTAATATCTGTGTATGCCTGTAACTACTGAAAATGTAAAATTTTAATAGTAGTCAAGAAAAAAAAAAAAAAAAGGACCGCAGTACCTGTGTTAAACCACTAGAGGCCGCTGTGGTCCATTTTTCTTGTCATGTGGATCTTTGGTTTTCTCAAGTCAAAAGATCCAGGCAGTTGGTAAGTTTCTCTGTGGGAATCCACTTCCTCTGCCCTGTTGCTGCGCTCATCCACCGCACAGGCCCTCCGGCAAAAAGGTCCCTGGCTCCTAGTCCCTGTTTGATTTTCGAAAAGGGCGCCAATGGCGCACGGGCGTGCGCGCGGGCGCGTGCACGCGCCTCCTATGAAAAAAAAGGGGCGGGGCGGGTGGATGACGCTCGATGCGCGCCACGGCGCTTCTGCGCATGTGCAGGCGTCCCAGCTTGTATAAAGACACAGTACAAGTGTCAGCTGGATGCAAACAGAGCTAGCAACAAACAGTGGCACACAGAGGCGGTTGATGCAGGCATCCCCATAGAAAGGCACTTTAGTGGACACCAGCTGGTATATAGCAGCAACTGTGTTAGACTATTATCAGCAAAATTGGTGTATGACGACGGGAATACCTCAGCTTTGTGCTTATAGGATATGTCGTCCAGACGCTCTGGAAATAGATCTTCCAAGAAGCGAAAGGGGTCTCCGTCGGGCTCTGAGGATTTTGGGCATGCTGTACTGCGCCAATCTCCCCTGAAATTTCAGAGGTCAGTAGCCGTAGGAACCCCGCAGGAGTACCTGGTACTGCGGCTGTCCCCAGTCCACCTGCTCCTGTATATATAACAGAGGAGGTTTTATCCTCAACTCTGGGAGGATTGGAAGAGAGATTAACAGCATTGATCGCTGCTTCCCTGTCACAGGAAAAGCGCGTCCGATCTCCGTCTCCTCCTGCAGAGTGCCTGTTAGTGGAGGAACAGTCCCAGAGATCGACCTACCTGAAGGGGATCAGGTGAGGTTGATAAAGTTATAGAGGAATCAACAGTGGAAGAACCTTTCTCAGCATCTCAGGCTGAAAGATTATGGGTTCAGTCTCTGACTAACATGGTCCGAGCAGCATTTTAAATGCCTCTGGCGGAACCATCAACCACTACTGTCTCCTCGCTGGGGTCGCTGAAAGCTCCCCAGACTGTCTGTTCCTTCCCAATCCACCCTTTATTGGAAGGGTTTATTTACCAGGATTGGGAGCATCCTGTAAAATATTTACTCCCCCCAAGAGATTTCCAGTGATCTATCCCATGGAGGATAAGTTCATAAAAAAAAAAAATGGAGGGTCCCTACAGTGGACACAGCCATCTCTTGTGTAAATAAATCACTGACATGTCCAGTAGATAATGTTCCAATGTTCAAGGACCCAATAGATAAAAAATTGGAGTCTTTACTAAAATCTGCTTTCTCTACAGCAAGCATGGTGACACAACCTGCAGTAGCAGCGATTGGAGTCTGCCAAGCAATGAAAGATCAGTTGAAACAAGTCTTAAGGGACTTACCAGATCAGCAGGCTCTTGCCCTAGCTGACCTACCTAGAGCCTTGTGTTGCGGTGGACGCCATAAAGGATACAATCCAACAGGCATCCCGCTTTACGCTGTCTGTAGACATATGCGTAGGCTTCTATGGCTCAAAAACTGGTCTGCTGAAGCTCCCTGTAAGAAATTGCTGATTAGCTTCCCATTTCATGGAGAACGCTTATCTGGAGATGATCTGGACAAATATATCCAGAAAACTTCTGCCGGTAAAAGTACACTCTTGCCGGTTAAGAACAAGGGTAGAAGTCCTTCTTTTAAGAGGCCTACTTCTCCAGTCCCTGGCACATCGGCTGTGAAACAGTTCCGACGGCCTCCGCGGTCAAATCCAGGGGGCAGAAATCAGGGACAATCACAGGGTAACAAGAAACCCTGGGTCAAGAGAGGTACAAAACCTCCCCCTAAGTCATGAAGGGTTGCCCCCACTCAATCGGGTGAGGGGAAGACTTCAGTTGTTCACAAAGACCTGGCGGGACACCATCAGAGATGGGTGATCTCCGCAGTAAGTCTGGGATACAGGCTGGAGTTAAAAGACATTCCTCCTGCCCATTTTATAAGGTCAAACGTGCCAAGCGATCCCCAGAAGAGTGGATCCCTCCTTCTGGCACTAGAGCAACTATTGCCCCAAGGGTAATCATGAAGGTTCCCTTGGAAGAAAACGGGTTCGGGTTTTACTCGAACCTTGTCACAGTCCCCAAACCAAATGGGGACATGAGGCCCATATTAAATATAAAAGGGCTAAACAAGTTCCTACATATCAGGACTTTTTCGGATGGAGTCGATCCGATCGGTGGCCACCGCCCTACAAGGGCAGGAATGGTTAGCCTCGATCGACATAAGGGATGCTTATTTGCATATTCCCATCTGTCCGGCCCACCAGAAATTTCTACGCCTTGCAGTAGAAGGGCGCCATTTTCAGTTCAGAGCCTTACCTTTCGGTCTGGCCACGGCACCACGAGTGTTCACAAAAATTCTGGCCCTACGATTGGCCAAACTAGGAACACAAGGTGTAACGATAATGGCATATCTAGACAACTTGTTGCTGATAGACCACTCAGTGAAAAAAACTAGAAGTGGTCGTTCACAAGATAATCAAGTATCTGGAATCTCACGGTTGCATTATCAACCGAGACAAGTCAGCCCTAAAACCAGTCAAAAGCCTGGAATACTTGGGGGCTAAGACTGGATTCAAATCAGAGAAAGATTTTCTTACCTCCAGAGAAGGTGTCGTCTTTGAAAGATTTGACCCACTTAGTGGGTACAAAAAAGAAAAACCATCCATACGCCTGTGTATAAGGCTGCTGGGAAAAATGGTGGCTTCATTCGAAGCGGTACCCTACGGTCAATTCCATTCAAGGAACTTGCAGAGGGCCATACTGTCAGCCTGGAACAAAAAAGTTCAGGCTTTAGACTTACCAATGTCCCTGTCCCCTTCCGTTCGCAAGAGCCTCCATTGGTGGTTGGTACCAGAATCTGGAAAAAGGGAAACCCTTCAGTCCGGTTTCTTGGAAGGTGGTCACTACAGTTGCCAGCCTCATAGGCTGGGGGGCAGTACTGGAGCAATGGTCTCTCCAGGGCAAGTGGTCAGAAGCAGAGAAGGCCCTGCCCACCAATCTCTTAGAGATACGAGCAGCCCGGTATGCCCTAGTAGCATGGACATCCAAACTCCAAGGGTCACCTGTCAGAATTCAATCAGACAATGCCACAGCAGTGGCATATATCAATCACCAGGGTGGCACCAGGAGTCGTGCAGCCCAGAGGGAAACGAATTGCATCCTGGAATGGGCAGAAAGGTATGTCACAGCCATATCCGCGGTTTTCATCCCAGGAGTGGAAAATTGGAGAGCGGACTTTTTAAGTCGCCAGCAATTATGCCCGGGGAATGGTCTCTTCACCCCGAGGTTTTCCAGGCAATATGCCAGCGGTGGGGAACACCGGATGTAGATCTGCTAGCATCCAGATTCAACGCAAAGGTGGACAGATTTGTGTCTCGCACAAAGGATCCCCTAGCTTGCGGTTCGGATGCCCTAGTGTTCCCTTGGGATCAGTTCAAGCTGATATATGCATTCCCACCGCGATTAATCCGCAGAATCAGGGTAGAAAAGAAACCAGGGATTCTGGTGGCTCCAGCGTGGCCCCGAAGGGCATGGTACGCGGAGATTGTAAAAATGTCAGTGGGAAGTCCTTGGACCCTCCCACATCGTCCGGACCTGCTTTCGCAAGGACCGATATACTACCCTTCCTTACCAGCCCTAGGTTTGACGGCCTGGCTATTGAAGCCCACATTCTAAAAAAGAGAGGGCTCTCTAATCCTGTGGTATCTACCATGATCAATGCCAGGAAGCCGGTATCCAGGCAGATCTATTATAGGATCTAGAAGGCGTACATCACGTGGTGTGAGGCCAGGAAATGGCATCCACGGGCTGTACATAGGAAGCTTGCCTTGAGTACTATCAAGGGTCAGACGGCCTTGTCAATATTTTTTTTCAAAGGCCCTTGGCTTTGCATTCATTAGTCAAAGCTTTCATACAAGGAGTGATGCGTATTAGCCCTCCGGTTAGTATTCCCATATGTCCATGGGACTTAAACCTGGTTCTGTCGGTTCTACAGAAACAACCATTTGAACCATTGCGGCACATTTCCTTGGTTCTTTTCACCAGGAAATTGATTTTCTTAGTAGCCATTTGTTCGGCTAAAAGAGTATCGGAATTAGCCGCCTTGTCCTGTAAGGAGCCATATCTGGTTATCCATAAGGACAGAGTAATATTACGTCCTCATCCAGCCTTCTTCCTAAGGTGGTATCGAGGTTCCATTTGAACCAAGATGTGGTTCTTCCTTCCTTTTTCCCCAAACCTAGTTCGGTAGAGGAAAAGTTATTGCATTCTTTGGATGTAGTAAGAGCAGTTAAAGCTTATCTTAAAGCCACTACTCAGATTCGTAGAACGGATACTTTGTTTGTTCTGCCGGAAGGCCCCAGAAAGGGTCAGGCAGCATCAAAAATCTACTTTAGCCAAGTGGATTCGACAGGTCATAATACAAGCCTATGGCTTGAAAAGGAGACCGCCTCCGTTCAAAGTTAGGGCGCACTCCACAAGAGCAGTTGGAACTTCATGGGCAGTGCATCACCAAGCCTCCCTGGCTCAAGTCTGTAAGGCCACAACATGGTCCTTAGTACACACGTTTACTAGATTCTACCAGGTAGACGTCAGAAGTCAGGAGGATGTCGCCTTTGGGCGCAGTGTGTTGCAGGCCGCAAAAGAGCCTCATGCCTGATGGCGCCCAGCTTATGTATCCCTCCCCTCATTTGGCATTGCTTTGGGACGTCCCATTAGTAATGACTTAGTCGCTCTGTGTCCCGTGATGTACGAAAAAGAAAAAGGGATTTTTATAACAGCTTACCTGTAAAATCCTTTTCTTGGAGTACATCACGGGACACAGAGCTCCCACCCCTCTTTTTGGGACACTTATTGCTTTGCTACAAAACTGAGGTGCTCCCGGATGGGAGGGGCTTATATAGGGGAGGGTACTTCCGGTTTGGAAGTGGCCAGTGCCAGCACCTGAAGGTAATCTATATAACCCATTAGTAATGACTAAGTCGCTCTGTGTCCCGTGATGTACTCCAAGAAAAGGATTTTACAGGTAAGCTGTTATAAAAATCCCTTTATGTTCACATAAACCAATCAATATACGCTTATTGGGATTTTTTACCAAAAATATGTAGCAGAATACATATGAGTCTAAATTTATGTTGAAATCTTTTAATTGGATATGTTATATGTCAGAAAGTAAAAATTACTGTATAGTTTTTTTTCAAAATTGTCAGTCTTTTTTTGTTTATAGCACAGTGGTGATCAAATACTACCAAATGAAAGCTCTATTCGTAGGGAAAAAATGACATACATTTTGTTTGGGTACAGTGTCGCATGACCACGCAATTGTCAGTTAAAGTATTGCAGTGCCGTATCGCAAAAAATGGCCTGGTCATGAGGGGGGTAAATCTTCCGGAGGTCAATTGGTTAAAACAAATTAAAATAACAATAAAATAAAAAAATTGCACTTCTTCTTTTAATTTTTCAAGTTGCTATTCACATTGTTCTTTTCCTATTTATGAAGCAAGTTAAAGCAGAGGTCCGCCCAGTTTTTTATTTTTTTTTAAAGTCAGCAGCTACTAACAGTGTAGCTGCTGACTTTTAATAAGGACACTTACCTGTCCTACTCGCCCGCAATGTCGGTCCCCCGACGGCGATCGATCGCGGCTGGCAGGTCCCGGCTCCTCCATCCTGACTAAGGGGAAGCACTGTGCATGTGCCACTCGCACTGCGCTTTGTGAATGGGCGGCTTGCCTCCTGGGATACAAACAGTTCCCAGAAGGCAGCGCAAGAAGAGGAAACGGAAGTTCTCAATCCGAGGATAAGGAAGAGGCACATTAGAGGCAGATTAGGGGACTTCCGCATAGCAACGGGCATTTCAGGTGAGTATAAAAAAAAAAAATTCTATAAAAAAATGTTTTCAATGAATTTTTAATGTAAAAAAATTTTCAGGGTGGACCTCCGCTTTAAACAGTGGCTCACTAATGCCCTGTACACACAATCAGATTTCCGATGGAATAAAATCCGATGAATCGGAATTCCGATGAAGCTGACTTTCATCAGTCTTGCCTACACACCATCAGTCAAAATTCCGACCGTCCAAAACGCCGTGACGTACAACACGTACAACGGCACTATAAAGGGGAAGTTCAAATCCAATGGCGCCACCCTTTGGGCTGCTTTTGCTGATTTTGTGTTACCGCGTGTTAGTAAAAGTTTGGTGAGAGCCGATTCACGCTTTTCAGTCTTTGTGCTTTTAAGATCGTTTTCTGGTGTTCAGTTTGTGCTTGTGGGTTCGTATCTGTTTTTCAGTGTTTTCTTGTCCGCTCGTTTACTGGTTTTCAGGTCGTTCTTCATAGGACTTGCTGTTCCTCAGTGCGTTCTGTTTAAGTTCGTTCTGACCAGCCGAACGGTTTAAAGCCATGTTGGAAGTACGTTCTCATTGTAGAGCTCGTGCTGCGTATGAGCTTGGTGTTGCGGTTAATACTTTGACCCAAGCTCAGTCCATGAACAGGGTGAGGAGGAGTTCATGGACCAAGAATTCGTTGCTCCAACGGGACCAATTCTGTCATATGCCTCTGCTGCGGGAAATCCAGGAGAATAATCCTGATGACTACAGGAATTATCTCTGGATGATGGACCCCGTTTTTCACCATCTGTTGGATTTGGTGTCCCCCTATATCACGAGGCAGGACACTGTGCTGCGCCAGGCCATCACTGCCGAGCAGAGGCTCATCGCCACCTTGAGATACCTAGCAACTGGGAGAAGCCTGCAGGACCTCAAGTTCACGACAGGCATCTCCCCCCAGACTCTGAGGGTCATTATACCAGAGACCTGTTCTGCTATCATACAAGTTATGCAGAAGGACTATATTAAGGTAATTTTTCTCCTTTAACATCACATTCTATGTATATAATGCTTGCTAATGTATTGTATTTCTTTCATCCTTCCCTAATTACCATGATTGTAATATGCTGTAAATGTCCCCTTTGTCCTCATGCATGCTGTACCCTTTTTTTGGCCTACATGCATATTTGCCTTCACTAACCTCTCCAGCATGCTATCCTGGGCCCAAACACCCCTAGCCTAGTCACTTAACAATGTATTTTGTCAACTCCATTGTATTGCTTTACCCTCCCCCCCCCCTCCAATGTGTCCAAATGTTTTGTTTCTCATTACAATCAGGCAGAGTGGTGTAGTGTTTTTTTTGTAGGCCCAAACTCAGCTAGAACCCCACCCCTCTAAAATGTGTACAAATGTTTTGCTTCTCATTACAATCAGGCAGAGTGGTGTAGTGTTTTTTTTTTGTAGGCCCAAACTCAGCTAGAACCCCTTCCCCCCTAAAAATGTGTGCAATGAGCCATCAGAGGGGGTGAGGAATGTGATAATTGTGCCTTCTATTTGTGGCTATAACTACTCCCCAAAAATCAAATGTTATACTGATGTTGGGCAAGAATGTTTTTGTGTAATCTGCTTGCAATGTTATGTGCAAAAGTCCTAATTATTTTTTTTGTTTGACTCCACAGTTTCCTTCATCGCCACAGGAATGGCAGACTGTGGCATCCCATTTTGCCGAGCGTTGGGACTTTCCTAACTGCGGAGGGGCAATCGATGGGAAACACGTCCGCATAGTGCCACCACCCCGTTCGGGGTCGTACTATTACAATTACAAGGGGTTTAATAGTATTGTGTTAATGGCGGTGGTGTCGGCACACTATGAGTTTATGTATGTGGACATGGGGAAGAATGGCTGGATGTCAGATAGGGGAGTCTTCGCACAGACGGAATTTGCCAGACGTCTCCAGAGTGGTGGCCTGGCACTACCACATGATGAGGAGAACGTTGAGGGCCTTCCGTTTGTTTTTATTGCGGATGAAGCTTTCGGGCTGGGACCCCACCTGGATGAGGCCATTCCCCCAGAGGACCCTCACCCCGGAGAGGAGGGTTTTTAATTACCGGCTGGCCAGAGCCCGGAGGGTTGTTGAGAATGCCTTTGGGATAATGGCCAGCCGGTTCCGCCTGTTTCTTACCTCTATCCATATGGCGGAATACAAGATCAATCATATTGTTTTTACCTGCTGCATACTGCACAACTATTTACGCAGAAATGCACCCACTTATCTCACTTCTGTTGGGCCAGAGGCCGGACTTGCAGACAATGCCCTGACGGGCCTGGACACTGGCCGTATTGGCTTGGCCCCCCAAAGTGCCCGTGAAGTGCAGGATAAATATTTTGATTACTTTACGGGTAGGGGGGCCATTGCTATTACAGATAATCTCTGATTTTCTAACTTTTAAAAATTAAAAAAGTTAAATCTGTAAAAAACTTGATTTCTCATTATTGCTTGTGTTTCTTGAATCTGTCTCCCAGGTTCTCCTAGTACACTTGTAGTGCCAAGTGGCTTTGTCTTTAGTAAATAACCACAATTGTCACGGTAAACGAGAACATATTTTTCAAAATGGTATTGAGCATAGAAAGAAGAAGCCACACATTTTTGAGTAGAAAAATATTTTTACTCTGTGCACAACTTGTGCTTTATAAATTTTTTGGGGACATTCTAAACAGTGTTTTCCCCCCAAAAAGTTTTGGTTTTGGTTTTGCATAAACACGCATGTTAAAAAAAATAAAAATATAGAAATAATGGAACTTACAAAGTTCAACCTTATAGAAAAACTGAAGGCAAGATGAGACATTATATAGTATTTCAAAAATGTGTTGCTGTTGCCTTCATGAGATGGGGTGATGTCACCCCTGAACAAGGCAAATTTGGAAGATGCACACAAATTGTGCGTCAGAATGGGGATTTTCCTTCTGATCCCATGCCAAATGTCAACATGTGCTATCTCCCATCATGGGGGATCAATGGACGTGTTTTGGGGGTGCAAACCCTTCCTCTCACCTACTTGAGTTGCGAGGAAGGGGTTGCACCCTCAAAACATCTATTCCCTGAATCTGTGGTGTATGACACTGACCTGTTGTTGTGCCAATCTCGCACACTTCCTCCACATCTCCTTTCTCCACCTCTTCTTCCTCCACCTCTCCTTCCTCCACCTCTCCTTCCTCCACATCCTGAGGTTTGGGTACTCTCTGGTCCCCTTCTTTCTAAGGTTGGGGTTCCCTCTGTTCTTTCCGAGGTGTGGGGTTCCTGGCCTCTTCAGAGTGGTGTGCTCCAAGTCTCCGCTCCCCTATGAGAATGAAACAAAAGGTATACTTAGCACACAGATATTTGAGGTCAGAAATAGGAATATGAAACATTGCTTGGAAGTGGGGTACAATTGCCTTTTTTGGCAGAGTTACAAGCTGAAGACATGTTTTAAAATGTATTTCTAAACTGGAATCCTGACCTTTTTTGACCAAGTTACACACATGGAGACACCCCCAAAGTATCCACTCTAGCACCTATGTGGGACACCCTAAAAAGTTTGTTAGGGTGTCCCACACAGGTGCTCCAGAGTACAGCTGTGGAAACAGCTGCTGAGAGTCCTCTCCTTTACACTGAATCAAGTTTGCATTTCACATTCTAGTTCAAAACATATCATCTTAGCAACAAATGTTTCTAAACGTTGTTTTAATAGAAATAGGCATGACCAAAATGTGGTTTACCTGTATCTGCGCAAAATATAAAATTTTGAGGAGGATTGATGTTTACTACGAACGATTATACTTTGGCCACTACCCTGAAAGTGGCCATTTTCAAATATCCAACCAGTCAATCAAAGCACATGAAGCAAAACATGCAAGTATAATAATCAAATTATTAATAAAAAAGGAGAAAAACTTACTTTTTACTAGCATTCTTTTGATCTTCCTGTACTGCTCCAGCTCCCTCAGCTTCAGGTCAGACCACCTTTTACGGAGCTGCTCCTTGGATCTCTGGACCCCAGATTTATGATACAGACTCCTCACCACTTTGCCCATTATTTTGGCCTTCCTGAGATTAGGGGTGTTGTATGGCCCATGCTTCCCATCATAATCTCTCCTCCGCAAGATGTCCACCATCTCCGCCATCTCAGCAAAGGACATATTACTGGCCTTGTATCTTGTCCTGGATTGGGACGTTTCCGGCTCCGGGCTTTCCTCGTCGGAAGTTAAAACAACCCGCACCTGCTGTGTCACCGCCATGTCGTCTCCCACTGGGCATCGAACGAGAAGGGGCGGGGAATATCCGAGGAAGAACGTCAGGGGCGGGAACATCAGGGGCATCCGGCATGGGCGGAGTTTCACGCATGCGCAGGGAATATAATGATAACATGCATGTGTCGTAACGACGCTGTGTGCGTGGATTAAGGAGGACCGGAAGTTCAGAATGTCACTGACGAAGGTAAAAATTTAAGTTGGGGCATTAGTGGCCTATACTGATTCATGATTTTAAAGGGCTAGATTGGGATAATATTAGGACAGTTTAGGCTGACCTAGTGTTTTTGTCTTGTGTTTTATCTTGCAGAAAATATGCAGAGTTTCAAAGATCCTGTCATATTCAGAGCTTTCATTGACAAATATAGAGAGCTCACCAATTTATGGGAGCTTAAAAACCCATTATACCACAATCTTGATGCTAGGAGGGCAACAATTGAAAAATTAGTGGAATATATGAAGACCTGGATCCCAGAGGCAGACTATAACATGATGAACAATAAAATCAATAAAATGAGGAACAGGTACAAAAAACAATACAAAGAAGTCCGCGCATCCCGGAGATCAGGAGCAGCAGCCGACCAAGTACATGTCCCCAAGCTGTGGTATTACAAATACCTGCGATTTCTGGACGACCAGATTGAAACCAGGGAATCACTTTCCAGCCTACCCTCCCGCCTTCCCTCCACCCTTCCCTCCAGCGTTCCCTACACCCTTCCCTCCAGCGTTCCCTCCACCCTTCCCTCCACCCCTGCAGAGGGTGCTGAGGAGCTAGCTGACCTTGAAGAGCCGGATCTTCACATCTATAGTCAGGTATAGTATTTTTCAACATATTTATTGTCCTAGAATAATTGTTGGGAACTAGATGTTATTATTCAAAAAGAAAATAAATAAACCAAAATAAATAAATAAATATAGTGGGCAGAATTGTTTGGGACAAGAATGAAAAATGCTGGGGTCAGAATGAGAGTCTTTTCTATTTATTAACATTTAATTTGCAACAGACATGAGCTGGAAATTGTGTGTGATTCATGAACCAAAAACTCAAACTATTTCCCTTTTTTATACACAGGATGAGGTCAGCCAGGAGGACGAGGCTCTGGAGTGTGGCAGCCAGGAGGAGGCATGGGTGAGTGGCAGCCAGGAGGAGGTAGGGCCACCTGGCATGCAGCAGGTGCCCAGGCCAAGTGGCAGCACACAGTCACAGGTGCTTCCCCTCCAGGTGAGACCGAAAAGGCCCAGAAGGTTGACTCGGGTGGAGTAGGAATCCCTGCAAATAATAAGGGAAGCAGCAGAGATCATGAGGGCCTCCCTCAACCCAGTCGAGTCCTATGGGTGCTATGTGGCCGATAAACTCCTTGAAGTGGAGGAGGGCCAACGTGCCCTCTGTGAGGAGCTTATATCTATGGCCCTTCACAGGGCGGGGAGGGGCCAGCTGACAGAGGCCACACATGTTTGTGATCTGGCCCATCCTTCTCCTCCTCCTCCTGCCACATTCCCACCACCAGAGCCACAGCCTGCAAGGGGGCGTGGAGGGAACCATGGAAGGAACGCTCCAGGGAAGCGTGGAGGGAACACTGCAGGGAAGCGTGGAGGGACGGCTACAAGGAAGACCAGAAAGTGATTCCCTGCCTTCAAGCTGCTCTGCCAGAAGACGCAGTTTTTTGGAGTACCACAGCTTGGGGACATGTATGACATTTGCTGCTGCTCCTGATTTCTGCAATTCGGGGACCAGATTGTGATCCCAATTCGAGGGACTCCTCATGTTATTGATTTTATTTGCCTTCATGTCTGCCTTTGGGGTCCAAAGTCTGCATATATTCCACTAATTTCTCAATTGTTGCCCTTCATCTTTATTTGTTTTCCAGAATAAATGGATATTTGGTTTAATTAAAATAGTTGCCTATGTGTTTTTCTTGTGAGTAGGAAGGTACATTTCATAAATACAATGTGTAATTAACAAAAGACACCAACACCAACCTCCTTGAGGGAAAAAAAAAACTGAGATAATAATGCTGTTGTGATAACTTGACCATAAAAAAAATGGACATCACTATAAAATATTAAAAGGCCAGAAAAAAATTAGGAGATCTTGATTCAAAACAACCAAAAAAAAACATTTTTGGAATCCTGCCTTAAAAATAAAATACGAAGATTCATGAGATCTCAAAGAAATAATTTTGTCCGAACTCTGTGTGAATATCCGCAACAATTTTTTTGGGGGGAAAACCGTTTAGAAAAAAGAAAAGAAAGCGCTACATTTAACGATGCAAAAATTTGCAGCATGACGAATGTGCTATGTCCATTACGAACGCTAGTTTTACCAGAACGAGCGCTCCCATCATGTAATTTAGTCTGAGCATGCGTGGATTTTTCTCTGATGGAGTTCCCCACAGACGATCGGAATTTGCTATCGTTTTTTGGGGAAAAAGACTGATGGGGCCCACACGCGATCGGTTTGTCCGATGAAAAAAGTCCATCTGTCTTTTTTCATCAGAAAAAACGATTGTGTGTACGCGGCATAAGCCTTTGTCATCCTTATTCTCTCTGGAACAGAGGAGCACATTTTACCCAGGTCCCGCAAATGCTATTCTTCTTTCACTTCAGCTATTCCCAGCATCTCCCCACAAAATTGCATTGGGGAGTCAGCTGATATATTTTAAATGCAGCATCAGTAACTTGTTGCAGGAGGATGTGAAATAATTCATGCTATCGAATGATGAGGAAAGGAGCACCAAGAGCATAGGAACAACAGGCAAGGAGCTAATGGATGTTTTTCCCCAATGGGGCTTTGGACAGCAATATAAATGTGATCGAAAAATTGTATGTCGAATAAAAGTATAAAACATATTTATTTGATAGTTGTCAAAGGACACAGATAGGTTACAATGAATAAAACACATAAAACGGTCTGGCCAGATAAATTCCTGCATATTCCAATATTACCATACATGCAAAATGTGAAACAAGATTGCATAACAAATGTATGTGGGTGTGAATCCCCGACGCGTTTCGACCATTCTTGGTCATCTTCAGGGGGATCGTTGACTCTAAGAGACATATAAAATAACTTAAAATATTCGAAAAATATATAATCATACATCACAGTACAAGTATGGTATGGCGATATGGTTACCGCTTAAAAATGGAGTAGACAGTTGCATGGCCAGGAATGTCAGGAAACCGTGGAACAATCCGAAGGGTCATGTACTCGCCCGCCACCCCCCCACACACAGGGAAGGAGCCCGATCCTTTGGGCTTACAAGAAGCCACACCGGTGACGCCTGCCAGAAGGCAGGAGAGGACAGGAGAAACAACACCTGCAACAAGTTCCCAAATTAATGACCATATATTGAATAAAGAAATAGGGTAAGTTAGCTCTTGGCTGTATTGCAAGAGTGCTAAATGGGAATTATATATATTAAGTATATGGACTAGCTGCGATATTATCTATAAATGTATAAGCATCAAGGTGTCCTAGGGTTACAATAATATGGTAGGTCAATGTAAATTAAGTGATAATGATACTTGAATCATGTGTGAAAGAATGGGAAGTGAATGGACTAAAAGTAAAAAATTATTAAGTGAGCGTCAGTGAAGTGATAAAAATCGCACAAACTGCATGGTGGTAGGTCAAGCTGCCCATAAAGGGCTGTAGGATAGTAGAAAGTGTTGGTAATGTGAATTATATGATGTGAATGAATGAAATGCATGTCAACAGCTAATGAAGCATGTGAGAGAAGAGTAAAAATTGCACGAACTGCATGGTGATAGGTATAGCTGCCCGTAGAGGGCTGTAAGATGGTAAAAAGTGTTGGTAATGTGGATATATACAGTGAATGAATGAAATGCATGTCAACAGCTAATGAAGCATGTGAGAGAAGGGTGAAAATGATGTAAGAATGTGAAAGGAGATCAGCAGTGTGCTGAGGCTGGTGAAAAAGGTGTGAGATGAGGATGATTCAAGAATGATTATGAATGGAAGATCTAATGTTATAGTTTACCTTATACAGCCTATAGTGGCTTGTATGGATGGCAGGTTGAATATAGTTGGAGCCTGGCTATAAAAAAGTAAAAGCTCAGGAGCCCAAACAAGATGTGTGCAGTGTCGTCCGTCTTTGCCAGCGTGGAATCATGGTATGATCCACAAACAGGCAGTCATTAATATATGCCTCAAGGCAATTAGGGTAGGTGTGCACAGGTGTGATCTCCCTCCTCCCTCCCTTCAGAGCTGTGGCGTGGAGGCCGTATTAATGACGGCCCATAGTGTGGCTTCCTCAGTGTCCCGGAAGGCAAATAAATAAAAATACAATTTCTATTATTGCCTCGGCTACTGCCGTCATCTCTAATGCAAAACGTCACCGGTGTGGCTTCTTGTAAGCCCAAAGGATCGGGCTCTTTCCCCCCATGTGTGGGGGGTGGCGGGAGACTACATGACCCTCCGGATTGCTTCACAGTTTCCTGACATTCCTGGCAATGCAACTGTCTACTCCATTGTACTGTACTTGTACTGTGATGTAAGATTATATATTTTTCGAATATTTGAAGTTATTTTATATGTCTCTTAGCGTCAACGATCCCCCTGAAGATGACCACCGAATGGTTAAACGCGTAAGGGATTCACACCCACATACATTTGTTATGCAATCTTGTTTCACATTTTGCATGTATAGTAATATTGGAATATGCAGGAATTTATCCGGCCAGACCGTTTTATGTGTTTTATTCATTGTAACCTAACTGTGTCCTTTGACAACTTTTAAATAAATATGTTTTATACTTTTATTCGACATACAATTTTTCGATCACATTTATACTGCTGTCCAAAGCCCCATTGGGGAAAAACATCCATTATAATATATACCGGGGTTTGCCGCGCTTGCATCTCTCCCATGTGTGTTTCCATTTTCCAACAGGCAAGGAGCATCCTTTGACACCCATCCAGTCTGGGTGTCAAAGGATGTAGAGTGGAAAGTGAGTGAGAAGCACAGCAGCAGCAAGGTAAGATTTTGTCCAGGTTCAGCTTACAGAGAGAGCAGGTGTCCTATTCCATTGACTTGCACTGCCCTACCAGTGCAGGTCTCTTTTATTCCTATGGCCACTCTACATTGCTAAGCAGTCTGGGCATTTTTTCATACATCTGCTGCCAACAGCACCATTGCGGTTTACAGCCTCTGCCTGCAGCATATCATTTGGGTAAATTTACTAGCTATTTAGGTAGCACAAGCATGAAAAGACACATGATTCTTCTACATAAAGCTCAGTATGAGCAGTACTTTAATGATAGATGACAGCAGCAAAAGGTTTGTACACCTCCATCTCCTCATTACTCATGTTTCACCTCTCCCCCCCAACTCCACAAGATTTTTCATCTGCATTTTAGGTTTGATAGGCTTACCTTACCATATCAAGTGGGGAAGAAGGTCATGCTGAGTAGGGCTATTTGCAGGCTTGAACCTATCTGTAAGTTTTGTAACCACACACTGCCAATTCCAGCAGCATTCTTGACTGGGCAGGTGTCTCTTATTCAATTGATCCCCAATCACCCTCATGCCCAGTGACTTAATGTGAGTTTGACAAAATTGCTGCTTTACATTTGATCCCATTCCAGCTGATAGCGTTTGCCCTCTAATGTGAATTTTTGGCCCTACTGTGGCAGATACCCAACAGACATTTTTTTGCCCAGAAGGCCATCTCTGACCTTCACCAAGGAAGGTAATGTCTCCATGTCACAGAACCACTCAGTCAGTATCAGGGTCCACGTGACCACAAACATATTGTTCAGCAAGCATGAGCAGGGATGATATGTCTCTTTTATGGTCCACTGAGAAATTTGCTGGTGGTTGGGAAGGATGCAGGATGAAACACCCCACTTGAGCTAATAGTGCCACTGCACATCCTGCACCTTAGTGATGGTGACAGCACAGTCATCTTTACCTTCTTCTCAAGAACCTCATCTGTGGACACCTCAAATGACCTGTCCCCTGCAAGTGACCCAAAGCTTATGCAAAGACTGAGGAAAAATTCAGCAATGCCATTTTGCCATTGGTATTCCTGGGAGACAGGAGCCACACTGAACCAGACATTATGGCTTCTCTTTAGGGGCAGGCTGAGCGGTGGTTCATCAATGCCATCTTGTACCAGGTAAGGTCATCTGTGACAAAAGCACCAACCTGATGACCCCTCTGGGTTGTCAACGTACATTGCATAATTTTTAACAAATTTTGTTCCAGAATCCTACCTTTTATTTCTTTGAAGAAACAGCTGTTTCTTTCACCATGTCCTTTTTAAGACTGAATCTGAATAGGAGGATCTGGTTCATTACAATAATCTTGTGCATTCCCAGTGTTCCAATGAGAAACAAATTGCAGGCACTGTATCTTTTAAAGGGTCTGTAAACCCTCATGGTTTTTCACCTTAATGCATTCTTAATCCCTTCACTGGCTTCCCCTTCCCCACCGTGTAAAATTCAACATACAAGGCCATTCACAACATCGCCCCCATCTACATCACCAACCTCATCTGAAAATATTGCCCAAATCATCCCCTCCGCTCCTCCCAGGACCTCTTGCTCTCTAGCTCCCTTGTTACCTAGTCCTATGCTCGCCTTCAGGACTTCTCCAGAGATTCTCCCATCCTCTGGAACTCCCTGCCCTGGTATGTCCGATCAGCCCCTAACCACTCCACCTTCAGGAAATCCCTGAAAACTCATTTATTCAGGGAAGCCTATCCCACACCCACCTAACAACTGTCCCCGAGCCACCCCCATCAAATCACTCTCTGCAGCTATTACCTTTTGTACCACCACCCCCTCCCTTTAAAATGTAAGCTCTACGAGCAGGGCCCTCCTGTACCTTCTGTATTGAACTGTACTGTAATTGTGCTGTCCCCCAAATACATTGTAAAGTGCTGCGTAAACTGTTGGCGCTATATAAAGCGTGTATAATAATAATAATAATTCTGTGCATTAAGGTGAAAAACCTTCTGTGGTGCTGCAGCCCCCCCGAGCCCCCGTTTTACTTACCTGACACTGATCTTTCTCTGGCTGGGAATGAGCACACCAGCTGTAGCTGGTGTCTCATGTCCTGATTGGATAGATTGATAGCAGTGCAGCCATTGGCTCCCGCTGCTGTCAATCAAATGCAATGACGCGGGCGCTAGGGGGCAGGGCCGAGTCCTGCATTCTGTGTGAATGGACACAGAAGCAGGACTCGGGAGCGCGCCCGCATGGGTGTCCACCTTAGGAGAGCCTTCTCCAACGTGGGCACTCGATGCAGGGAGGAGCCATCAGCGCCGCCAGTGGACCCCAGAAGAGGCCGATCGGGGCCACTCTTTGCAAAACTAACTGCACAGTGGAGGTAAGTATGACATGTCTGTTATTTAAAAAAACAAAAAAAACAAGGGTTTGCAACCCCTTTAACTCATGCAGCAGTATTTCTTTGTAGCTCAAAAATTACAAATCACTACTCATCCCAAGGAGGAAAAGGTACTACCATTCTTCCTGATATAATGGTGTGGAATTACATAGGCAGTTGTAATGTTGTAAATAAAAAATAAATACAAAACATTAATATTATTTTGAAAAATACTTGAATTTTTGATAAATTCAGCTTATTTCTCATTTAGACCATATTGTTTATATCTGGATTTAGGTAAATTTCCATGAATTTTGCAATTCGTAAAAAAAAAAAGAAAAAAGAACAGTAATGTTACTGAGCCTTTGCAGCCAGATAAAACATCTCTCTGGACTTAAACAATATGGTAATAGCATGTAGCCACATAAAAATAATAATAGACAGTCCAAAGACTTCTGGGACACCTGCTGAAAGTGTTTACTCTCATGGCTGGGAGCAATTGCAGATGAGCACTACCTGGTATGCATAAATATTGATAAATTACTTCTTCTAGATACACTGAGGAATTCTATCTGTGTTAAAAATTCAACCTTGCCACGAGCACTTGGATACAGACATTTTCACAATGCAGATTTTCTTTTTCTGTCAGATAGATCTCCCTGTTTAAAGTGTAATATATATTGATATATAGATAGATCTACCTATCTATCTATCTATCTATCTATCTATCTATCTATCTGTATATATATATATATATATATATATATATATATATATATACACTTTGCATTACATCTTCAAAAATCTATCTCTTCGATAGTTAGCAAAGGAAGATACAGTATAATAAAGAAGGAGCATGCACATGCAAGGAGAACTGTATTATTTCAATAATTTTTGTGTATGCATTCACCTTTATACACGGAGCTATACACAGAGCTATTTTAGCTCCTTCAATTAATAACTTATGGGCTGGTTCACAATAGAACATTTTGTTGCTTCTTGAAAGAGTCAGAGCTTTAGATTATTTAGAAAGACACTGATACAATGTGAATGGCAAAAAACAATGCTGATAAAAATGGTTTTGTACATTTTGTGCAATAAAATAAACTCATTTGATTGTAGTATGAGATGCAGATGTTGTAGTATTAGAAACAGAAAATAGTATACAATACTGAGGTCATGGGTAAACAAATTATTTCCATTATTATTACTAAAGCCCCGTACACACGGTCGGACTTTTGCCCAACAAACTTCGTTTTGAGCAAGTTGGACCAACAATCCGACCGTGTGTACGCTCCATCGGACAAACTTTTTTCGTTTGGTTTTGGATTTCATCGGACAAAAGTTGGGTCTGCAAACGGACAAACTTTTGCCCAACAAAAGTCCGATGGAGCAAAGTCCGACCGTGTGTACAGATAACCATCGGACTTTAGTCCGATGGACAAAACAGCTAATGTTAAAATCAACCAACAATAGCAGAAGTTGACCAAAGGGTGGCAGTAAAGATCAGAAAAGAGCAGAAAAAACACATGATGTTGTAAGAAATTTTAAGAAAGTTTGCAGAAAAGTCAGAGTGTGTGTATGCTATGGGTGTTCCCAACCAACTCCGTTCGGACAAAAAACCACGGAAAAGTCTGATGGAAGTCCGACCGTGTGTACGAGGCTTTATAATATTATACATCCCTTCTATGAAAGTGTCTATAGTAAGTCCTGTAAATTGCTTCTGTATAAACAGTACTTTCTGGCATCAGAATAAACTTTTTATACTTTTTAAACACAACAGCTGTCAGGCTATCTATGTACTGCAATATTAAATTAGGCACCACTCACTAATAATAAATTGTAACTATTTTTTGAAGGAGATGGAGGAACTGATCCATATTGCACAGGACAAAATGTCCTTGTTCACTTAGACCTGGTATTGCTGGTTGGACTACAAAGAATCAGCTGAATACCGATCCTATCTGGGTCTGTAGGACTGAAGTATTGTTTTCAGATATCTATTAGAGGGTCCCTTAACCACTTTCTTCCTGGGCACATAACCCCCTTCCTGCCCAGGCGAAATTTCAGCTTTCAGCACTGTCACGCTTTCTTTTGGTGGTATTTGATCACCTATGCGGTTTTTATTTTTTGCGCTATAAACAAAAAAAGAGCGAAAATTTTGAAAAAAACACTATATTTTTTGATTTTTACTATAATAAATATCCCAATTTTTAGTTTAGGCCGATACGAATTCTTCTACATATTTTTTGTTAAAAAAAATCCCAATAAGCGTATAGTGATTGGTTTGCGCAAAAGTTATAGCGTCTACAAAATAGGGGATAGAATTCTGCCATTTTTTTTATTTTTATTTTTTTTACTAGTAATGGTGGTGATCTGCGATTTTTGTCAGGACTGCGATATTGCGGCAGACACATCAGACAATTTTGACACATTTTTGGGACCATTCATATTTATACAGCGAACAGTGCTATAAATATGCACTGATTACTGTATAAATGTGACTGGCAGGGAAGGGGTTAACTCTAGGGGGCGAGGAAGGGGTTAAATGTGTGCCCTATGCGTGATTGTTACTGTGGGGGGAGGGGACTGACTGGGGGAGGTGACCGATCTGTGTCCCTCTGTACAAGGGACACAGCATCGGTCTCCTCTCCCTGACAGGACGTGGATCTCTGTGTTTACACACAGAGATCCACGTCCTTGTCTGTGTACCGGCCGATCGCGGGTACCTGGCGGAAATCGCGGCCGCCAGGCAGCGCACCGGCATCTCAGTGATGTGCCGGGATTGCGCGCCGGAAGAGCAGAGGCCGTATAATGACGGCCTCCCGGCATATTAGAACCACTTTGCGGCCGTCACTTGTCGTACGGCGGGCGTGAAGTGGTTAAAGAGTTACTGGTTCCCTCTCTTGGCACATAACATGCTTTCGTTGATTTCCCCCCCTCTTCCCCTCCCCCCCCTTGTCCCCCTCCTCCCTTCTACTGATTGCTCTCTTTAGTTCTTTTTTTTTTCCTGTCTTCCCTAAATTAAGCTTCACCCAGCTGAAACCTTAAGGTTAACCCGCTCCATTCACACCAAGGCTGTCAGGGAAGAATTCTGAGAAATTTGCCAATATCCAATATGGCCGCCCTAATTCGCGCATGCGCATTACGAACGGCACGCAACAGCGAACACACGTTCACAACGTCGAATGTGTGTATGTGTCAGTGAATTAGTTGACCATACTGTGTGGACTGCAAAGAGAGAACCAAAACGTATGTAAAGTGAAATATAATGAGGTTTATTGAGATAGGTGATATAAATAAATACAAACAGTGCAAACCAACCAAACAACCCACAAACAACAAATAGTATATACAGCAAAGGGCAATACCAGAATCTTGAACGTAAGCCAGACCAGGGTAATACACAGCAGATCAGGAGATTGGCAAAGGGGTGTTCCAGAAGCATAAACAAAGCCAGGCCAAGGTCATACACGGGGAGTCAGCAGATAGGGACAGGGAACAAACAAAACAGGGAGAGGACAGATGGATAGGCTCAGGATGGGGCTCAGGATGGGGATCAGATTAGGTCAGGTCAGGAGAGGTGAGGTACAGGCTCATGGTCCGGATACAAGCAACAAGGTAGGGCTCGAGGAGAAAGATACCAAGGCGAGCATGTAAGGGCTCGCCGGGTATTTATAGGAAGTGCTGCCTGCCCCACACTGCCAGAATAAACCCGTTGGTGGACGCCGGTACTATGGCCCATGGATCAGGCATTATCACCAGCAGGTGAGATCCTCTATTAAAGATACTGGCTGCAAGAGGACACCTGCTGGTGGACACTAGTACTGCAATCCATAGGACCAACAGCGCCACCAGCGAGTGAAGCCTTTCCTGACAGTATGCAAAACGTGCCAATTGCCAATGTTCACTGGCCTATATAAGGACACCAGTGGCTCTCACAAATTCCTGGATTATCATCAGCCTTGTATTCTGTGTTCCTGTGTTCCAGTGCCTTGTGATTCTGCTTGATTACACGTTACCAACCTGGCTTACCGCTGACCTGCTCTGGCTTCTCGCCTGGCTCTGAGCCCGGCTTGCTGCACGGACCTGCTCCTGCCTATTCCAGATTAACATCCTGTGTTTGATCCCTGCTTGACCTCAACTACGCTTCCTTCCTCTGCTCCTGACTGACTTCCTGTGTTTGACCCCTGGCCTGGCTTCTGACCTTGCTCCTACTTTATTCATCTGTCAAGATCAACCAGCACCTTCAGAGAATCATTAGCTGTGACCACCTTCTCTGCTCCTGGGTGTCCCTGCACCTGGAATCATCGGGCAGCTTCACCTTCAGGCAACCCGTGCATCTTTGGGCATATCACCCTCTGTCACCACCTTCAGGTGTACTCTGCACTCACCTCAGCCTCTAGTCTGGTACGTGACAATGGCGTTCTGTTTTGCAGGCAGAATCGCGGCACGCCCTTGCAATCGCCATTTCTTTGAATGCCACCAAATCGCGGCATGATTCTGCCACGATTGTCTCCCGACTAATCACGATAAAACCGTGCAAACAGAATCGCGGGAAGCCTGGCGCTCAAAATAAGTTCTTGTACTTCTTTTGGGCGTCGGGCGTCTCCCGATTCTGTTTACGTGATTTTACCACGATTTTGCCGTGATTCATCGTGCGGCAATCGGGGCAAAATCGCGCAGCGATTTGGTGGCATTCAAAATAATGGGGACTGCAAGGGCGTCCCGTGATTTGCGGCCTTTCCGAATTGCGGGCAGAATCGCAAAATGGGACATCATGTGGGAATGAAGCCTTACTGGTGTTTTACCTGTGTTGGATGAGGTAAACTTTTAGGGCTCCGGCCCCATGTGTGTACCACAGTTCAACATCCAACTACTCCTTTACGTGGTGAACCACTTGTTGTATTATTTGAATGCCCTTGTTATGATGCATATGTAGCGGCCTCACCCCATCTCCTTTGTCTAAGGGTATGTCACACGACAGGGTGAGATGCGCTACGGCCCATGTCCTCCCCATAGCTGTGGGTGAGGTGAAGGCCAGTACCAGATATTTCCTCGGGCCTATGTGCTTTTGTCTAGAATCAAGTCCCATAAGGGGAGCAGCGAACGTAGTCCTCTTCGTGGGGTAGGGAACCGGAATCCACGGGGAGCTTGAGGCCATCCCGACTGTTTGCTGCTCCATCACGCACTGACCACGCGCCAAAGTCTCCACGTGAGTTCCTCCACATGGCCAGACTCCTCCCATGACTTGCACGCTTTTGCGGGCTTCCATCAAGCTCCGCCCACGAACTGTGTAATCACGGGGTGCCTCGTGGCGCAGTGCAATAAAAGCCCCCACATGTAGTACTTCACATGGCTGGACTCCTCCCTCTTCTCGCTCCTCTGCATGGGCCTTTCCCGTCCTAGGGTCATTTCCACGACTTTGAGCAGGGATGTACTTTGGCCAATCACATGGCCGACCTGCTCGGAACTCCTCCGGGCAGCAAAGTCCAGACACAGCCACTCTTTCTTCCAAAGTCAAAACACATATCATCCCGGACGAGCCCCCATGTGTAGCGGCCTCACCCTATCTCCTTTGTCTAGGGGTATGTCACACGACAGGGTGAGATGCGCTACGGCCCATGTCCTCCCCATAGCTGTGGGTGAGGTGAAGGCCAGTACCAGATATTTCCTCGGGCCTATGTGCTTTTGTCTAGAATCAAGTCCCGCTGTGTCAACACTTCCCTCTGCTCCCATTAACCAGAGTTCCACACACCGATCACAGTCCAACTCTTGTTTTATTGTATATCTCACAATAAACAGTGCTTCAGTAGCCAACTGGTTGCGACTTGTTAACATTTTGATACGGGGAATGAGCAGGTCGAGGCAGTATCCTGATTATCAGCTAAACCACTGCGATCTCGCCAGCGGTTACTATAGCATTAGCTAGAAAGGATTTAGAACTTGAGAGTCTCTACCAGCAACTCAAGAGAACGTAGATAGGAGTACCTTCGCTGCGTTGTGGCCCCTGTCAGGGGAAGATGTCCCTCCAAGGGAGTTACCAGAGGCCCATCCGTCACTGGGTTGATGCTGCTCCAGACTCTCAGAATGGGTAACCTCCCTGGCCTCCTCACCTCAGACATGGGCCCCATCCACCTCCGGGACCCTCGGACTTCTCCACCCTCACGGGACCCAGTCGAAGTCACTGGACCCCAGGCCTCCTAGTTTAGTACCTCACCCCAGGCTGAAGGTGCCTGGGATGGACTCCAACTCCATTCCGGTCAGGCCTAGGGTGCCTGGGCCGGAATCCGAAACCGCCCGCACCCAGGCCTAAGGTGCCTGGGCGCGTGAAGGAGATCCTCCTGAAGACCTTGTGGTTAGGGCGTCTCCCCCTTTTATCGCCTCCCATCGACACCACGGCAGGTTCCCCGCCCTCGCCG
Organism: Rana muscosa; assembly: GCA_029206835.1. Classification (NCBI taxonomy): domain Eukaryota; kingdom Metazoa; phylum Chordata; class Amphibia; order Anura; family Ranidae; genus Rana; species Rana muscosa. The sequence continues at coordinate 806,206,889 of CM055117.1, read as the reverse complement.
TACCATCTCCGGAAAGGGACAAAAAGGGTAGCACTGTGACGGCCAATCTACCTTGAGCCTCCAGGTACCCCGCCACCCAGAGGCCAAGGAGATTATTACACCGTCCATTCCTCCACGAACACAAATGGTCCACTATTCCCATACTTACACACCTGAGTGTCCTACCTAAATTTAGAGACCCCGCTACATACTCCCCCTGTGATTTGATGCTGTTCCCCAGCGTCTGGTGCAAACCCATGTCTCCCATGGAGTGATGACATAAGCCTAGCCCCAGAGGCTATCCCTAAAATTTTGAACCTCAACCATACCAAGACCTGCTCAAAGGGGAAGGGAACATAAAACAATACAACTTTTCCCTAAAAACATCTATCATGTACACATATACAATACCTCCCTTCACTGTCTAAGAACCACCCCATACTCAGCAGTCTTGACAGACGACTCTCCTGCAGAAGGGAAAAAAAACAACACACAAGAAAAGCCACATCCTGACATTTTTGTGTTAATTTGGAATGAATGGGTCCATCAACCAATAGACCCACTCGCTCCAATGAGTAAAGTGATGCGCATGTAAAAAAAAACAAACAGCCGTTGCACAACACTGCCACCTGGTGACAGTGCCGCGGTAATGACACTTGGTGCAATCTTCATTCTTCCTGCGTCCCTACACTAATTCTACCCCCAAAGTCTGTCTTTGAGCTGTGAGGAAGAGAGAACAAACAAAAACTGCTCTCATTCCTCCAAAGAGTAGAAGACAAAAGCCCAAATAAAAAACTAGGGCACAGTTCGGATGCTCCGGCAGGAACACTTCTAGAAGATTGTAGGAAAGGAAACAACAAGTGAGTCTCTTCTCACAAATAGAACTTCGGGTCAGGCAAGAACAAGGGCTTCAGATGTTTATCAAAAACCTCAATCGAATAGTCAGCATCCTCTCCATCTTTCCTGCAGATGCGCACCTTGTCTGCGTGGATATGGCGGCCCCACATACAGTCTGCTCTGCAGTCCCTAAAATTTTTCGACACGGGTGGCGAACAGGACAAATATCTTCGTGCATGTGGTACTTTGAGTTTTTCCCAAACAAATTCGTCATACCATCTCTGGCATATGACCTCAACTTCAAAAAGTAAGTCCCGAGGCAAGTAGGGATATTCCCACCCATACTCACGGGCGACTCTCTGTGAGAAAAGTCGTTGCAATCTGGCCAAAGGAGGCATGGCTTCCCGCTCACCTTCTCCGGGTTGAACGATGGCCTACGGGTGCTGAGGTACTTTCACTACCTCTGATGGCTTTTCTCTCGGTGCTCGCAGTGATGCGCGTTGCATCCCCGCCACCAAGACGGGCGATGTTGTAGATTGTGGGAAGGTAATTTGAGGACTAGACTTCCTCGTAGACTCTGGGGCTTGTACCCGGGGTGTGCTGTCTCCTATTGACATAGGGGAATCCTGCGGTGCACGTAACATAGGTAACGGGCGTTTATCCCAGCCCTTCTGGTGAAACAGTTCATCAATCTCACCGTCATCTCCACAATCTGACAGTGACTCTAGGTCGGAAGTGTCATACATCTCGGCGGGAAGGTAGTCTCTGGTAGACGTGGTACTACCCTCCCTTGCGGGCTCCACTGACTGTGGACCCCCGACACCTCCAACCACCACCACAGTCCCAGCCCCTGGCTCACCTTGCCCTTTTGAAGAACTGGGATGTCCAGGACTCTTCCAACCGGATCCATCCAGGCCAGGCAAGCGACGGGGTGAAGCTCGACCACGACCACAGGAGGCCTGCACCAGGCCGACTTTCCTCTTCGGAGGTGGGAGCAGAGAATCTGTGGTGACCGAAGCAGCATCCTCGGATTTTTCTCTCTCAGTCTCTGATTGGGCAGTCACATCGCCCTGGTCAGTGCGTACGGGAACCTCCGTAAAGGCCTGGATCTCTCCTTCCAGAGTAGCGGTACCTGTGAGGCTGTTGAGGCGAAGGGCCCGGGGCCTTACTGTGGATGGCTCCACCTCGAACAAGAACTCTTTGCATGCCTCGCAACACCCGAATAGCTTCAGGTGGACCACCAGTCCCGAGCATCCGGGACAGATCACGCAGAGGGCCTCCGTGTCTCTGCATGAGTACAAAGCCAACTGTCCTCGGGGCCTGAGTCTTATCCCCGTGTCTGTAAGGGAAGCAGCGAACGTAGTCATCTTCGTGGGGTAGGGAACCGTAATCCACGGGGAGCTTGAAGCCATCCCGACTGTCTGCTGCTCCATCACGCACTGACCACGCGCTGAAGTCTCCACGTGAGTTCCTCCACATGGCCAGACTCCTCCCATGACTTGCACGCTTTTGCGGGCTTCCATCAAGCTCCGCTCACGAACTGTGTAGTCACGGGGTGCCTCGTGGCGCAGTGCAATAAAAGCCCCCACATGTAGTACTTCACACGGCTGGACTCCTCCCTCTTCTCGCTCCTCTGCATGGGCCTTTCCCGTCCTAGGGTCATTTCCACGACTTTGAGCAGGGATGCACTTTGGCCAATCACATGGCCGACCTGCTCGGAACTCCTCCGGGCAGCAAAGTCCAGACACAGCCACTCTTTCTTCCAAAGTCAAAACACATATCATCCCGGACGAGCCCCCACGTGTAGCGGCCTCACCCCATCTCCTTTGTCTAGGGGTATGTCACACGACAGGGTGAGATGCGCTACGGCCCATGTCCTCCCCATAGCTGTGGGTGAGGTGAAGGCCAGTACCAGATATTTCCTCGGGCCTATGTGCTTTTGTCTAGAATCAAGTCCCGCTGTGTCGACACTTCCCTCTGCTCCCATTAACCAGAGTTCCACACACCGATCACAGTCCAACTCTTGTTTTATTGTATATCTCACAATAAACAGTGCTTCAGTAGCCAACTGGTTGCGACTTGTTAACATTTTGATACGGGGAATGAGCAGGTCGAGGCACTATCCTGATTATCAGCTAAACCACTGCGATCTCGCCAGCGGTTACTATAGCATTAGCTAGAAAGGATTTAGAACTTGAGAGTCTCTACCAGCAACTCAAGAGAACGTAGATAGGAGTACCTTCGCTGCGTTGTGGCCCCTGTCAGGGGAAGATGTCCCTCCAAGGGAGTTACCAGAGGCCCATCCGTCACTGGGTTGATGCTGCTCCAGACTCTCAGAATGGGTAACCTCCCCGGCCTCCTCACCTCAGACATGGGCCCCATCCACCTCCGGGACCCTCGGACTTCTCCACCCTCGCGGGACCCAGTCGAAGTCACTGGACCCCAGGCCTCCTAGTTTAGTACCTCACCCCAGGCTGAAGGTGCCTGGGATGGACTCCAACTCCATTCCGGTCAGGCCTAGGGCGCCTGGGCCGGAATCCGGAACCACACGCACCCAGGCCTAAGGTGCCTGGGCGCGTGAAGAAGATCCTCCTGAAGACCTCGTGGTTAGGGCGTCTCCCCCTTTTATCTCCTCCCATCGACACCACGGCAGGTTCCCCGCCCTCGCCGTACCATCTCCGGAAAGGGAGAAAAAGGGTAGCACTGTGATGGCCAATCTATCTTGAGCCTCCAGGTACCCCGCCACCCAGAGGCCAAGGAGATTATTACACGGTCCAATCCTCCACGAACACAAATGGTCCACTATTCCCATACTTACACACCTGAGTGTCCTACCTAAATTTAGAGACCCCGCTACATATAGATAACAAATAGTTGGACTCTGTTAGAAGTACATGATGGATCTTTTACTTGTTCCCCTATTTTCTTTAGATTGTACTTTTGTTCTTTGTACACTTTACCTTTTGCAATAAACTTTTATGAAAAAAAAAAAATGTAACTTTTTTTGGTAATCTTTCGTCCACAATTTTTGGGTGAGTCCGGGAGCATTTGCAGCTTTTGTGCTATTTGCATCAGTGTACCCTGGTGTTAAGTATTGCGCACTGTTAGATCTTTGTGTTACTGTGTGTTTTTCTTATAATTAGAATTAAACAAAAATGAGAGTTTTCACTTAGCTGATACATCAGTGAAAATCAGCATTTAGTAAAATGCATTGGCATCAATGGGAAAGGTCCTAATAACTAGGAGTGCAATGTGAATTAGAAGTTTAGGGTTTACAAAATGTGTGAAAAAGTTGTGCTAATAATTTAAACCAGTGGTGGTCAACTTTCTTCATATGGAGGGCCTCAAATGCACCAACTGACACCACTAAAGGGTAGCGCATAATATTCTGTGTAATGTAATTCTACAAAAAGCTTTCAGAGTGCAGACATGCAGCAGGGGATGGTCAGAGACTATGAACATGCTAAAAGAAATGTTCAGATGCTACAGGTATGCTATAAGAGATGGTAAAAGACTGCAGAAATGCTACAAGATATGATCAGAGACATTCTACCGGAGATGGACATGCTGCAGGAGACAATCTGCAGATATGCTGCAGGAGATAGTCAGAGACCAAACTGCACGACCAAACAAGTAAACTACTTCCAGTCCGGGCCAATTCTGACATTCCTCTCCTACGTGTAAAAACATACGTTTTTTGCTAGAAAATTACTTAGAATACCCAAACATTACATTTTTTTAAGCAGAGGCTCTAGAGAATAAAATGCTGGGTGTTGCATATTTGTCAAAGCAGTTTTTCAAACGCAAATTTTATTGTAAAAATAACTATAATACTATAATAACTATAATAACTATAATACTCATTTTTTAGGAAAACATAAAAGACAATGTTATGCCGAATAATTAGATACCAAACAGTATTGTTTTAAAAGCCTTTAAAAGTCTTTACAGGTTACCAGTCTAAGGTTACCCAGGAGGTCTGAACCTAGTATTATTGCTCTGATATTTGTGGCAATACATTACATGTGTGGTGCAATTGCCATTTATATATGCGTACGGGACTGGTGCGTTCACATTTATGCGCAAGCACAGACAAACAGGGGAACGTTAAAAAAAAAATTGTATTATTTATTTTATTAAAAAAAATTTTTTACACTGTCTATTTAATTTTTTTTTACAACTTTATTGCTATCACAAGGAATGAACAACATCCTTTGTGACAGCATGGGCCATGACAAGAGCCTCATTATGGAGAGATATGGGATCTATGCAGCCGATCAGACATACAGTAGATTGGTCTGTTTGCCTGCTTTACTGTCCAGTAACCAGCAAGAAAAAACAAAAACAAAACCGGAAGTGACAAATCCCTTGCGGCTTCTGGTTTCTGTCACACAGTAGGAGGAACATCATCAGTTCCTCTCATTCTGTGCCCTGAGCTGAAAGCCGCCAGTTGCATCCTTACCAGGCTCCCCGATCACTCAAGACAAGAGCCTCTGACTACACATTGTTGATATTTACATTTTGACATGGAACATTAACACAAATGTTGCACACACAGTGTAAAGAAAATAATTTAAATAGGATCTTGCTGCCAGAAAATCCAACATCAAATGATATGCCCTATGTGCATGGGGCCTAAAGATGCAAGCAGATTAACAACTGAAAACAATAAGACAGTTTTTATAAATGTCTCTGATACATAGTACCTGGGGGGTCTCCTTAGTCTGCCTGTAAAGTGCTGCATCTCTAGCATGTATAGAACATGCTGCAGCAAAAATGCAATTTCTAAAGAAAAAAAATGAGGCAAATCACATTTAGCCAACACCTGGCTTTCGAAAAAAAAAAAAAAAGTGGGGTCCCCCCAAAATCCATGCCGGACCCTTATCCAAGCATGCAGCCGGGCAGGTCAGGAAAAGGGGGGGACAAGCAAGCACCCACCCCCCCATTATAAACCATACCAGGCCACATGCCCTCAACATGGGGGGTGCTTTAGGGGCGGGGGGCTCTGCCCCCCGCCCCAAAGCACCTTGTCCCCATGTTGATGGGGACAAGGGTCTTTTCCCTGGGCTTTGGTTTTAAGGGTCTGCAGGCAGGGGGCTTATCGGAATCTGGAATCTCTCTTCAAGAAAGGGGTCCCAAGATCCCAGCCCCCCCTTTATGTGAATGAGTATGGGGTACATACACTTTTCCATTCACCCTAAAAAATTCAAAAGGTAATAAAAACAGAGGCAATTCCTAAAAATAAAAAACAGTGTCCCTGATGTACTGCCAGAGCCTGAAAAATAAAATAAATTTCTCCCCACTTATTGACTGCTGACCGCCGAATGCCTCCTTCGCCGTTTGACAGTTCTTATATAGGTAAGGGCAGGGTCACCTGGCAATGTTGCCTTGTGGCACTGCCCCTTTGTGACATCACCGACCCAGCATACACCTGTCTGTGACATCACAATGTGGCCTGTGGGCATGTGGCCTTGTATGGTTCAGGAGGGGGGGCACCCCCTCTCCTGACCTGCCAGGCTGCATGCTCAAATAAGGGTCTGGTATGGATCTTGTGGGGGGGGCATGTCCTTTTTTTTATTTCAGCATGGGGTTCCCCTTAAATGCTATACTATGCCCCCTTCTTTTTTCTTTCTTTATTTCTATTTCTTATTTCTTATTTTGTTTACTGGTAAATATATTTTTTTATTCAGCTGTCAGCGGGTAAGCCCATTGTCAGCTTATGACTCATTGGTTGTTAGTAACCAGCTTTTACTGCACCCTGATTGGGCAAAGCTGTGCCCAATCAAGGCGCAGCAAGCACTGTGCAGCGCACAGTGCATTGCAGGGCGTTTGGCGGGGCAAGCACTGGTGGAACACCCTGCAAATTCAGGTGTTCCCCAAACAGGGCAAACAGCCAATGTTTGGCCCGAACTCACGCTTGGGCCTAACCGTTCGCTTAACACTATTGGCAAGCTGTGCCCTTTTTGCTCTATACATAATGCTGAGTACAGTGTAACCTTGAATTACGAGCATAATCCGTTCCAGGAGAATGCTCGTAATCCAAAGCACTTGCATATCAAAGCGCGTTTCCCCATAGAAGTCAATGGAAACGAAAATAATTTGTTCCGCATTGACTTCTATGGCATGCAATACCGCATGTGCCCAGAGGTGGGGGGGTGCCAGAGAGCCTCGGAAACACTCACAAAGGCCCGGGGAAAAGCGGGTAAGCCCATTGATAGCTGATGACTCATCGGTTGTTAGCAACCAGCTTTTACTGCACCCTGATTGGGCAAAACTGTGCCCAATCAGGGCGCAGCAAGCACTGTGCAGCGCACAGTGCATTGCAAAGCATTCGGCGGGGCAAGCGCTGGTGGAATACCCTTCAAATTCAGGTGTTCCCCAAACAGGGCAAACAGACAATGTTTGGCCCGAACTCATGCTTGGGCCTAACCGTTCGCTTAACACTATTGGTAAGCTGTGCCCTTTTTGCTCCATACATAATGTTGAGTACAGTGGAACCTTGGATTACGAGCATAATCCGTTCCAGGAGAATGCTCGTAATCCAAAAGCACTTGCATATCAAAGCGAGTTTCCACATAGAAGTCAATGGAAATGTAAAATAATTTTTTCCGCATTAACTTCTATGGCATGCAATTCCGCATGTGGCCAGAGGTGGGGGGCATCGGAGTGCCTCGGAAACACTCGCAAAGGCCCAGGGACAGCTCGGCTGAACTCGGAAAACCTTGGAAAGGAACCAACGAGAACGGAGCATTTCTGAGTTTTTCTGAGCATTTCCGAACGGCTCCAAACGGCTCCGACCGGCTCCAACGCCCCCCCACCTCAGGCCAAACGTGGTACTGCACACCTCTGTGGCTTGAATTCTGCTCGTTTTGTGAGACAACACTCGCAGTCAGGATTTTAAAAAAAACATTGCTCGTATTGCAAAACGTTCGTTAACCGCATTACTCGCAATCTGAGGTTTCATTGTATTCTTCCCGAATAATTAAACTTTTGCTTTAGCAGTCCACAAAACATTTTCCTAGTAGCGTTTCAGTTTGCAAAGGAGCTCTAGGTCAAACTTGCGTGCAGCAATGTTTTTTCTGGAGAGCAGTGGCTATGCTATTCTGCCATGGAAACCCTGCCTGTTTAAAGACTTACGTATGGTAGATTTATGAACAGGGCTGTTTGCCAGCTCCAGTGATGTGTTCAAGCCTTTAGTTGTTATTTATGGGTTCTTCTTTACCTCACTAAAGAGTTTGTGTTGTTCTTTTGGGGGCCTACTTCTAGGAGTAGCCACAATACCAAACTGTCTCCATTTATGGGCAATTTGTCTGTCGCCTGATGGATGCCTAAACACTTTGAGATTGTTTTGTATCTCTTTCCAGCCCTATGCAAATCCACTACTCTTCATCATATGTCTTCAGAGAGCTCCTTTTTGCGAGGTATGGTTCACATTAGCTGATGCTTCTCATGAACAGCAATTACATTTTTTTTTTCATTAATGGGACTCCATGTGTACAAACTACTGACTCCAATTACCTTTTGTTGAAGTAATTAGTCTATGGGTTCACTCACTTTTTCATCCAGCACTGTGAATGTTTAACCACTTCAATACAGAGCACTTTCACCCCCTTCCTGTCCAGGCCAATTTTCAGCTTTTAGCGCGATCATGCATTGCTGTACCCAAATAAAAATGTTGTAATTTTTTTAGACAGATAGAGTTTTCTTTTGGTAGTATGGCAGCCTTTATGGGCACTGGTGAGCACTGATAGGTGGCACTGATGGGCAGCACTGATGGGCACTGACAGATGGCACTGATAGGCGGCACTGATGAGGAGGCACTGACAGGCATCACTGATTGGCACTGACAGGCATCACTGATTGGCACTGATTGTTATCAATGGTGCGCACTGATTGGCACCACTGGTGGGCACTGATTGGCATCACTAGTGGGCACAGATGGGCAACCCCGGTGGACCCAGATGGGCATTACTTGTGGGAACTGGCAGGTATCGCTGATTAGGGTTGCACTAATAATCATTGCACTAATTATTAGCGCAGACCCTCCCCTGTCAGGAGAACCGCCTATCGGCTCTCCTCTACTCATGCACTGTCAGCAGTGAATAGAGGAATGACGATAACCAGCACTTCCTATTTACACTGTGATCAGCTGTGATTGGAAACAGATGATCACATGGTAAATAGCCTATATCATAGGCTTTTTATCATGATCGGAGATGCGGTGTGTCCGGGGGACACACTGCACCACCAATCACCACGCTGCATGTCCCCAGGGGGGGCGCACAGAGTGGCATGTTCTGAAAGATGTCCTATGACGTCCAGTTAGGACAATGGAGCCCGTGCCCGGTCGTCATTCTGCTATATGCCGGACGGGAAGGTGATAATGAGTGCATTTAATAAAAACTCAAGAAATTAGAATTGCCTGTGTGATCAGCTTAAGAACATTGTGTGTGTCTATCCTTGTGATCCCAAGGGGTTCACATACTTTTTCTGGCCACTGTATTTAAAATCTATAAATTAACTATGTATAAAAATATAAAAGACATGTTATATAAAAATAATCAATGTGTGCTAATAAACAATTCATATAATTGTCCTCCTAACTCAGGCTGCATTAATATTAATATTCTTACCTCATTACCCCCGTTCTAGTTAAAAACCCTGAAAAAAAGTACTAAAATTCTATTTAACCACTTCAACACCGGGCTTTTTTTACCACATCAATACCGGGCCTATTCTGGCACTTCTCTCCTACATGTACAAATCATCATTCTTTTGCTAGAAAATTACTCAGAACCCCCAAACATTATATATGTTTTTTTAGCAGACACCCTAGGGAATAAAATGACGGTCATTGCAACTTTTTTTCTTTCACGGTATTTGCGCAATAATTTTTCAAACGCCTTTTTTTGGGAAAAAATGGTTTCATGAATTAAAAAATAACAAAACAGTAAAGTTAGCCCAATTTTTGGGGAAAATATGAAAGATTATGTTACGCCGAGTAAATAGATACCTAACATGTCACGCTTTAAAATTGCGCACACTCATGGAATGGTGCCAAACTTCGGTACTTAAAAATCTCCATAGGCGACGCTTTAATTTTTTTTACAGGTTACCAGGTTAGAGTTACAGAGGAGATCTAGTGCTAGAATTGTTGCACGCGCTCTAACGCACGCGGCGATACCTCACATATGTGGTTTGAACAGCCTTTACATATGTGGACGGGACTTACGTGTGCATTCGCTTCTGATCGCGAGCTACCGGGGACAGGGGCGTTTTAATTTTTTTTTTATTATAATTTTTTTTTTTTTACTTATTTTTTTTTAACACTTATTTTACTTTTTTTTATTTTTTTGATCACTTTTATTACTATTACAAGGAATGTAAAAATCCCTTGTAATAGGAATGTGTGTGACAGGTCCTCTTTATTGAGAGATGTGGGGTCAATAAGACCCCACACCTCTCCTCCAGGCTGGAAAGCATGAGATCAGTGAATTTTTTTCACTGATATCATATTTACTAGCCGCAATGGTGGCTTTGTTTACATCTGAGGACCTGGGCGTGACGTCATCACATCGCGCCCGGGCCTCCGACAATCATAGAGATGACTAGTGACCATCTGGTCACCAGTCATCTCTATGCTCGTCACGTGACCCAGCACCGGCGCCGGACGATTCTTTCTGGGTCCCCGATGGCACGGGAGAGCCCGGAGAGGGGAGCGATGTCCCCTCCCGCCGCCTATAAGAACGATCAAGCGGCGGAACGGCCGCTATGATCATTCTTATGGTGCGCAGAATCGCCGGCACAAGAAATGGATATCTGAATGATGCCTTTAGCTGCAGGCATCATTCAGATATCCCCCTCAAAGCTGAGGACGTCATATGACGTCCACCCAGGATGGGAGATCCCATCTGTGGACGTCATATGACTATGTGTGGTAGGGAAGTGGTTAAATAATGGAAGGTTTAATCAGTTATGAAACTGTATTGCTATTCTAGTCTTCTTTCTAGACCATTAGGTACCAGTGTTTGTAAGTGAAAAATCCAATATGTCTGTTGGTGACATATTATTTTATATTTTCCATTTTCAAGTTAGAGTATGAGACAGGAACTGTATACAAAAAGAAGCCTTCAGTCCAGCTGCGCTACTGTTATGGAAGTTCTTAAAGTGCCTGGGGATGATATGCTTATCCCACCCTTCCTCAGTGAATGCTTTGTGTTTCCCTATACTGGCCCATATTGTCCTTATTGGTTAAGCCACATAGAGCACTCTATTTTTGTCAGAAGAGACAGAGAAGACATTAGACAGCAAATTGTTTTGTAGGGAGAATTTACCTGCTCTCACTTTGTGCTGTCCACCATGTCCCTTCACATAAATTGCCTCATTGATGGTCCACCCATCCATTTTACCTAAAGAAAGTGAGGAAAATAAGCCAAATAAGAAGAGTCATCTAAATGGCTATGGACATATTTAGATATTTCAATCACACTTGAAAAATTACCTTGAATAAATGATGATGCTATATTATTAGGCGTAATGCACACTGGGCTTAAAAAAAACATCTGTTCCCTTGGCAGAAAAAAACGTTTTTGTACAAAGTTTAGATGAGTTTAGGAGATTTTTGCATTTTTTTCTGCCACAAAGCTCCAATCAGAAACACAAACCAGAAGGGTTTTTTTTTCCTGTCTCTAAACCTTGAGCTCAAATTATGCCTCTAATCATTCTAATGTGCATGGACACATAGGATAACATTGAGCTGCTTCTACAGGCAGAACACAAAATTCCTGTAGAAGCAGCAATTGTTAAGCCAGTGTGCATGGACCCATAATGTGTTGAAACTTTTTGCTTTAGAATGCGATATATGCCAAAAATGTAGAAGAGTAATGAAAGAAGAAGAAGGCAGCACTGTAAATCAATCAGTTGTTGTTAGTCATGGTGCTTGTAACAAACAATGGCAGTATAGGGATGCCACAATTTTTCTGCTAATACTATGTCTGACACATATTACTCAGTTAAGAATGAAAAGTAGAAATTGGGGGGCGCATGCGCGGAGTCTAGCGGTGCGGTAATGCTGAGCTAGAGCTCCGTACCGTTCGTGGGGAGAGCCGGTATCCAGCGTTAACCCGCAAGTATATTGACATACCCAAGGGGTAGAACAAGTACCAGGGACCTTGAAGTCCATTTTGTGGGCAGAATTAAGGCTCAGAGAGGGAGTGGTGCCAAGTTAAAAAATCCTGTCATGAAAGCTCCTAAGGGGAGAACCGGGACTAAAGGGGCACAATCCTCTGCCTCATTCACAGCTTCTATGCGCTCACACAAGTTAAACCTGTCACAGCCTATATCCTCAGCTGACCCTGACAATGATTTATTTACCATACAAGACTCTCCTCAGACCCCACAAATAACTCCAGCCATATTTAAACAATTTGAAAATATGCTCCATAAAGCACTAAAGCAGACATCTGACCAAATTACCTCAAACCTCACAAGAGAGATAAGGGAAATTGGTAAGCGTACAGCTGCCTTAGAGATAAAAACTGAGGACTTAGAAAATATTTCTCTGGAACATTCAATGGAACTTGAAAATCTCAAAGAGGAAAATATCTTGCTTCACAACAAGCTAGAAGACCATGAGAATAGGGACAGGAGGTCCAATTTGCGAATCAGGGGTATCCCTGAGGCAATTCTTGACCTGCAATCTACAATTACTGCACTGTTCCAGGAATTGCAACCAGCCATTCCCATTGAAAGAATGGAATTTGACAGAATTCATCGAGCACTTGCTGCTAAAAAACCTGACGGTCCTCCACGGGACATCATAGTGAAACTACACTACTACCGCACAAAAGAACTGCTTCTGTCATCAGCCAGAGATAAAAAACAGTAAAATTTTCAAGGACATGAATACCAACTGTTTGCTGATTTGTCCCAAACTACAATTTCTAAGAGAAGAGCATTAAAACCCCTTCTTCAGGAACTCCAAAGCCATGATATCCCATATCAATGGGGATTCCCATTCTCTTTACGATTCGCCTATAAAGGGAAAAGATACACTTGCAGAACCTATGAAGAACTTCAACAAACACTCATAGATCTACATTTAATGGATCCAGACCCAAGAAATACCTCTCTGCAGAGTAGAGCAATGCCCCTTTCATCCAAGGGGCATCACTCCCAACCCAATTTGGAAAATGGAAATCATCCATCCCACAAGAGAAGTCGTTATACATCTCCTCCTCAGGAAAGAGAAGACTCAATGGACTGACAGAAATCTCAAAGAAATCAACCTGTTCGCTTTTACCCTGCTATGGACCTTTTGAAGACATATTGTGCAACACATAGCACTTATTAACAAACTAATGCACAATAATAAGTGTTGCCCCAGATGCAGTCCCATTTCACTTATAATGATTGCTCATAGTTTTCCAGTTAAGCTTAAATTCTAAAAATGCTATCCAGCATACGGTTGAAGTTTTTTCTATTTTATTTTTTTATTTTTTGATCTAGTTTTTTTTTATTTTTTTAGTATAAATTAGGGTAAGCAAAAGTCCTGCTATCCTAGATTTTCTGGTTCTCGAAGAAGATCATTATATAGTTTCTCCTGACGTTCATTAGACTATTGAAGAACATAGGTCATACTTATTTTACCAGTCCCCCCTCTTTGTAAGTCAAATGATTGATCTTATATTACTGAATGGGAACTAATATAACAATAGTATTATTTACCTTTGGGGATCTTTTTTATTATTTCCCCTAGCCGACAGTTTAGTTATTACTCCTAGTGTGTAAAGGAGGACCCCCAATTCCTGCTCTATCCTCACCCTTTATTACCACCCCTCTAGTTTAGGTAGCTTCCTCACCAGGAGATCCTGGGGCAATCAGCAGATTTTCTTTAACCACTTGACAACTGGGCACTAAACCCCCTTCGTGCCCGGACCAATTTTTAGCTTTCAGTGGTGACGCACTTTGGATGACAATTGCGCGGTCATACAACGCTGTACCCAAATGATATTTTTATCATTTTTACCCCACAAATAGAGCTTTCTTTTGGTGGTATTTGATCACCTCTGCGGTTTTTATTTTTTGCGCTATAAACAAAAAAAAGACAGAAAATTTTGAAAAAAAACACAATTTTTTTACTTTTTGTTATAATATCCCAATTTTAAAAAAAAAAAAAAAAATTTCTCAGTTTAGGCCGATATGTATTCTTCTATATTTTTTTGGTAAAAAAAATTGCAATAAGCGTATAGTGATTGGTTTGCGAAAAGGTTATAGCGCCTACAAAATAGGGGATAGAATTATGACATTTTTATTATATTTTTTTTTTTACTAGTAATGGCGGCGATCTGCGATTTTTGTCAGGCCTGCAATATGGCGGCGGACATATCGGACACTTTTGACACTATTTTGGGACCATTCACATTTATACAGCGAACAGTGCTATAAAAATGCACTGATTACTGTAAAAATGTGACTAGCATGGAAGGGGTTAACACTAGGGGGCGAGGAAGGGGTTAACTATGTTCCCTATTTGTGATTCTTACTGTGGGGGGAGGGGACTGACAGGGGGAGGAGACCGATCTGTGTCCCTATGTACAAGGGACACAGCATCGGTCTCCTCTCTCCCTGACAGGACATGGATCTCTGTGTTTACACACAGAGATCCACGTCCTGCCTCTGTCACAGCCGATCGCGGGTGCCTGGCGGACATCGCGGCCGCCAGGCACGCGCATCGGCATCACGTGACCGCGGCGGGCACAGCTGTTCCCCCGCCGCACGCCCTCGGCGGCGCGCAGGGGGAGAGAAACAGCAGGACGTCCATAGACGTCCACTCAGCACTTGAGAGCCGCGCTGCAGACGTCTTTTGTCTATAGCGCGGGTCTCAAGTGGTTAATTTTTGTCACCCCTATAGTCCCTCCCCTGGAGTATTTACCTATAATATTAACAGTTTTCATATGAATTATTAGGTTAACGAATTATTCTTTATTGTATTATTCTTTTTAGATGGCTCTCCCCCCCTTTGAACAGGAGATCCGTGCGCCCTACTTTGCCCCCCTCATTCGACCACATAAAACATGTGGAAGTCTGACGGAGGCGCTATTTCCCCAGTGGGGGATTTTTGCCCCCACTTGCGGAAAACACTTAAATGTGTCTTTATGTTAGTATATGTATTATTTTGTCTAATCAGTCGAATTTTATTCCATTCTATCACTCTAGTATTCATCTCCTATCTGCTTTCCTTCCCCCTCTTCGAGTCCACTCGGATCGCATTGAGTAACACGAATAACTTGGCAACAGGTAAGTCCTCCTTACCCACTCTACTACCATGGCACCATTAAACATTTTGTCCCTGAATGTTCAGGGACTGAACATTCCCCAAAAACGAACCAAGGCCTTCCGCGTATTTCATGCCAAAAAGGCACACATAGTTTGTCTACAAGAAACTCACTTCACAAAAACCACCACACCCAAATTTATATCCCATTTCTATCCGCAAACCTACACGGCCTCGGCTGCCTCCAAGCAACGGGGTACTCTCATAGCCTTCCATCGTTCTACCCCATTTACACTCCAATCTCAAATAAAAGATCCTGAAGGACGATACTTAATTCTTACGGGCCACATAGTAGATACCGCAATAACTGTAGTTTCTTACTATGCACCAAATAAACAACCTAATCCATTTATGTCACATTTATTACAAGTAGTGAATGATCATAAAATGGGAACAGTTATGCTATGTGGTGACTCCAACCAGGTCCTCCTCCCATTTCTGGATAAATCCCCGTACACACCATCACAAACAAATGTCAAGAAGTCCTTCTCACAAATTCTATCCAAACATAATTTAGTAGATTAATGGAGAGAAGCCAACCCCACTACATGGAAATACACATACTATTCCCATCCCCACAAAACATTTTCAAGGATTGATCATATTTTTCTAACTATAGGCATGCTCCCTGAAATCATTGCTGCAGACATAGTCCCCATTCCATGGTCCGACCATAATGCTGTACTCACCTCCATTAAATCATTATTACCCAAAGGCCATGATCGTACTTGGAATCTCCCAGACATACTACTCAAACACCCAGCTTATCGCCAAACTATTGAACAAGACATAAAAGAATACATTACCCTTAACTCTAGCCCAGAAATTAGTATGCTAACTCTATGGGAAGCCCATAAACCAGGGATACGCAACACAATCCAGAAAAAATCAGCTATATTTAAACGAGAACGAAAAACCCTTGCCCGTAAACTGGAAATGGATTTTAACACGGCCTATATATCCCATCAAGAAAATCCATCCACATTAACTAAATCCCGATTAGACAAGACCCGTACTGCATACAACTTATTTCTCACAGAAGCTGTAGAAAAATCCTATAAACGCTCAAGATTTAACGGCTTCATGAAAGCTAATAAGCCCGGGACATACCTTGCAAGAACACTCAATTCCCTAAACAAACCCTTTAAACCAATTTGGCTAAAACTAGCAAAGGAAGTATACACATGCAACCCTCACAAAATAGTCAAAAAATTTCATTCCCACCTATCCTCATTATATGCTTCATCTAATAACTTTGACCCGCTAGCTGCAGATACATTTTTCTCCGACTTACATTTGTCAGGACTTTCCCCTGACCAAAATAAAATCCTAGAAGAAATTATTTCACCAGAAGATGTCGCCAAGGCTATTAAAGAATTAAAAATAAACAAGAGACCAGGCCCAGATGGCTACTCAGCTTTGTATTACAGAACCTATACAGACATATTATCACCAATCTTAGCAGACGCCTTCAATGTATTATTGAAAGGAGAATCCTTTAGACAGGAAACCCTGACCGCCATTATTTGTATGATCCCAAAACCTCTCACGGATGATACCCTATGTACAAACTTTTGCCCAATTTCCCTTCTGAACCTAGATATCAAACTCTTAGCCAAAATATTGGCCAAAAGACTAAATAGAATAATAGGCAAGCTCATCCATAAGGATCAAGTAGGATTCATGCCAAAGCGGCAGGCGGGAGACAATGTCCGTCGGGCCGTATTGCTAGCCCACATAGCCAAAAAACGACGTATACCCTCCTGTTTTCTGTCCGTAGATATAAAAAAGGCCTTTGACTCCATAGCCTGGCCGTACCTTAATTACACATTACAAAAATGGGGTTTTGGCCCTCACTTCCTAACATGGATAGAAGCACTCTATAACAAACCAATTGCATATATAAAATACGCAGGCTATAAATCTAATTCCTTTAATATAGAAAGAGGAACGCGCCATGGATGTCCACTCTCCCCCCTCCTATTCGCCCTCCTAATAGAACCCCTAGCTCAACGAATCCGCACAGATCCGACAATCACAGGCATCGAATTAGCTGGATACCATCATAAATTATGCCTATTTGCGGATGACATACTCCTATTTCTATCATCCCCACAAGTCTCTGGACCTAATCTTCTATCCGTTTTAGATAAATTTGCAGTGATTTCGGGACTTACAATAAACCCCAAAAAATCCATGGCCCTAGATATATCCCTCACTAAAGTAGAATCAGACTCGGCCAAAACTGCACTTCCTTTCATATGGACTGAGAGGTCAATCCCCTATTTAGGGATTCACCTAACAGCCTCATACTTAGATCTCTTTGCAGCAAACTATCCCCCACTCCTCAAACAAATAACAACTCTTTTACAACAATGGACACATCTCCCAATTTCATGGATAGGTAAAATTAACGCAGTCAAAATGACAATTCTCCCTAAAATACTCTACTTATTTAGAGTCTTACCAATCCCTATCCCATCTTATTATCTTAGAATACTTCAAAGAAAAACATCAAATTATGTCTGGGGCTCCAAAAAACCCAGTGTATCTTTACATACACTTTATTTACCGAAACTTAAGGGAGGCCTTGGGTTCCCTAATTTTGCTAATTATTATAGAGCGGCGCATATTGCCAGCCTCACTAAATATCACACTAATGATGAAATACCTATATGGGTAATAGTAGAAGCAGCAGAATGTGACCCTCTATCTATATCCAATGTACTATGGCTCCTCCCTAAAGAAAGGAAAACCCTAAGTAACCCTATTATAAAACACTTTTTAGCCGTATGGGATAACCTTAGATTTAAACATCAGCTACAATCACCTCACAACCCTCTCTTATCATTCCTTAAAAACCCTGCTTTTTACCCAGCATGGGTCTCACCCAAGTCATTTAAGGTATGGAATTCATTGAATATTAGTCGGCTTAATAACCCAACCTCTACATCATCCTTTCATACATTTCCTACCCTTTGCGACACCTATAACTTGCCAAACTCTGAACTTTTCAGATATGGGAGGAGGACCTGGAAAGAGAATTCGATGTGGATGATTGGTCCAAAATATGATCTATAACAAAATCTTCTTCACCAAATGTTCTGGCGGTAGAAACCAACTATAAAGTTCTAACCCGTTGGTATCTCATTCCCTACAGATTGGCAAAATTTACGCCAAACCAAACAGGCCAATGCTTCCGGGGCTGTCCCGACCCGGGCACCCACCTACACATTTGGTGGTCTTGCCCGTTGATACAATTATACTGGGAACAGATATTTGAAACTGCCTCCAGAATATTTGGCTTCACTATACATCCTGACCCAGCCACGGCCTTGCTCAATCTAAAACCAGATTACATCACATATAAACAATTTAAACTTCTCACTCAATTGTTTACGGCAGCCAAACAAACAATTGCAAAAGCATGGAGGACCCCTAAACTGGAAATAGGCGAGACCATACGTAGAGTCAATGAATTTATGGCTCACGCCAAAATGCTAGCCATAGAAAGAGATCAAATTCCAATCTTTGAAAAGTTATGGAACCCTTGGATTAAATATCACCTATCTTCATTCCGCGAAGACTTGATTCTCATGCCATGGTAGCAGGTGGACCATATCGTGAACACTCTATTATCCTGTTGTAACACATAGGTCAAAGACCAATGAACTCGAGCCATTCGAGTGGACTCCTATACCCCCCCCCCTCTACTTTCCTACTATCCTATTCTACCTATTTTTATGTTACCTACTTATCCATTTCTATTTTCATGTAATTTTTACGCTATCTTTTACGTCCATTTAAAGTTCACTTAAATCTTTATTTTTACTTGAAAAGCAATATCTAAGCGGCAATATAATATTGCCCTATGTAATTAGTTCACATTTGTACTAAACCAAATAATATTTGTTTGTTCGATATCTTACCATCTACTGTAACATACATCTAGTGCGTAGATGTATCCACCATTGATTTCTGCTTAGCCCTTAGAAACTATACAGCAATATGTACATTGTAGACCATGAATTTACTATTTATTCCTTATAATAGAAATATGTAGTCAATGTTCTACAACCATTATAAATGCATGATCTGTACATATCTGTTACATTTCTTTCAATAAAATACTTTGACAAGAAAAGTAGAAATTGACAATAAAAGTATTCAGCGCTGAAATCCCCCAAAAAAATTAAAAATAAAAATGTATAATGCAGCCAGCACTTAAGGGTAATTCATGAAAAATCCCTCACAGAGAACATATAACTAGAAAAGTGCAGCGCAAGAAAATTAAATAAATTAATATAGTCCATAAAAAGGCAGAAGTCCATACAGGGTGAATGGTGCACTATTGTAGCATGCGATGTGGGTCACAACAAGTTTGACCAGAAAGAGAAATCCCTCCACCACACACAGAGTGGCCTCTCACCTCAGCAATTCGACCTACAAGAGGTCACAGGGCATAGAATGATAATAAAGTTGTCCTCCAATCATTAAGCCTCCAACCTCCAAACGACCAGTAACAGTATGACACAGAACAGCCACCTCATTTGCTCCACAGATATGCAAAATAAACAAGAGGGAGACTTCCTAGTGCTCTCTGAATAAGCCGTTTATTTTCAAATTGTAAAAGTGAAGTACTCACATTTAAAAGCACTCCCTGTGACTGCAACAGATCAGCATGAAACCAATGGTCTGAGACGATCGCAGCGGCGTCCAGCGTAGCTCCTCCCCCGGTACGCATTACGTCAATGGGCGTGACTTCATCAGCGTGGGGCGGGGGTATGCTCAGACACGCTGCAACTATTTATATATGCACAAAGCAGAAACAAAGGACCAATCACCTATCCCAAAATAGACAGCCAATCATGACTAGTCTATAGAAAAGACCAGCTTTTCTGGAATCAAAAGGGGATGGAACAATGTCAATTAAAACCAAGCAGCAGGAGAACCGCTGACTGCAGTCGGTCAAAAGACTACAGCATATGATTATATCATTACAGCAGAATCTCCTAATACTTAGAAAAATACTCATTGAAAATATAAGAGAATCAATCCCAAATAAATGTATATCGACCGAACGCCTACTACGATCGTCTCAGAAATTAATACACTATAAAAAAATGTATTAAAAAAGGGGAAAAGGAAAAAATACATACAGATATATGAATATGTAAAAATGAATGAATATATAAAAATGAAAAAAATGTAAAAAATGAAAAAAAAACAAATGAAAAAAACATATATAGAGAAAATATGTGGAAAAATGGAAAAAAAAAAACGATAAAAACAAAAAACCACATAAAATTATCTATTGGAAATAAAACAATTAACCACTTCCCTACCCAGCCATAGTCAAATGACGTCCACAGATGGGATCTCCCATCCTGGGTGGACGTCATATGACGTCCTCGGCTTTGTAGGGGGATATCTGAATGATGCCTGCAGCTAGAGGCATCATTCAGATATCCTTTTCTTGGGCCGGCGATTCTGTGCACCATAAGAACGATCATAGCGGCATCCCCCCCCCCCTCCCGCCGCCATCCGGTGCTTCTCCGGGCTCTCCCGTGCGATTAGGGACCCGGAGCGAATCTTCCGGCGTTGTTGGTGGGTCACGTGATGAGCATAGAGATGACTGGTGACCAGATGGTCACCAGTCATCTCTATGATCGTCGGAGGCCCGGGCGCAATGTGATGACGTCACGCCCGGGCCTCAAATGTAAAGAAAGCCGCCATTGCGGCTGTAAGTATGAGATCAGTGAAAAAAAAAATCACTGATCTCATGCTTTCCAGCCTGGAGGAGAGATGTGGGGTCTTATTGACCCTGCATCTCTCAATAAAGAGGACCTGTCACACACATTCCTATTACAAGGGATGTTTACATTCCTTGTAATAGGAATAAAAGTGATCAAAAAAAAAAAAAGTAAAATAATTGTAAAAAAATAAATAAATAATAATAAAAAAAAATTAAAACGCCCCTGTCCCCGGTAGCTCGCGATCAGAAGCGAATGCACACGTAAGTCGCCCACATATGTAAACGCCGTTCAAACCATGCATGTGAGGTATCGCCGCGTGCGTTAGAGCGTGTGCAACAATTCTACCACTAGACCTCCTCTGTAATTCTAACCTGGTACCCTGTAAAAAAAATGTAAGCGTCGCCTATGGAGATTTTTAAGTATCGAAGTTTGGCGCCATTCCATGAGTGTGCGCAATTTTAAAGCGTGACATGTTAGGTATCTATTTACTCGGCGTCACATCATCTTTCATATTTTCCCCAAAAATTGGGCTAACTTTACTGTTTTGTTATTTTTTAATTCATGGAACCATTTTTTTTTTTAAAAAGGCGTTTGAAAAATTATTGCGCAAATATCGTGCAAGAAAAAATGTTGCAATGACCGTCATTTTATTCCCTAGGGTGTCTGCTAAAAAAACATATATAATGTTTGGGGGTTCTGAGTAATTTTCTAGCAAAAGAATGATGATTTGTACATGTAGGAGAGAAGTGCTAGAATAGGCCTGGTATTGAAGTGGTACAAAAAGCCCTGTATGGAAGTGGTTAAGATCAAAATCAACATTAAGGCCTGCAGGCGAGAAAACTTTTGTCTCGAAAATCCAAAAGGATTCTCGCTGACTCAGCTGGCGAATGTTATGTCCGCCCCTCCAATGCCTAGGCATTTTTTTTTTTGCGCTGCGATCGTCTCAGACCATTGGTTTCATGCTGATCTGTTGCACTCACAGGGAGTGCTTTTAAATGTGAGTACTTCACTTTTACAATTTGAAAATAAACGGCTTATTCAGAGAGCACTAGGAAGTCTCCCTCTTGTTTATTTTGCATAACTGGATATCGGTGGAGCAAATGAGGTGGCTGTTCTGTGTCATACTGTTACTGGTCGTTTGGAGGTTGGAGGCTTAATGATTGGAGGACAACTTTATTATCATTCTATGCCCTGTGACCTCTTGTAGGTCGAATTGCTGAGGTGAGAGGCCACTCTGTGTGTGGTGGAGGGATTTCTCTTTCTGGTCAAACTTGTTGTGCTCCACATCGCATGCTACAATAGTGCACCATTCACCCTGTATGGACTTCTGCCCTTTTATGGACTTTATTATTTATTTAATTTTGTTGCGCTGCACTTTTCTAGTTATATATACAGAATGAAATGTAGGACACACCAGGTGGGGAAAGTGTTTTTAAAAAAATTAGTCACCCAAAGTATCACATAGAAGGAAAATGTAGCTGGGATCTCTGGCATTGGTGATACTTCCTCTGCCTCTCTCTTAGTTCTTAAAGCCGTTGTATACCCTCATATACTACTTGCACCTACAGGTAAGCCTACATTAAGGCTTACTTGTAGGTGCTTGCAATATCTCCTTAACCTACATGGTTGAGGAGATATTTGCAGAAAATCGGACACCGATGTCTATGGCGCATGCGCGCCGTAGACACCGGTGCAGGCACACTGAGTGCGCCGGGTCTTGAATGGGAGCCTGCCGGAAAGTGCCGGAATTCACGCATTCGCGGGATCGTGACTCCGGGCAGTCATCAGGAAGTCACTCCGGGTATCATGGCGGAGGAGAGGAACGAGGGTCGGTGCGGGTTCTTCAATTTAAGGTAAGTAACTGATAATGAGCTAGTATGCTAGTCATACTAGCTCATAATGCCTTTGCCTTGCAGGTTTTTTTTTTTTTTGGGGGGGGGGGTATACAACCACTTTAAATAAAAGTGTTTCCTTGCAAACGAAGTTGGGGATGTAGTGGTTGGATTTGGAGGGAGCTCAAAATCTCACAGTGGAAAAAATTGTGGATTTTGGAAGATATATAAAAAAATAAAATACTGGCAGATCAAATCTTAAGAAGTCCACTCATCCTTAATCTTCCTTTTTAAGTCCTAGCTGTAAATCCTTTACATTCTCTTGCAAAATCAGTACAAAAAAAGAAATGACAAGTGATTTGTAGTTGATTGATATTTATTGGGAAAAGCAGGTAAATGTATTATAGACAGTCACTGAATCAATCAGGCCTGCAACTCCATGCATTATTTTTAAACATCTGTCACCATCAATCTAAATGGTCTTGGTGACAGTTCTTCAACACACAGGAAAGAATATGTCATAAGCACATTTAATAGCAAGTGTTAAAAATTCAACTGGCACATTAATTTGACTTTTGAAAAATGAGTGAAACATGTGTACCTTTTTATTTTATTATCCCACATCATGTGAAATGTAAAGACAATTTAACTAAAACATATCCTTGTTCTTCCTATAATAAGTTCCCTCTAGCTGAACACTTGAATTGTAGGACCAACTGAGATAGGCAAAGCTGCATTCTTGTTAAATATAATTGCCTAAAACAGTTTAAACCTGACAAAACTTTGAGGATAACAAATATAAAATGTTATAATAACACTTAGGCCTCGTACACACGACCGTTTTTCTCATCCAAAACAGTCAAGAAAAGTGCCGCAAGAGTATTTTTGTCTAGAAAAACGTTTGTGTGTATGGTTTTACGACGAGAAACTTGCCGAGAATCTCGACGAGAAAATAGAGAACCTGCTCTCTATTTTCTCGTCAGGATTCCAGATTTCCTCGTCGTGTTTCTCGTCGGCCTGTTTTGTGACGAGAAAATGGTTCGTGTGTATGCTTTTACGACTCTTCCAAAAGCGCGCATGCTCACAAGCAACTATGAGATGGGAGCGCATCTTCTGGTAAAACAAGCCTTCATAATGGAGAGAGCATATTCGTCACGCTCATAAATATTTCATCGTTTAAATGTTCTGCATTGAAATCTTCGTTAGAATGTTACATTAATCAAAACGAGTGACCTTCTTTTGCTGCTGATATTCACACAGAGTTATGCCTTATTTTTAACCTTTTTCATGCTGCTCTTTATAAGATTTATGTGTATTATATCGTGCAAGTTTTTAGGAATAATTTAAATGGTTTGATTTTTCAAAATGATGTTAATTCTAATTTCTCAATGTTTTGATAGCGATCTCCCATTTAATTTTGGAATCTATATTATTTAAATTTCACACCATGTTTTTGTGCTAATCAGATTTAGTTATTCTTTTGGGGGGGTGATATCTGTGCCTTTTATTGTCAGTCAAATGTATCTGCTTACTCCAAAGCTTGATTTTGTTTATTTAAAAATACACATAGTCAAGTATGAACTTAAACAAAAAACACATTTATTCATGTTTATAAATTAAATAAAGAGAAGGCAGCGCTGGAGAAGCTGCTGTCATTTGTGCATCCCAGGGACCCCAGAGCACACAGCAACCCTGTGTGGACACTAAAATTGGGAGCTTGAGAAGGCCCACATTTCTGAACACAATCTGATGCTGGCCTCCCAGAGGTCAGGAACAGCAGCAGGTGAGATATATGTCCCAAGTGTGTGGTACTACAACAGGCTGCCTTCTGTCCGACCACAATGAAGCAAGGCCATCACTTCCTCTTCTTCCTGGCAACCTTCCCTGCAGCCTTTCCTGAAGCCTTTCCTGAAGCCTTTCCTGCAGCCTTTCCTGCAGCCTTCCTTCTTCGTTTGGCTGGAGGCTGGCCCACTGGAGGGGTACTCCTGTCAGGAGGAGGAGGTGGAGGTGTAGCAGAAGGGGGTGGGGCAGAAGAAGAAGGTGGAGGTGTAGCAGAAGGGGTGGGGCAGAAGAAGAAGGTGGAGGTGTAGCAGAAGGGGGTGGGGCAGAAGAAGAAGGTGTAGCAGAAGGTGGTGGGGCAGAAGGTGGAGGTGTAGCAGAAGGGGGTGGGGCAGAAGGTGGAGGTGTAGCAGAAGGGGGTGGGGCAGAAGGTGGAGGTGTAGCAGAAGGGGGTGGGGCAGAAGGTGGAGGTGTAGCAGAAGGGGGTGGGGCAGAAGGTGGAGGTGTAGCAGAAGGGGGTGGGGCAGAAGAGGAAGGTGGAGGTGGAGGTTGAGGTTGGGTCAGTTGGGCCACCTCACATATGGCGGTATTGGGTGTAATTTTCTCCATCACCCCCTTGTTGAGCAAGGTGATGAGCAGGGGCTCGCATAGGAGGCGTTGCTCCATGCTCATCACCTTGAACTTAGCCTCCACTAGGCCGGCAATGGCCTCTTCAGGGGATGTGGGCTCCTTGAGGGTGGCATGGGCCTCTTTAATAAGGGCCATTGCTGCCTCACTGGTGGTCCTGTCCCTCCTGCCTCTTTTGTGAAGCCGGATGGGAGGCACCTGGGATCTGGTGCTTCTCCTTTGCCCTGCCACCTCCTGTCTGCCACTGGGCCCTGCCACCTCCTGTCTGCCACTGGGCCCTGCCACCTCCTGGCTGCCACTGGGCCCTACCACCTCCTGGCTGCCACTGGGCCCTGCCACCTCCTGCCTGCCACTGGGCCCTGCCACCTCCTGGCTGCCACTGGGCCCTTCCTCCTCCTGCCTGACAGTTTCCAGACCCTCCTCCTGGCTGATTTCATCCTGTGTATGAAAAAGGAACATAGTTTAATATGTTGGTTTAATCTTTGCATCAAACTTTGTAATCCTGATGGAAGCAATTAGAATGTAAATGCATAAATCCTTGCTTTAAATTTACCACTACATCAGCTTGACTATTTACCACACAATTAAGTGCAGAATAATGTCTACAGATCTTGATTTCACGTGTGGAATACAAAATAATGTATGTTTCTCATCCTGACATATTTGGGAAACATTAATTTTATCCCAATACATTTTCAGTTAATACTATACCTGGCTCCAGATGGACAAATCAGGATCATCCAGGATGGCTGCCTCCTCTTGCTCCAGAGAAGGCTCAGGTTGGCTGCAGGGAAGTCTGGGGGGAAGAGTGGAGAGTGATGGCCTTGTCTCAATGTGGTCATCCAGGAAGGACATCCTGTTGTAGTACCACAAAATCGGGACATAAACATCATCTGCTGCTGCTCCTGACTAGGGATGAGCTTCGTGTTCGAGTCGAACATACGTTCGACTCGAACATCGGCTGTTCGATCGTTCGACGAAGATCGAACGATTTGGGCCGTTCGCGCCAAATTCGAGTGACGCGAACGGCCCACAATGCACTACGCCATCGCAGTGTCATCCAGGCGCTGTGATTGGCCAAGCATGCACTGTGACCCCGCATGCTTGGCCAATCACAGCGCCGGCAGCGAGGAGAGCAATGATTGGCCACAGGCAGGATGCCTGTGGCCAATTATTGCTGAGGGTGTTTAGTACACGCCCCACACTATAAAAGGCCGCCAGCACGGCGGCCTAGTGTAGTGTGTTCCGGAGCAGGGAAAGACAAGCATAGGCAGGGACAGTGACATTTCTTTCTTTCTTGCTTAACCTGAATTCCTTTAGTTTAGGGAAAGAGAAGGATAGGTAGGGAGAGTGTCAGTGTGTTTTACTGTGCGAGTCCTTGTTTCTAGGGACAAAGAAGGAAAGTGAGGGGAATTCTCCTTGTGCTATAGTGTGCTTTAAAAAAACATTTTTTCTAGGGACAGAAAACTCTAGGTAGGGAGAGTGTCAGTTTCTTTCACTGTGCGAGTCCTTGTTTCTAGGGACAAAGAAGGAAAGTGAGGGGAATTCTCCTTGTGCTATAGTGTGCTTTAAAAAAACATTTTTTCTAGGGACAGAAAACTCTAGGTAGGGAGAGTGTCAGTTTCTTTCACTGTGCGAGTCCTTGTTTCTAGGGACAAAGAAGGAAAGTGAGGGGAATTCTCCTTGT
This sequence comes from Rana muscosa, assembly GCA_029206835.1. NCBI lineage: Eukaryota > Metazoa > Chordata > Amphibia > Anura > Ranidae > Rana > Rana muscosa. Next base: position 806,180,057 of record CM055117.1, on the reverse strand, counting down.
GCTATAGTGTGCTTTAAAAAAACATTTTTTCTAGGGACAGAAAACTCTAGGTAGGGAGAGTGTCAGTTTCTTTCACTGTGCGAGTCCTTGTTTCTAGGGACAAAGAAGGAAAGTGAGGGGAATTCTCCTTGTGCTATAGTGTGCTTTAAAAAAACATTTTTTCTAGGGACAGAAAACTCTAGGTAGGGAGAGTGTCAGTTTCTTTCACTGTGCGAGTCCTTGTTTCTAGGGACAAAGAAGGAAAGTGAGGGGAATTCTCCTTGTGCTATAGTGTGCTTTAAAAAAACATTTTTTCTAGGGACAGAAAACTCTAGGTAGGGAGAGTGTCAGTTTCTTTCACTGTGCGAGTCCTTGTTTCTAGGGACAAAGAAGGAAAGTGAGGGGAATTCTCCTTGTGCTATAGTGTGCTTTAAAAAAACTTTTTTTTCTAGGGACAGAAAACTCTAGGTAGGGAGAGTGTCAGTTTCTTTCACTGTGCGAGTCCTTGTTTCTAGGGACAAAGAAGGAAAGTGAGGGGAATTCTCCTTGTGCTATAGTGTGCTTTAAAAAAACATTTTTTCTAGGGACAGAAAACTCTAGGTAGGGAGAGTGTCAGTTTCTTTCACTGTGCGAGTCCTTGTTTCTAGGGACAAAGAAAGAAAGTGAGGGGAATTCTCCTTGTGCTATAGTGTGCTTTAAAAAAACATTTTTTCTAGGGACAGAAAACTCTAGGTAGGGAGAGTGTCAGTTTCTTTCACTGTGCGAGTCCTTGTTTCTAGGGACAAAGAAGGAAAGTGAGGGGAATTCTCCTTGTGCTATAGTGTGCTTTAAAAAAACATTTTTTCTAGGGACAGAAAACTCTAGGTAGGGAGAGTGTCAGTTTCTTTCACTGTGCGAGTCCTTGTTTCTAGGGACAAAGAAGGAAAGTGAGGGGAATTCTCCTTGTGCTATAGTGTGCTTTAAAAAAACATTTTTTCTAGGGACAGAAAACTCTAGGTAGGGAGAGTGTCAGTTTCTTTCACTGTGCGAGTCCTTGTTTCTAGGGACAAAGAAGGAAAGTGAGGGGAATTCTCCTTGTGCTATAGTGTGCTTTAAAAAAACATTTTTTCTAGGGACAGAAAACTCTAGGTAGGGAGAGTGTCAGTTTCTTTCACTGTGCGAGTCCTTGTTTCTAGGGACAAAGAAGGAAAGTGAGGGGAATTCTCCTTGTGCTATAGTGTGCTTTAAAAAAACATTTTTTCTAGGGACAGAAAACTCTAGGTAGGGAGAGTGTCAGTTTCTTTCACTGTGCGAGTCCTTGTTTCTAGGGACAAAGAACGAAAGTGAGGGGAATTCTCCTTGTGCTATAGTGTGCTTTAAAAAAACATTTTTTCTAAGGACAGAAAACTCTAGGTAGGGAGAGTGTCAGTTTCTTTCACTGTGCGAGTCCTTGTTTCTAGGGACAAAGAAGGAAAGTGAGGGGAATTCTCCTTGTGCTATAGTGTGCTTTAAAAAAACATTTTTTCTAGGGACAGAAAACTCTAGGTAGGGAGAGTGTCAGTTTCTTTCACTGTGCGAGTCCTTGTTTCTAGGGACAAAGAAGGAAAGTGAGGGGAATTCTCCTTGTGCTATAGTGTGCTTTAAAAAAACATTTTTTCTAGGGACAGAAAACTCTAGGTAGGGAGAGTGTCAGTTTCTTTCACTGAGCGAGTCCTTGTTTCTAGGGACAAAGAACAAAAGTGAGGGGAATTCTCCTTGTGCTATAGTGTGCTTTAAAAAAACATTTTTTCTAGGGACAGAAAACTCTAGGTAGGGAGAGTGTCAGTTTCTTTCACTGTGCGAGTCCTTGTTTCTAGGGACAAAGAAGGAAAGTGAGGGGAATTCTCCTTGTGCTATAGTGTGCTTTAAAAAAACATTTTTTCTAGGGACAGAAAACTCTAGGTAGGGAGAGTGTCAGTTTCTTTCACTGTGCGAGTCCTTGTTTCTAGGGACAAAGAAGGAAAGTGAGGGGAATTCTCCTTGTGCTATAGTGTGCTTTAAAAAAACATTTTTTCTAGGGACAGAAAACTCTAGGTAGGGAGAGTGTCAGTTTCTTTCACTGTGCGAGTCCTTGTTTTTAGGGACAAAGAAGGAAAGTGAGGGGAATTCTCCTTGTGCTATAGTGTGCTTTAAAAAAACATTTTTTCTAGGGACAGAAAACTCTAGGTAGGGAGAGTGTCAGTTTCTTTCACTGTGCGAGTCCTTGTTTCTAGGGACAAAGAAGGAAAGTGAGGGGAATTCTCCTTGTGCTATAGTGTGCTTTAAAAAAACATTTTTTCTAGGGACAGAAAACTCTAGGTAGGGAGAGTGTCAGTTTCTTTCACTGTGCGAGTCCTTGTTTCTAGGGACAAAGAAGGAAAGTGAGGGGGAATTCTCCTTGTGCTATAGTGTGCTTTAAAAAAACATTTTTTCTAGGGACAGAAAACTCTAGGTAGGGAGAGTGTCAGTTTCTTTCACTGTGCGAGTCCTTGTTTCTAGGGACAAAGAAGGAAAGTGAGGGGAATTCTCCTTGTGCTATAGTGTGCTTTAAAAAAACATTTTTTCTAGGGACAGAAAACTCTAGGTAGGGAGAGTGTCAGTTTCTTTCACTGTGCGAGTCCTTGTTTCTAGGGACAAAGAACGAAAGTGAGGGGAATTCTCCTTGTGCTATAGTGTGCTTTAAAAAAACATTTTTTCTAGGGACAGAAAACTCTAGGTAGGGAGAGTGTCAGTTTCTTTCACTGTGCGAGTCCTTGTTTCTAGGGACAAAGAAGGAAAGTGAGGGGAATTCTCCTTGTGCTATAGTGTGCTTTAAAAAAACATTTTTTCTAGGGACAGAAAACTCTAGGTAGGGAGAGTGTCAGTTTCTTTCACTGTGCGAGTCCTTGTTTCTAGGGACAAAGAAGGAAAGTGAGGGGAATTCTCCTTGTGCTATAGTGTGCTTTAAAAAAACATTTTTTCTAGGGACAGAAAACTCTAGGTAGGGAGAGTGTCAGTTTCTTTCACTGAGCGAGTCCTTGTTTCTAGGGACAAAGAACAAAAGTGAGGGGAATTCTCCTTGTGCTATAGTGTGCTTTAAAAAAACATTTTTTCTAGGGACAGAAAACTCTAGGTAGGGAGAGTGTCAGTTTCTTTCACTGTGCGAGTCCTTGTTTCTAGGGACAAAGAAGGAAAGTGAGGGGAATTCTCCTTGTGCTATAGTGTGCTTTAAAAAAACATTTTTTCTAGGGACAGAAAACTCTAGGTAGGGAGAGTGTCAGTTTCTTTCACTGTGCGAGTCCTTGTTTCTAGGGACAAAGAAGGAAAGTGAGGGGAATTCTCCTTGTGCTATAGTGTGCTTTAAAAAAACATTTTTTCTAGGGACAGAAAACTCTAGGTAGGGAGAGTGTCAGTTTCTTTCACTGTGCGAGTCCTTGTTTCTAGGGACAAAGAAGGAAAGTGAGGGGAATTCTCCTTGTGCTATAGTGTGCTTTAAAAAAACATTTTTTCTAGGGACAGAAAACTCTAGGTAGGGAGAGTGTCAGTTTCTTTCACTGTGCGAGTCCTTGTTTCTAGGGACAAAGAAGGAAAGTGAGGGGAATTCTCCTTGTGCTATAGTGTGCTTTAAAAAAACATTTTTTCTAGGGACAGAAAACTCTAGGTAGGGAGAGTGTCAGTTTCTTTCACTGTGCGAGTCCTTGTTTCTAGGGACAAAGAAGGAAAGTGAGGGGGAATTCTCCTTGTGCTATAGTGTGCTTTAAAAAAACATTTTTTCTAGGGACAGAAAACTCTAGGTAGGGAGAGTGTCAGTTTCTTTCACTGTGCGAGTCCTTGTTTCTAGGGACAAAGAAGGAAAGTGAGGGGAATTCTCCTTGTGCTATAGTGTGCTTTAAAAAAACATTTTTTCTAGGGACAGAAAACTCTAGGTAGGGAGAGTGTCAGTTTCTTTCACTGTGCGAGTCCTTGTTTCTAGGGACAAAGAAGGAAAGTGAGGGGAATTCTCCTTGTGCTATAGTGTGCTTTAAAAAAACATTTTTTCTAGGGACAGAAAACTCTAGGTAGGGAGAGTGTCAGTTTCTTTCACTGTGCGAGTCCTTGTTTCTAGGGACAAAGAAGGAAAGTGAGGGGAATTCTCCTTGTGCTATAGTGTGCTTTAAAAAACATTTTTTCTAGGGACAGAAAACTCTAGGTAGGGAGAGTGTCAGTTTCTTTCACTGTGCGAGTCCTTGTTTCTAGGGACAAAGAAGGAAAGTGAGGGGAATTCTCCTTGTGCTATAGTGTGCTTTAAAAAAACATTTTTTCTAGGGACAGAAAACTCTAGGTAGGGAGAGTGTCAGTTTCTTTCACTGTGCGAGTCCTTGTTTCTAGGGACAAAGAAGGAAAGTGAGGGGAATTCTCCTTGTGCTATAGTGTGCTTTAAAAAAACATTTTTTCTAGGGACAGAAAACTCTAGGTAGGGAGAGTGTCAGTTTCTTTCACTGTGCGAGTCCTTGTTTCTAGGGACAAAGAAGGAAAGTGAGGGGAATTCTCCTTGTGCTATAGTGTGCTTTAAAAAAACATTTTTTCTAGGGACAGAAAACTCTAGGTAGGGAGAGTGTCAGTTTCTTTCACTGTGCGAGTCCTTGTTTCTAGGGACAAAGAAGGAAAATGAGGGGAATTCTCCTTGTGCTATAGTGTGCTTTAAAAAAACATTTTTTCTAGGGACAGAAAACTCTAGGTAGGGAGAGTGTCAGTTTCTTTCACTGTGCGAGTCCTTGTTTCTAGGGACAAAGAAGGAAAGTGAGGGGAATTCTCCTTGTGCTATAGTGTGCTTTAAAAAAACATTTTTTCTAGGGACAGAAAACTCTAGGTAGGGAGAGTGTCAGTTTCTTATACTGTGTGAGTCCTTGTTTCTAGGGACAAAGAAGGAAAGTGAGGGGAATTCTCCTTGTGCTATAGTGTGCTTTAAAAAAACATTTTTTCTAGGGACAGAAAACTCTAGGTAGGGAGAGTGTCAGTTTCTTTCACTGTGCGAGTCCTTGTTTCTAGGGACAAAGAAGGAAAGTGAGGGGAATTCTCCTTGTGCTATAGTGTGCTTTAAAAAAACATTTTTTCTAGGGACAGAAAACTCTAGGTAGGGAGAGTGTCAGTTTCTTTCACTGTGCGAGTCCTTGTTTCTAGGGACAAAGAAGGAAAGTGAGGGGAATTCTCCTTGTGCTATAGTGTGCTAAAGCATTCCTCATCAACCATCTTTGAAATCCTTGTTTTTTGGACAGTCAGGGAAATTGTCGTTGTGCTATTCTGTGCAAAAGCAATCATCCTCAACCATATTTAGAAATCCTTAAGTAAAGGGACAGAGAAGGACACCTGAAGGTAGCCCTTATTGCTTTTTTCCCATCTCCCTGCAGGCCATCTATTAGAATGTCTGGAAGGCAAACAAGGAGAGGCAGACAGTCAGGAGGCAATAAAAGAGGGCAAGCAGGCTCTGTGTCTGGGGTCAACAGTGCTGGTCGTGGACGCGGTGCATTGTCATCAGCACATGGCCATGGGACACGCTTGTCCTTCTTTTCGGCAGCTGGACAATGGACATGTTGAGCCACATCATGCCGAAGACTTGGTAGAGTGGATGACCAAGCCCTCCTCCTCCTCCTCATCCTCTCTCACCCAGGCTCAGGGTACTGGCAAAGCAGCTGCCAAAGCGTCCTCTTCCCTGGTATCAATGTCAGACTCATCATCAGTCACTCCTTCCCTAGACCCACCATGTCCTCCTCCTGAGGAGTCCCCCGAACTGTTTGAGCACAGTGTTGGGTACATGCTCCAGGAGGATGCCCAGCGTTTTGAAGGGTCTGATGATGAAACCCAGCTACAGGAAGGCAGTAGCGTGAGAGCAGACAGAGGGGATGCTCAAGAAGGACACCAATCTGGCAGTCATGTTCCAGCAGCTGCAGCATACTGCCAGATTGGCTCCAGTGATGAGGAGGGAGGGGATGATGAGGTCACTGACTCCACGTGGGTGCCTAATAGGAGAGAGGAGGAGGAGGAGGATGAGGAGGAGGCACATCTCCAACGAGGCAGGATGCCCTTTGGTGGCCAGCGTAAGGGCAGTACACCGACAGAATCACACCGCAGAGCTCCGCCTGTGCAGGGCGCTGCCTCTGCCCGTCATTCAAAAAGTTCCTTGGTGTGGGCCTTTTTTGAGGCTAGTGCATCAGATCGCACAGCTGCTGTTTGCAACATATGTCTCAAGCGTATATCGCGTGGCCAAAACATCAGCCGATTGGGTACCACATGCCTGACCAGACATATGTTGACCTGCCATGCAGCTCGTTGGCAAGCCTACCTCAAAGACCCACACCAAAGAACAAAGCGGACCTCTCCTTGCACCGCATCAGCTGGGATCTCCAACCCCACTATAACTTCAGTCCTCTCTGAAACATGCACTGAGAGGAATGAAGGTGTAGAATTAGGTGTGTCACAGCCAAGTACTTGCGGCCACTCTGCTAGCAGTACACCGACGTCCGATTCTAGCAGGCAAATTTCCCTGCCCCAGCTGCTGGACCGTCGAAAGAAGTTCACTCCCAGCCATCCACATGCCCAGCGGTTGAATGCTAGCTTGGCTAAATTGCTAGCGCTTCAACTGCTGCCTTTTCAGTTGGTAGACTCGGCCCCCTTCCGTGAGTTTGTGCAATGTGCGGTTCCTCAGTGGCAGGTTCCCAAACACCACTTTTTCTCACGGAAGGCTATTCCGGCTCTCTACCGGCATGTGGAAGGCAATGTCTTGGCCTCGCTGGACAGGGCGGTCAGCGGTAAGGTGCATATTACCGCTGACTCATGGTCCAGCAGGCATGGACAGGGACGTTACCTTTCTTTCACGGCCCATTGGGTCACTCTTTTGGCAGCTGGGAAGGATGCAGGACAAGGTGCAGTAGTGTTGGAGGTTGTTCCACCGCCACGCCTCCAAAATGCTACTACTGGTTGTGACACACCTCTCTCCTCCACCCCCTCCTCTTCTTCTTCCTCCATGGCCTCTTCCTGTGGTTTGTCCTATGAACCAGCGGTGCTCCGTAGCCGTTCACGGGGCTACGCAAGTACGCAGGCAAAAAGATGCCATGCCGTGCTTGCGCTGGTGTGTTTGGGGGACAGAAGCCACACTGGGGCAGAGGTCCTGTCTGCTCTGCAGGGCCAGGCCGAGAGGTGGTTGACGCCACGCCAGCTTAAGCCAGGAATGGTGGTTTGCGACAATGGCACCAACCTCCTCTCCGCCCTCCGACAGGGACAACTGACCCATGTGCCCTGTGTGGCTCACGTCCTTAACCTGGTGGTGCAGCGGTTCTTGGGCAGGTACCCGGGCTTACAGGATGTCCTGAGGCAGGCCAGGAAAGTCTTGTGCATTTCCGCAGATCTTATAATGCCAGTGCTCGCCTGGCTGAGCTGCAAAAGGAGTTGAACCTGCCCAAGAACCGCCTTATATGTGACATGCCCACCAGGTGGAACTCAACGTTGGCCATGCTGCAGCGGCTGCACACGCAGCAGAGGGCCATCAATGAGTACCTGTGCGACTACGGCACCAGGACAGGGTCAGGGGAGCTTGTTTTTTTTTCTCCACGCCAGTGGGGCATGATCAGGGATGCATGCACTGTCCTGGCACCATTTGAGGAGGCCACGAGGATGGTGAGCAGTGACAGTGCATGCATCAGTGACACTGTACCTCTTGTCCACCTGTTGGAGCACACGCTGCGTGGAATAATGGACAGGGCACTTGAAGCAGAACAGAGGCAGGAAGAGGAGGACTTCCTTGCCTCTCAAGGCCCCCTTTACCCAGACAGTGTTCCTTCTGTCCCACCCATCGCACAGGAAGAGGAGGAGGAGGAGGATTGTGTCAGCATGGAGGTGGAGGCTGGCACTCAGCATCATCAGCAGCAGTCTTTTAGGGATGATTTACAGTCCCAAGAAACCAGTGGACTTGTACGTGGCTGGGAGGAGGTGGCTGCGGATCATGTCGTCCTTAGTGACCCAGAGGACTCCGGAGCGAATGCCTCAGCAAACCTACGCTGCATGGCCTCCCTGATCCTGCAAAGTCTGCGGAAGGATCCTCGTATTCTTCGGATCAAGGAGAGGGACCATTACTGGCTGGCCACTCTCCTTGATCCACGGTACAAGGGTAAGGTTGCGGACCTTATGTTACCTTCGCAGAGGGAGCAGAGGATGAGACAACTCCGGGAGGCCTTGCAGAAAGGTCTGTGCAACGCGTTCCCAGAGACTGGGAGGTTACAAACTCCTGGTCCTGGACAACGAGTTGCTGAGGCTTCGGCCAGTCAAAGAAGGAGCGGTGGGGAAGGTGGCCGTCTGACCGATGCGTTCAGACAATTCTTTAGTCCGCAGCCCCAAAGTATGATCGGTTCCAGCAACCATCGCCAGCGTCTGATAAACATGGTGCAGGAATATCTAGGGGCAAGGTCAGACTTGGACACCTTCCCCACCGAAAATCCTCTGGCTTACTGGGTCTTGAGGATGGATCACTGGCCAGAGCTTGCACAGTATGCAATTGAGCTACTGGCCTGTCCTGCATCCAGCGTTCTTTCGGAACGCACATTCAGTGCTGCTGGAGGATTTGTCACGGATCACAGGGTGCGCCTGTCCACCGACTCGGTTGATCGACTGACTTTCATCAAGATGAACCAGTCTTGGATCACCACCAGCTACCACACACCTGATGCTGATATAACAGACTAATTGATTTTAACATGTCACATCCCTTCAAGACTGATGCTGATGCTGAGTGCCTGTGCTGTTATGTTGACTGGCTATCCTCCTCCTCCGAGTCCTCAATGATACGATTGATGATGATAGCTTGGAAGATCATTTTTGTTTATGGGTGCCGCCACCAGTGGCTAAGGCCCAATTTTTCAGCCCCTGTTTTACAGGGGCGTGTAATTACAATTTTTTTAGCAATAATTTGCCATAGGGCTCATTGCTGTGCTCCAAGTACAGTATCTGTGAGGGGTTGGAGTGTTGTGGCACCAGTGCCTAAGGCCCAATTTTTCAGCCCCTGTTTAAAAGGGGCGTGTCATTACAATTTTTGAAGCAATACTTTGCAACAGGGCTCATTGCTGTGCTCCAAGTACAGTATCTGTGAGGGGTTGTAGTGTTGTGCCACCAGTGCCTAAGGCCCAATTTTTCAGCCCCTGTTTAACAGGGGCGTGTCATTACAATTTTTGAAGCAATACTTTGCAACAGGGCTCATTGCTGTGCTCCAAGTACAGTATCTGTGAGGGGTTGTAGTGTTGTGCCACCAGTGCCTAAGGCCCAATTTTTCAGCCCCTGTTTAACAGGGGCGTGTCATTACAATTTTTGAAGCAATACTTTGCAACAGGGCTCATTGCTGTGCTCCAAGTACAGTATCTGTGAGGGGTTGTAGTGTTGTGCCACCAGTGCCTAAGGCCCAATTTTTCAGCCCCTGTTCAACAGGGGCATGCAATTACAATTCTTGATCTAATAATTCACAGCAGGGCCCATTGCTGCACCCACCAAGAGTAACTCTGAGGGCTTACAGTGTTGTGGCAACGCCACCACCACCACCACCACGAAAGGCCCAATTTTTCAGCCCCTGTTCAAAAGGGGCATGTAATTACAATTCTTGATCTAATAATTCACAGCAGGGCCCATTCCTGCACCCACCAAGAGTAACTCTGAGGGCTTACAGTGTTGTGGCAACACCACCACCACCACCACCACCACCACGAAAGGCCCAATTTTTCAGCCCCTGTTCAACAGGGGCATGCAATTACAATTCTTGATCTAATAATTCACAGCAGGGCCCATTGCTGCACCCACCAAGAGTAACTGTCAGGGCTTACAGTGTTGTGGCACCAGCACCACCATCAAAGGCCCAATTTTTACTACCACTGTTCAACAATTATATGTAATTAAAATTCCTGATATAATAGTTGACAGCAGGGCGTTCCAGCACCAACCAAGAGTAACTGTGAGTGCTTACAGTGTTGTGCCAACACCAACAACTAAGGGGCCTATTTCTGCAGAGTATATACGGCAGGTCCCTACTTTCAAACATCCAACTTACAAACGACTCCTACTTGCAAACGCAAGAAGACAACAGGAAGTGAGAGGAAATCTACCACTAGGAAGGAAAATTCTCTCCTGTAAGAATAAATATGGGAGAAAGGTGTCTCCTCTGTACTGATGCTTTATCAGCAATCCTTGTTTCAAGAAAAACACCACATTTCAAAAACAGTTGTCATTGGGACGGAAAGTGAGGTGAAATGTTCTGAACAGGGGCACAGACAGCAAAACAAATGTTACAGGGGTGATAACCCTTACCTATGTTTTCCAAAAAGTTTAAAAATAGATTTTTGGGCTGGAGCTACACTTCAACAATGTACCTGTTCAAAATTACAAACACATTCTACATAAGAACAAACCTACAGTCCCTGTCTTGTATGCACCGCCTGTATACGGCTGTTCAGAGTATATAGGGCCTTTTTTATTTTATGTGCGGGGTTCCCCTTAATATCCATACAAGACCCAAAGGGGCTGGTAATGGGCTGGGGTAGGGGGGGGGGGGGGGGTCATGGGGTAGCTATGCCATTTTTCTTAAAGATTTTCATCCATATTACCGGGACCAGACATTACATTAAAGCCGCAAGCAGTTTTAAATGGCTTTTTTTTCCTTTAGAAGTGTCATTTTGTGCAGGGACAGTTCTAAACACGGGAAACACGTGGCACTTCACAGGCATACTTTAGACACCCCCCAGGTACGATATTTAAAGGAATATTTGCCTTTTTTTTTTACACTTTATGCATCATTAAAATGACTGCTCCCGAAAAACGACCGTTTTTAAAACTTCTTTTTGCATTGATACATGTCCCCTGGTGCAGAACCCGGGTTCCCAAACCCTTTTTAGGACAATAACATGCATAATAGTTGTTATAATTAGCACTTTAGAATTCGAACGTTCGCATCCATTGTATTTAATAGGGTTCTAATGTTCGTACGAACTTTCGGTCCGTTCGCGGGTTCTGGTGCGAACCGAACCCGGGGGTGTTCGGCTCATCACTACTCCTGACATCTGAGAAGCCAGCACCTTAGAGCGTTCAGTCCTGTAGGTACCTCTCAAGCTCCCAATTTTAGTGTCCACTTGTTTTGCTGTGGCTGTGGGCACCTTGGTATGCACAAATGGGAGCAGCTTCTCCAGCGCTGCTTTTCTCACCCCTTTTTTTTATGGATGGGGTTTTTCGTCTCCCACAGAGCCGGCAGCTCCCTTACCCGGTCAATAAATTCCACCAGGAACTCTTTGTCGCTAATAAAGACATTCATATTGTATCTGCAAGTAAAATAAATTATATTTAAATAATGTGAGGCAAACAGTCTAACCTCCTTAACATCCTAGTCACCATATATATCCTCCAACAATCTCAAGACAGTATAGGCCAACAATTTTTACAAGTCACAAAATCACATACCTTCGATCGCACGTCCGTCACTTGAACTCCTCTCTCCGCACACCGAACGTACTATAGTCACATGTGTGTTTGCTATATACACACCACGCATGCGTCAAAATTCGAACACGACGCTCCGCACACATCACCCGCCCATGACGTTCTAACTTACATCTTTTCCCCGCCCCTTCTCTTTCGGCGCGCAGACAGATATGGCGGAGTTACAGCAGGTGTCTGATAATTCCGCAACTAGCGAGGAGACAAGCCCGGAGACTGAGGACATGTCACGATCAAGGAGGAGATTCAAGGCATCGAATATGTCTTTGGCGGAGATGGCGGAGATGGTGGACATCTTGGTCAAGGCTGATTATGATGCCAAGCATGGGCCGTATAGCAAACCAAATAGAAGGAAGGCCAAAATCCTCACTAAAGTTGTGAAGAGTCTGAGGGCGAAGTTCGGGGTGAAACGCTCAAATGAGCAGCTCAGAAAGAGGTGGTCAGACCTCAAACTGAGGGAGCCAGACCAGTTGAGGATCATAAAGAGGATGCTCGCTAAAAGTAAGTAAAATGACGACGTTTCTGCTATTAATATTTTTAGAAACTGACATGTTTTTTTTTTTTATCATATTGGACTCCCTTCCAAAATGTAATATTTTGAACTAGGTTGGGCACAGTAATCGTTTGTTACGTTACCGACACTTCGTTCGGCCACTATCCGCGGTTTTGGCTTATTTAAGAGCCACAAAAGTAATTAGACATCTGCCATTTTTGATCAAGTATTGTGGATAATTTTTAAGTCTAGATGATGTGTTTGTAAAGAGAATGAAATGCAAACTTTAATCAGTGTAAAGGAGAAGACACTCAGCAGCTGCTTCCACATCTGTACTTTGGAGCACTATAGTGTGGGCCAACAGACCCGCCTTTTTTGGGTGTCCCACACAGGTGCATCAGAGATTTTTTGTGGTGCCTACATGTCCAAAAAATTACATCCAAATGTGAATACTAAACATATTTGGGGTCATAAATAATGCATTCTTCTTTAAATTCCGCACAAACACACACTTGTACCCCACTTCCAAACAATTTAGCCTGTTTTTAGTTTAACAAGGAGATTTACAGTGTGATAAATAGACCTTTGGTTTTATTCTCATAGGGGAGAGAAGACTGGGAGGAGGACACTCCAGGGAGCACATGCACCCCACAACTTCCAAACAACACCAAACTCCCAAAGACCCACAACCGAAAGATGTGCAGGAAGGAGAGGTGGATGACGTTGTGGATCTGGTCACCACAACAGGTCAGTATCTGACACCACAGCTTAAGGTAAGCGAGGTAGGCCTGCAGAGTTTTATTAATTTTTTTTTTTGGTTTTTAGGGGATGTAAATGTTGTGAAGGATAGCACACGGTTCTCTGCTGACAGTGCCCTCCGCCTCATCCAGCAAGTGATGGAATGTAGCACGGAACTGGACCTAATTAAACAAAGAATCCATGTGATGGAACAAACATTTAAAGACATTCTCGATGTTTTGGGAGAATTCAATAAGCCATCCAAACACATTTGTTTTTACATGTTTGTTTTTATAATTTTTTCTAATTTTTTGAGTAACAAACCAGCCAAAGATTGAATATGCACACAGTGTGTGAACATGTGCTATCTGCCATCAGGGGATATCCATGTACGTCTTTTGTGGGTGCAACCCCTTCCTCGTATCAAAAGTCGGTGAACTGAGGAAGGGGATGCACCCCCAAAACACGTCCATTGATCACCCCTGATGGCAGATAGCACATGTTGACAATAGGGATCAGGATTGTAAACTTCCTATATGAAAAAAATAAAAAATGTGTGCATATTCAATTTTTGGCTGGGCAAGGGGTGGCAGGACCCCATATTAGGACAGGCACATAGAGACATAGTTTGTGTAAGTGAATGTCTCCGATTGCTCAGAGGTATCCAATGTTGTAATTTTTGAAATGCAACTGATATTTTTGTATTTTCATAAGCCAAAAATTGCCGGGTTGTGGCCAGGCCAACCCCAAAGTTAAAAAAAAAAAAAAAAAAAGGAAGAGAATGTGCACAGAGTAAAATATTTGACCACAAACAACGTGTAGCTTCTTTTTATAATACCCTCTAAGCTTATTTGGTTCTTTTGTAAGGTAACATAGTGAAATGGTTGTTATTTACTAAAGTAAAATACACTTGCCACTACAAATGCACAAAGACAAACTAGGAGACAGGAAAGAACAAATAATTAAAGGTTTAAACAAGATTTTTATTGGGATACTTAGACATAGGCTGGCATAGGAATTGCCCCCCTACCCGTGAAATACTCCATGTATTTGTCCCGAACCACACGGGCATTTTGGGGGGGCAAGCCAAGACGGGCAGATTCCAGGCCCGGAAGGGGATTTGCAGGGGAAAGTCCAGCCTCTGGCAAAACTGAGGCCATATAGGAATTTGATTTTTGGCTCAGAAAGTTGTGTAGCACACAGCAGCATAACACTACATAGTTTATTTTGTAGTCCGCCAAGTGGATGGAAGTCATAAAAAGGCGGAACCGGCTGGCCATTATGCCGAAGGCATTTTCAACGACTCTTCGGCCCCTGGCCAGCCGGTAATTGAACACACTCTTCTCTGGGGTCAGGGTCCTCTGTGGAAATGGCCTCATAAGATGCCGTCCGAGTCCGAAGGCTTCATCAGCCAAGAAAACAAAGGGGAGTCCTTCAATATTCCCTGCATCCGGTGGCAATGCAAGGTCGTCACTCTGGAGACGGAGGGCAAACTCCGTCTGGATGAAGGATCCCCCATCGGACATCCGGCCATTCTTCCCTACATCAACATAGAGGAATTCATACCGTGCTGACACCACCGCCATCAGCACAATGCTATGAAACCCCTTGTAGTTGTAGTAGTAGGACCCAGAATGGGGTGGCGGCACGATGCGGACGTGCTTCACGTCTATGGCACCACTGCAGTTGGGGAAGTCCCACCGCGTGGCAAACTCCGATGCCACAGTCTGCCATTCCTGTGGCGTGGAAGGAAGCTGTGGAGTGAAACAAGATGAAATAATATTAGAAAAACAAAGTCATACATTACAAGGAAATTCTATCCCAAAAAATTAGAGACCAACATCAATCTAATTATACGTTTATTAAGGTGTGTAAAAAAAGGATAATGGAAGGCTCATTTATCATATTCATCACCCCCTCTGATGGGCCATTACTAAATTATTTTGGGGGGGGGAGATGTGTTTGGCCACAGGATAGCATTGCAGTGGCGGTGCGTCCAGAGTGGGCGCTGGAGCACTGTCCCCTCTCTCCTGTGCCCATCACTCAGAACAATACATAGGTTCATGCGTTGCATGAACCTATGTATTGTCTATGCCGCACACTATTCAGGTGGATGGCCTCTTGTAAAGCGACCGACATATGAATCATTGCGGCATTTAGGGGGTTAAAATTGCATAGCAGAAACAGGTATTAAAATAGTCTTGCAAATTACAACCTGAGGGATGTAATTGGCTTCCTCAAAGAAAAATCGGGGACGCAGGGAGGAGGGCATTCCTTGTGTAAACACTGACAGGCTGCTCTGCCAATCATGTTCACCAAGTCTGTTTAATGGTAACATGATTGGCTGATGCAACATGAAGGGAAGGAGAAGACATCAAGGACAGAAGAAGGATGGCGCTGACCACAAGAAGGTAAGTGCAGGGCTGGGGGGAAACTGGCTGCATTAGAGGGGACTAAATGGCTGCATTTGAGGGAACAAAATGGCTGCATTGGAGGGGACAACTGGGGGCGTTTATTAGGCAACAGAGCAAAAAAGGAGGAAGTTTATTTCCTAAATTGGGGTTTGAACCCCCCAACATTTGGAGCAACAGGCGCCCCTGCTGGAAAAGTAAGTGAAGGGAAATATTTAGGGAGGAGAAAAAAGGGGCAATCTAAAGCTTCCAACATGCATGGGGACAAAGGGGACATTCTCAGCATATTACAATCATGGTAATTAGGGAAGGATGAAAGAAATACAATACATTAGCAGACATGTAATACCTAAAATGTGATGTTAAGGGAGCAAACTTACCCTAATATAGTCCTCCTGCAGGACTTGGATGATGGCAGAACAGGTGTCTGGGATTATGAGGCCCAGAGCCTGGGGGGAGATGCCTGTGGTGAACTTCAAGTCCTGAAGACTTCTCCCTGTCGCCAGGTAACGCAACGTGGCGATGAGCCTCTGCTCAGCACTGATGGCTTCCCGCATAACGGTGTCCTTCCTGGTAATATAGGGGGACACCAAAGCCAACAGTTCCTGAAAAACGGGGTCAGACATCCTCAGAAAATTCCTGTAGTCCTCAGGATTATTCTCGACGATCTCCCGCAGCAGAGGCATGTGGCAGAATTGGTCCCGCTGGAGCAACCAATTCTTGGTCCATGAACTCCTCCTCACACCATTCATGGACTGGTCTTGGTCCAAAACAAGCAGACCAACACCAAGCGCACGCACAGCACGAACTCGACGACGAGAACGTCCAGGCGACATGGCTAGGAAACGGTCGTCTAATCAGAACGTACAGAACAGAACGCACTTTAGAACAGCAAGGCCTATGAATAACGAACTGAAAATCAGAAACGAACAGGCAAGAACGCACTGTAAAACATATACGACCTGCCTAGACGCCCTGAAAGTCAAGATACAAACCCACAAGCACAAACTGAACGGCAGAAAACGATCTGAAAAGTACGAAGACTGAAAAGCGCGAATCGCCTCTTCCCAAACTTTTACTTCACACGCGGTAACACGAGATCAGCAAAAGCAGCCCAAGGGGTGGCGCCAAGAAAAAAGATCTTCCCCTTTATAGTGCCGTCGTACGTGCTGGACGTGAGCGCAGAGAACAACGAGGAAATTGGGAAATGACAGTGTGTACGCATAGAAAGCTTGACGAGAAAATCGACAAGCTTAACAAGAATCTCGTCGAAAAAAACTACGTGTTTTTTATGACGAGAAAATCGGTCGTGTGTACGAGGCCTTTTAGTGAAAAAATGTTCTTCATTATGTTATACGCAGTGCATGTAAAAGTACAGCAGAACAAATGTATACAAAATAAATATGGTCTGAATTTAACAATGCATAGACTGTTTATTGATGTCTTGGGCCTGGCTCATAACTTGAGTTGCACAGAATCGCAAGACAATAGATAAAGCATTGTTTTCAATAGTGCGCAGTCACATCAATGCAGCATAACTGCAATGCAAGTTTTGGTAAGGGTCCTGTGCTACTTTGGTGCGATGCAGTGTGAGTTTGTGGCTATAGACTTGAATAGAAATGTATCAAAAACACATGTACGTGCATTTATTTTTTAATTTTTTTGCTGAAATATCCTCCTCTTATCCAGGACAGTAGTAGTAGTAGTAGTAGCACCTGCACTGCATAATCGCACCTCAAATCACATTCAAAACTTATCAAATTAATCTGAACAAGGCCTTTTATTTGAAATTTAAAAAAAGAACTTGACAAGTTACCATGTAATCAATTCCTGCTATGCCAAGAAACGCAAATTTACACATGGGAAAGCACATCATCTGTGTGACAGAGTTTGAACCTGGCAATAGGTCAATCAGGTAGTGAGGATTACATTTTTGATGAGTGCTTGGAGTATGTGGCCTGCAGTGCAAGATCAGAGAGGCAGGCAGTGCCATCATGTTAGGAAAAGGCACATTATGATGCCTGCTTTAAAACACCTGTTACTTGTGTAGCACACAGTAGACTTGTGCAAAACGGAAAAATTTGTTTAGTTTCGGTTCGTTTTTTGTGCACAACGGAAAAATTCGTTTAGTTTCGGTTTGTTTCTTTTCGGTCCTGTTGATTCGTAATCATTCGTAATTTTGCTAGACGGGATTTTTCGTGTTCGGACTAATTCGTATTTTCGCAAGCGTCATTTTTCGTTGAATTTCTAGTTGATTTATAATTCGTACTTTCGGTAGGGTACGTTGTTTTTCTTTGATTCTGGACAACACTCCTACTTTCGTAACTTTTTTGGGGTTCGTTGATTCGTAATTTTCCGTGTCTCTCTCACAACGACGCTGCCTATTATGCCTAATGTGCTTCGAATGGATTTGTACTTTTCTAAATACATTGCGGTTATTTGTAACGATTCGAAATCTCGTATTTTACTTTCGTTTTTTACATGCGGCTATAGCCTCCGTCCCTGTACACCATTTTGAGAAGGTTCAGCACGGTGAGGGAGAAGCAGAGAGCAGAGCAGAGTGTTATTGTGCTTCGAATGGATTCGAAATCTCGTATTTTACTTTCGTTTTTTCATGCGGCTATAGCCTCCGCCCCTGTACACCATTTTGAGAGGGAGTTCAGCATGGTGAGGGAGAAGCAGAGAGCAGAGTGCGTGTTATTGTGCTTCGAATGGATTCGTACATTCGTAACTTTTTTCATAACGAATTATGCCGAAGACATTCGGGCATTCGCTATTTTGCGGTATAATTTATTTCGGATTCGGTTTTATTCGTAATTGCTTTGTTCGGAAATTCGAATGCTTCCGAATGTCCGAAAGTTGCTAAATTCGGACGAATTTTGATTCGTTACGAAACGAATTGCACAAGCCTAGCACACAGACCTTTTCCTGCCTTCGGCTCACTTGCAGGTCTAGGCACACCGCGCTATAGGCCTAACCCTCCTGTTTGAGGAGGTTGAGCGGTGTTAACAATTTTGGGTCCTGCAGCAAGGTATCCCAGCAGACTGGTTCTCATCTCCTAGAGTATAGGGACAAGTCTCTATTTTTCCCTAGGAAGGCCAATGTCCACACCACTAACTCCAACGCTGAGTTTATTTTATAAGCAAGTTCAAGTTCAGCAGACAGGAAAGGTGGATGAGAGAAAATGACAGTAAGGTTTGGGAGATAGGTCCAGGCACAAAAATGGTACGATAGTCACTACTCGATCCCTAGTAGGTTTAGCTCACCCAGATAGTCCCCTGTTAGAGCGGATCCTACCAGCCGGAGTGATGCTCGAACGTTCACTTTAGGTTTCCTAGAGATCCTCTGCCACAGAATCTTTAAGTCCCAAACTCCTCAGCTATTGCAACACAAGGACAGGTGCCAGTGATAGCACACTGCAAGGCCTGTGATGGATCTTTGAATCCCTCCATAAGGTAACCAGGCCTCTCTTTCACTGTGAACTCTCACCGGTCCATCAGAAAGGTCCTCCCCCGGTCTCCTTTTCTTAGAGCGGGACCACCCTTTCCAGGGCACCCCAGGATTCCTCTTTTGGAGATAGGCCTCAGCTAAAGGTGCTGGGCCTATAGTAGAGTTGCAGCCCCAGGCTAAAGGTGCCTGAGACTGATACACACGCACACCCCTGGCCTGGAGGACCGGGTGGTGCGAAAGAAGAGAGCCCCAAAAGATGGCGTCTGCCCCCCATGTATACTCTCCCAGCATGCACAGCAGGCCAACCACGCCCACCGCACCACTGCCAAGAGAGGACACCCCAAGGCATAGCAATGTCACCCATGGTTCAACCCTGACCCGATATGGCAGTGCCACTTACAGGCCACAGGGAACAGTACATCAGGTTGCATTACATAGACAGAAGCGAGTACTAACAATCAAAGTGGTCTGAGCCTGGCTATAGGCTCAGACTACCCCCTAAATTTAAGTACATAGCACCCCTGAAAGTAAAGGGGCGCTACACTTGGCTTAGTTGGCATCAATTAGAGATTTTATAAACCCTACATGAATGACACATATTTTGGTAAGACACTGTATGTCACAAACAACTGACTTCTAAATATTTGATGTGCTCTTTTGTTACATCTCGGTGCTGCTGGCCTCCTGCAGCTTTTTTGCAGCCAATTTATGTGCACAATACATACAGTATATGCACTCCAGTGATGGCTGCATGCCATTTTTCAGGGTGGGCTTCCTGATGAATAATGAAGTCTGCTGGGTGTGAGAGGGTGACAATGCAATTAGGAAATGAGAATTCTTGTTACCCTATAACAGGAAGCGCCTAAATAAAAACCCCCATAGCTGGTTCATCATTATTTTAATGAAAGCTGCAATTTTATCTTAAAAAAGTGAATATTACGCTAAAGTCTACTGTACATTAACACGTTAAATCATATTTGAGATTCAAATGATCAAGTATACATATATTTCTATCTATATATATATATATATCTATATATCTATTTATATATTTATATATAATATACAAGTTTTAGTTAGCCACTACATTTCTACCTGTACATTACCTATGGACCAGAGTAATTTTTTTATTTCTGATATGAGCATATTTATTCAACAATGAACTTGATAAAAAAAATAAAAAGATAAAAAAGGGGGAAAGGTTTATTACATACAAAAAACAATTGACACATGAATGGATGGATATATATATATATATATACACATGTTTGCACATATATACACACTAACATATATATATATATATATATATATATATATATATATATATATATATATATACACAGTATCTCACAAAAGTGAGTACACTCCTTACATTTTTGTAAATATTTTATTCTATCTTTTTAGATAGAAGATAGAATAAAATATTTACAAAAATTTAAGCGGTGTACTCACTTTTGTGAGATACTGTAACACATATCTAGACCTCAAAACAAAAATTTTATATTTTGTAGTTTAGATGTCCTTAGATGTAGTGGTTGCATTTGTTTTTATTTTCATGCTAAAAGAATGTTCATCAAGAACACAAAATACCTTTCCATCTAGCCAGAAATGCCAAGTGTCCTTGTCATTTCTTGTGAGCTAAAAAGAAAGCACAAACATCCCTATTTCTATTGTGTATACTATTCCTACCAATCCACCATGTAATGGAGATGAATAAAGGCAAATACAGTGGAGAACCATAGTCATGAAAGAACAGGGAGTGTGTTATTTTCAGGATTACCAGGTAAAATAAATGGAAAAACAAAACTAATACAGCTACTACATCTAAGGACTGGAAGGCTGCAATATATGAAATTCTGTTTTCGGGTTTAGATAAGCTTTAAAACTGTCAAAATGAAGGTATACTGTATGTGACCAGTTTTCCATAAAAAAATATATTCTCTCTTTTCAAGAAAAACAAGAATGGCTACAATATACGTCACATTTTCACTCCCAGACATGAACCCAGATATGTTATTGGCCAGTATGCATTGTCTTGCTTTGTGAAACAAATACAACAGCAAGGAATACAATGTTCAAAATATACAGTTATTATATAAAGGTGTTGATCCTCTGTCCCATACATATTTGTAGGTCTTCTGGTTGACAGTCCATTTTAAATTACATCTATCTGGAGAACTGAAACAGCTGTATCTAAATTGAGACCACAGTTCAGTTATTTCAGCGCAGCTGATCTATTTCATGTTGTGTTTGCATTTCTGTCACCTAGCTTGAAACGTGGAGCAGTTAAATGAATTGCAATAAAGAGCGTAACAGAAAACTAAACATGGACACAGATGCTCAGCCTCCTTCACTTGGTAAACATGCAGTGTGCACGCAACACTCCACCAAACTCTCTACAGAGTTTAACTGAGGCATTAGCATTCAGAAACCACCCTAAGCAATATTAAGAAATCCAAGTTTTTGAAAGGGATGCACAAAGTGTGATTTTTTTTAAATGAGCAAATCCAAACAGTTTTACATAGTTGTATTACAGTGCATGGTAGAAGCTTAAATCTGACACAATATTTTATAAAAGAAAATAACTTTCAGCAAATAAAATGCATTTGTTTCACTCCAAAATATGACAGAAAAAACAGCAACAAACATAATGACATAAGTGGAATTATGACAGCACCTGGGCAAAACCTGCTCCATTTACTAATTTACCATGTTAGATTACTGCACAGAACAACACGAATTCAGGCAGCCTGGGTAGCACATCAACAAAATTTTGACAGCTGCAACATTATTGTAGTTATTCACATAATGGTCACAATTATATAATATGTAGTATAGAAGCTATTTCACAATGACAATCTTTTACAAAAGGTAATCTTTTTACTAAAGAGGATTTGTGACTTAAAAAGTTTGATGTTATTTTAACTACAGTAAAATCATAAAAGTATAACCCTCGGTCAGTTTTGATATTTTGATCAAAAGAGCTCCTATCTTTTCCATGAATAACATTACCTCTAGAGATGAGCAAATTAGTTTTAACTGGGATTCAATACAGATTGTTACCAATTTACTTAATTTTATGCCATTTTTAGTGCCTAGTGACCTTTAAGCCCTGTACACACGATCGGATTTCCTATGGTTTTTAAACCGATGGATTTTTCCATCGGAAAACGGATGAAGCTGACTTCCATCAATCTTGCCTACACACCATCAGTCAAAAAACCAACCGTTCCAAACGCGGTGACGTAAAACACTCAGATGAGCCGAGAAAAATTAAGTTCAATGCTTCTGAGCATGCGTCGACTTGATTCTGAGCATGCGTGGGTTTTTTATCCGATGGAGTTCCCCACAGACGATAGTAATTTGCTATCGGTTTTTTAACCATCAGATAAATTTAAAATATGTTCTATTTTTAAACACCGATGGAAAAAAGACCGATGGGGCCCATACACGATCGGTTTGTCCGATGAAAACAGTCCATCGGACTGTTTTCATCGGTAAAACCTATCGTGTGTACACGGCTTTAGTGATCCTTTCCATGCTACCTTGTATGATCTTTCATCCTCCTGCAATCCTCCTGCAATTTTCCACTCTGCCATTAAAGAAGGGTTACATTGTCACCTGTAACCCCCTTAAGAAAGCTTTAAAGGAGCAAAGTGGTAGCATGAGCTTTCTACAGCTAGATATTTTTGTCAAGCCTGCAGTGGCTGCTCAAACTCATATTATTCAATAGTATTTGATATTATCATTGATCTTGGATGATCCTAAACTCTATAGTCTGATCAGACAACATTATTTCGATTTACCAAAACTAAGGACACACCTACACAATCCATTCAATTATTATAAAATCAGGCAGGCCCTTGTACTACATAGTTTATTGTAGATTTAAAGAATTTTGTACAATCGATGAGTACAGAATAATGTATAGTCAGCTTTAGACTGGACTCTTGTCAATAATACTTTTCACTAGAGATAGGCTGAACACCCCCCTGTTCGGTTCTCAGCAGAACTCCCCACACTGTAGTGTGGGGTTCCCTTTAAAATCCGTATGGATTGGGGGGACCCTCATGCCTTTTTTTTTCTATTTTTACCGGCAAATGTTTTTTATTTTTTTATACAACTGTCATCAGGGAAGCCCATTGACATCTGATGACATCCCAGCCCCGCTCCTTAACAACCAGATTTTACTGCGCCCTGATTGGCAAAGCCCCACTCCAAAAAAATATAAAAAAACTTTTGTTTTTAGATATACTTTAAAGTTAACTCCTTCCCGCTGACCGTACGCATATATATATATATATATATATATATATATATACATGGTCTTTTTCTGTGGGGCCACATACATGTATATCTCTCTTTGTGCTGAGAGTGCAGCAAACCTAGAGCCCTGGGTCTCGTACTAATGATCAGGACCTGGGACTCCCAGTTCTGTGTCACCTGATTGCTGTGATAGCCTCTGATTGGCTATCACAGTGCTCAGTCACTGTGAGCCCGCCCCTGTGTTTACTTCCTCTTCTGAATGGACAGGAAGATATTTTGTATCTTTCTCCCCTTGCAGCAGATGAAGATGGCTGCACAGGCTGTGTCTGTGTCTCTGAATGAGGCTTAGCTGACTTCCCGGCCGGCGCTATCTTGGATTTCTCGGTCGCCTTCCCTCGGGTCCCGTACAGATGGTTTTTGTCTCTCAAGTGACATCCTAACATACTAGTGGTCCTGAAGAAGTGGAAGGAGCGATTACTTTTTTCCATCCTGGATTGAAGCTTGTGGTTCCCGTTTGAATTGCTGCTGAAGATTTGTTGTCCACAGTGGCTTACCCTTGCCTGGTTGACCGTTTGAACGTACGTTTTTGGGGTCCACTCTCTCCGGTAAGCCTTTTCTACAATCGATTGGTGGTGGTCACTTCACCTCAAGTTTTTTGGGAGCACTATTAATTTGACTGTCATTCACAATTTTTTCATCAGCATTCATTTATTTTATTTTCATTTAATGAATATAATTTTTTCTGATGACTTTCAATGCTACACAATTCACATCACTGTGGATTGTTTGATTACATTTTTATCACGGTGGATTATCTGAATGTTTTCATATATCTGTGTTAGATGTCATGTTGATTGTTTAATCACATATCACTGTTTTATACTGCACTTGATCAGAGTGCAGTCCTCATTTAGTTTAGCGCTACACATTTTTGTTTTGGAAGATGTAAATTGTAAAAAAAGTGTGTAAAAAAAATGTAATTTGTGAAAAAATAAATAAAAACAAGATCAAGGTTTGCCAGGTTTGTTAGTGTTAGGATTAAGGTCGGGTCAAAGGTCACAGTCAGCATATTTTGGGTAGAATTAAATTTTTTTTTTTTAATTAGTATTAGTTTCCATTAGTGTCAGTGTGTTTTTAAGCAAGATAAACAAAATGCAAAATGAGCACCATTGTTTTTGGGCCCTACTATGGGAATAAACAACTATCATACACATATGTGGTATCGCTGCAATTGTCAGGGGTAGGAAATTTTATTTTGGTTTGCTCTTTGGTGGTAAATTATAGTAATAGAAAAAAATATGCAGCTAAAATTTAAAAAATGAGTCCCGTGTGGACTGTGGTGAGGGGTTGGGGATACTACCAAACTGGGTGGCTGGTGGGAATCCCCAGGAATGATTGGGTTCGCAAGAGGGGGAGGATAGGGTTTGGTTGGGAAGGGGGGGGTTTGTGTTCCTTTTTTTTTTTTTCTCGCCCCAGGCTCTCGCTCTCTCTCTCTTCTCTCTATTTCCTTTCAGTGTGAGAAATACTTTTCCATATATATATATATACAAGGCATATTGGATAATGCATCTGGTTTGTTGGAGCTTTGTTTAATATTCTCTGGTAAAATGAAATATTGAGTAATAAATAGTGTTGAGCGAACCCGAACTGTAAAGTTCGGGTCCGTACCGAACTTTAGCTTTTTCCCGAACCCGGACTTTGCCCAAAAGTCCGGGTTCGGGTTCGGCAATCTAATTACGCATTTAGAAATGCTTCAGGGGCCAGCCAATCACCTTTTGATTAGCTGGTGTGCCCTTAGAGGCCATCATAGCCATGCCTACTAATGGCATGGCTGTGATTGGTCAGTGCAACATGTGACCCAGCTTCTATATAAGCTAGAGGCACACAGCACACACGTCACTCTGCTTCAGAATAGATAGGGAGAGGATCTAGTCTGCTGCTGCTGCTTTTAGGGAGAGATAGAAAAATAGATGAGGTAGTCCTGATTCTACAATCTGAGGGAAAAGATAGAGAGATAGTGTAGTGTAGGGCCAGGTTCCTGTTGGTGCTTTCAGGGAGAGAGAATATTATATAGGAGTCCAGATTCAGAGATTAAAATCAGCGATCTGCATAGGTTTACCTGTTTGTGTTGCAGTGCAGTCTTTTTACACTGCCATGAGCCCAGTGTCAGAGAAAATCTAACTTTTAGGGGGAAAAAAGGCACTTTATTGTGCTCTTTTCCAAAAGACCCATAGGGCAAAAAAAAAAAAAAAAAAAAAAAGCATTTTATTTTGCTAGTGCAAAAAAAGACCCGTTTAGGGCAAAAAAAATAAAATAAAAAAATTTGCACTTTAATGTACGCTTGCAAAAAGAGCCATTCAGGGGCACAAAAAATAGTTTGCAGTGTGTTATACATATTTGGAGGTGTGTGAAATAAACAATTTCTATATAGTTTTCTCCTACTGTGCTATACTAAAAAAACAACATTTTTTTTTAATAGCATTTTCTGCAGTTCTGTAGCTGTGCGATTCAGCGGTTACGTACTGTGGGTGTGTTCTGCTCTTCCAAAAAACGCAGTTTAGGGGCACAAAAAATAGTTTGCAGTGTGTTATACATATTTGGAGGTGTGTGAAATAAACAATTTCTATATAGTTTTCTCCTACTGTGCTATACTAAAAAAACAACATTTTTTTGAATAGCATTTTCTGCAGTTCTGTAGCTGTGCGATTCAGCGGTTACGTACTGTGGGTGTGTTCTGCTCTTCCAAAAAACGCAGTTTAGGGGCACAAAAAATAGTTTGCAGTGTGTTATACATATTTGGAGGTGTGTGAAATAAACAATTTCTAAATAGTTTTCTTCTACTGTGCTATACTAAAAAAACAAAATTTTTTTTGAATAGCATTTTCTGCAGTTCTGTAGCTGTGCGATTCAGCGGTTACGTACTGTGGGTGTGTTATGTTCTTCCAAAAAACGCCGTTTAGGGGCACAAAAAATAGTTTGCAGTGTGTTATACATATTTGGAGGTGTGTGAAATAAACAATTTCTATATAGTTTTCTCCTACTGTGCTATACTAAAAAAACAACATTTTTTTTTAATAGCATTTTCTGCAGTTCTGTAGCTGTGCGATTCAGCGGTTCGGTACTGTGGGTGTGTTCTGCTCTTCCAAAAAACGCAGTTTAGGGGCACAAAAAATAGTTTGCAGTGTGTTATACATATTTGGAGGTGTGTGAAATAAACAATTTCTAAATAGTTTTCTTCTACTGTGCTATACTAAAAAAAAACATTTTTTTTGAATAGCATTTTCTGCAGTTCTGTAGCTGTGCGATTCAGCGGTTACGTACTGTGGGTGTGTTCTGCACTTCCAAAAACACCCATTTAGGGCAAGATCCTAAATTTGGAAAATATGAGGAGAAGGTCAAAGGGACGTGGTGGCCCCGGTCGTGGTGCTGCTGGTGGAGCTCCTGTTGCAGGGAAAGGACGTGGTGGATCTGTGCCAGATACACGCACAAGTGAAACACCTTCCTCAGGTGCGAGTAGGCGACCGAGCCTGCGGCGGTATTTTGTTGCGCCTAATGATGCTGTACGAATGTTTAGGCCAGGACAAGTACAGGCGATAGTAGATTGGGTTGCTGACAGTGCCTCGGGTTCCTTCACATTGTCTCCCACCCACTCTTCTGATGAAAGAACAGAGTTGGCACCTGAAACCCATGTCCATCAGTCTTTCACCTCACCCCCTTGCAAATCAGCCAAGCAGTCGGAGACCCAAATCATGCAGCAGTCTCTTCTGCTTTTCGATGACTCTGTTAGCAGGGTTTCCCAGGGCCATCCACCTAGCCCTGCCCCAGAAGTGGAAGAGATTGAGTGCACCGATGCCCAACCACTTATGTTTCATGATGAGTACATGGGAGGACCATCGCAGTACGTCTCGGATGATGACGAAACACAGGTGCCAACTGCTGCTGCTTTCGCAATTGTGCAGACAGACAAGGAGGGCAGGGGTGAAGACTGGGTGGAAGATGATGTGGAGGACGATGAGGTCCTCGACCCCACATGGAATGAACGTTATGCAGGTGACCAGTGTAGTTTGGAGGAAGAGGCGGTGGTCGCACAGAGCCACCAGCACAGCAGAAGAGGGAGCAGGGTGCAAAAGCGGAGCGTCCGTCCGCTAGACAGTATGTCTGCTACTGCCCAACGCAGCAAGGGACCGAGCACACCAAAGCCAGGTCCAAGGAGTTCCCTAGCGTGGCAGTTCTTCACACAATGTGCTGATGACAAGACACGAGTGGTTTGCAGGCTGTGCAATCAGAGGCTGAAGCGAGGCATAAACGTTCTCAACCTGAGCACAACCTGCATGACCAGGCATCTAAGTGCAAAGCACGAGCTGCAGTGGAGTAGACACCTCAAAAACCAAGAAAGGTCTCTGGCTCCTCCTGCTTCCTCTTCTGCTGTAGTCTTGGCCTCTTCATCTACCTCTGTAGTGACAGTGGCACCTGCCACCCCGCAAACAGAGGATCTGCCAGCAACACTACCACCTGGGTCACCAACCATCTCCACAATGTCCCATGGAAGCGTTCAGCTCTCTATCTCTCAAACATTGGAGCAGAAGAGGAAGTACCCCCCTAGCCACCTGCGATCCCTGGCCCTGAATGCCAGCATTTCAAAACTCCTGGCCTTTGAAATGCTGTCATTCCGTCTGGTGGAGACGCAGAGTTTTAAAAGCCTGATGGCATTGGCTGTCCCACAGTAAGTCGTGCCCAGCCGCCACTATTTTTCCAGGCGAGCCATCCCTTCCCTGCACAACCAAGTGGGGGACAAAATCAGGTGTGCACTGCGCAACGCCATCTGTGGCAAGGTCCACCTAACTACGGATGCGTGGACCAGTAAGCACGGTCAGGGACGTTATATCTCCCTAACAGCACACTGGGTAAATGCAGTGGCGGCTGGGCCTGAGGCAGATAGGAGTTTGGTGCATGTCCTTCCACCACCGAGGATTGCAGGGCGCTTCAGTTTGCCTCCTGTTGCTAACTCCTCCTACTCCGCTTCCTCATCCTCTACCGCCTCCTCATCCAGTCAGCGTAACACCTTCACCACCAACTTCAGCACAGCCAGGGGTAAACGACAGCAGGCAGTTTTAAAACTTTCCTGTTTGGGGGAAAAACCCCACACCGCGCAGGAGTTGTGGAGGGACATGGAACAACAGACCAATGAGTGGTTGCTGTCAGTGAGCCTCAAGCCCGGCCTGGTGGTGTGCGATAATGGGCGAAATCTCGTAGCAGCTCTGGGCCTAGCCGGTTTGACGCACATCCCTTGCCTGGCGCATGTGCTGAACTTGGTGGTCCAGAGGTTCCTTAAAAATTACCAAAATATGCCAGAGCTGCTGCAGAAAGTGCGGGCTGTGTGTGCGCACTTTCGGCGTTCTCACCCTGCTGCTGCTCGCCTGTCAGCGCTGCAGCGTAACTTCGGCCTTCCCGCTCACCGCCTCATATGTGACGTGCCCACAAGGTGGAACTCCACCTTGCACATGCTGGCCAGACTGTGCGAGCAGCCGCAGGCGATAGTGGAGTTTCAGCTGCAGCAATCACGCGTGAGTCGCTCTGCGGAACAGCACCACTTCACCACCAATAACTGGGCCTCCATGCGAGACCTGTGTGCCTTGTTGCGCTGTTTCGAGTACTCCACCAACATGTCCAGTGCCAATGACGCCGTTCTTAGCATTACTATCCCAGTTCTATGCCTCCTTGAAAAAATGCTTCGGGCGATGATGGAAGAGGATGTGGTACAGGAGGATGAGGAGGAGGAGGAGGAAGCGGGATCATTTCAAAGGCTTTCAGGGCAGTCTTTCACAAGTGGCTACGAGGGTGGGTTCCTGCACCAACAAACGCCAGGTACACAATTGTCCGGCAGAAAGGGCACAGTTCTGGAGGATGAAGAGGTGTAGGAGGAGATGGAGGAGGAGGAGGAGCCATTTTCACAGCAGGGTGGCACCCAGACCAGCTCGTGGCCATAACTGGTGCGTGGCTGGGGTGATACAGAGGACACAGACGATACACCTCCCACAGAGGACAGCTTTTCTTTGCCTCTGGGCAGCCTGGCACACATGAGCGATTACATGCTGCAGTGTTTCCGCAATGACCGCCGAGTTGCCCACATTTTAACTGGTGCTGATTACTGGGTGGCCACCCTGCTGGATCCCGGTTACAAGGACAACGTACCATCCTTAATTCCCTCACTGGAGCGGGATCGTAAGATGCGCGAGTACAAGCACACGCTGGTAGATGCGCTGCTGGTGGCATTCCCACCTGACAGTGGGCGTACGGTGGAAGCACAAGGCAAAGGCAGAGGAGGAGGAAGAGGTCGCCAACGCAGCCGGGGCACCGGCAGCACCTCAGAAGGCAGGGTTAGCATGGCTGAAATGTGGAAAAGCTTTGTCAGCACGCCACAACAACCAGCACCACCAGCTGAGATAGAACGTCTTAGCAGGAGGCAGCATTTCACCAACATGGTTGAGCAGTATGTGTCCACAGGCCTACACGTACTGGATGACGGGTCTGCCCCCTTTAACTTCTGGGTCTCCAAATTGGGCACATGGCCTGAGCTTGCCCTTTATGCCTTGGAGGTGCTGGCCTGCCCTGCAGCCAGTGTATTATCTGAACGTGTATTTAGCATGGCAGGGGGCGTTATCACAGACAAGCACAGCCGCCTGTCCAGAGCCAATGTGGACAAGCTCACGTTCATTAAAATGAACCAGGCATGGATCCCACAGGACTTGTCCGTACCTTGTGCAGAATAGACATGTATACCGGTGTTGTGACAAAAACTGTCCGGCCATCGGATTGTGTCCGGCCCATACTGCGAAGGCGCAGCGCTTGCGCAGTACAGAGGACAAGGAGATTCACAAAATCTCAGAAGATGAACGGCGCCTGCGCAGTGAGTGCAGGTTCAAGCCCCACCATCCAAGTGGATATACGGTAGCACATAGTAACAGGGCCCCTCACGGGCTCAGTTCGATCGCCACGCTTCGGGCACGGCCTCACTTGGCTCGGCTTGAACCACGGATGGTGTGGCCTTCACCTGAACTCACCACGCAGGCGCCGTTCGTCTTGGGAGATTTTCGAAATCCCCTTGTCCTACATACTGAGCAAGCGAAGTACAGGGTGGACACTATTTGACGGGGGACAGAATTCGACACATCACCGGCCTTACCCAGCCATTGTTGTATTTTTGAATCAATGTTGGCTACCTCATCCTCCTCCACCGCCGCTTCCACCTACACAGCCACATCCACCGCCACCTCAACCTCCTACTCCATATGGACCTCGTCCTCCTAGGTCAAGATTATTATTTTTATTTTTTTTATGTTATTTTAAGTTATTTCCCTATCCACATTTGTTTGCAGAGCACTTGTCATGCTCTTAACAACATTTTGCTGCCATTTGCAGCCCTCTAGCCATTACTTTTTTAGAGCCTTTTTAGTCCTTAGAAGTCCGGGTCCCCATTGACTTCAATGGGGTTCGGGTTCAGGTTAAAGTTCGGTCCCGAACCCGAACTTTTTTCCGAAGTTCGGCCGAACCCGTCGAACCCGAACATCCAGGTGTCCGCTCAACTCTAGTAATAAAATAACGGTGTTGTCATGGAATGTGAGGGGGATGGGAGATAGGAGGAAGAGACAAGCAGTTTATGAGGCAATTGAGTTTTATAAACCCATGATAAATATTTTGCAGGAGACCCACCTTGAGCGAGCAGACACGTTGCTTTTTGAAAGCGCAAGGTTTCCGTATTAATTCCATGCTGTATATACTACTTATTCACAAGGTGTTAGTGTCTTGATTTTTCGCTCGATACGGTTCTCATGTAAAGAGAGTTTTATAGACCCAGAAGGTCGTTATATTGCGTTACGGTGATAAAATGATAAAAACTTTCTTTATGCCTATATTCCCCCTCCTTATAATGATGAAGTGCTGAAAAATGTTTTGGTAAAATGGTACAGTGGCCGCATTTGCCAACCCTAGTAATGGGAGATTTTAATAACATAATGAATGAGGGGGAAGATAGACATAGCACCATAAAGGTAAAACAAATGATGAAGAGAACTAGGTTTGCTAAACAACTACAAGAATTGGGGCTAATAAACATGTGGAGAATAAGATATCCATCAAGAATAGAATACTCATGTTGTTCGAGCACATATGGATCTCTTTCAAGAATAGACTTGGCCCTGGGGAATGATAATCTTTTGCCTCTGGTAGAGTCAATCCAATATGGCCCTAGGGGCCTCGCAGGCCATTCCCCACTTATATTGAATATACAGCCTGAGGGACAGACATCCTCTCCTCTTTGGAAAATCAATCCACAATGGCTATTATTACTGATGGAGGAAGATAAGATAGAGTTACAGCTGATTGAATTTTTTAAGGAAAATAAAAACTCAACATCTTTATTAGTAGTTTGGGACACTATGAAGGCATATATGCGTGGAATAATGATTAACGAAATCTATAAAATTAAGAGTTCATCTAGGAGGCGAGAGGAGGAAGTAATGAAAAGGGTGACTCAAACTGAGCAGGATTACATTATGGATGGGGGAACAGGTGGGACGTATGCTGGCGGTTATAGCTCAGGCACAAGAGGACCCAATAACTATCACAGCAGTTAAAAACCTTGAAGGCGAGGTGAAGTATGATACAGGTAGTATTTAGAAGATATTCGTTGACTTCTACACCTCACTCTATAAGTCAAAGGTGTCAAAGTCAATGAACCAAGCTAAACAATTTTTGGATAAATTGGTTTTACCAAAACTTAATCCATTCCAGAGGATAGAGAAGCCCTTGATAGTCCCATATCCCTGGAAGAATTAAGTCAAACAGTGTCCCAAACTCATAATAATAAAGCACCAGGGATGGACGGACTACCGACAGAGATATATAAAAAATTTGATAAAATTTTACTACCAGAACTTCTAGAGGTACTAAATGAGGCGTATGAAAAACAAACACTTCCAGAATCAATGCAGGAAACTATAGTAATAGTGATCCCAAAACAGGTTAAGGACCCAATGTTGCCTGAGTCTTATCGCCCTATATCTCTCCTTACCTCAGATGTTACGATTTTGGCCAGGGTTCTTGCAGATAGGTTATCAAATTACATTAATAGTTTGATACATGAGGATAAAACAGGTTTTATTCCAAAGAGAGCAGCCGCAATGAACATTCGGAAGTTATTTTTGAATTTGCAATTACCTATGGAAAACATGGGATCTAGAGCAATAATATGCTTAGATGTCCAAAAAGCCTTTGAGATGGTGGAGTGTGAATATTTATGGACCGTATTGGAGGCTTTTGGAATAGGATCGGGATTTTTAAAATGGGTGAAAATATTATATAGGGACCCTAAAGCAAGGGTAAGAATTAATAATACACTATCCAGCCCGTTTACCCTATCTAGAGGGTCAAGGCAGGGTTTCACCCTGTCGCCATTACTGTTCGCTATAGCAGTGGAGCCCCTTGCCCTTGCCATTAGACAATCAACAAAAATAGTCAGGTTTTGTCGGGCAGGAAGAGAAGATAAAGTGGCCCTTTATGCAGATGACAGCCTTATTTTCCTGGGGGATACCTCAAATTCATTATAGGAACTTATGAGCCTTATCTCCATATTTGGGCTATTTTCAGGCTTCCGGATTAACTGGGATAAATCCATACTACTACCATTAGATGAGTTAAAAACCCCATTATTAAATCAAGCCTCTAAAATACAAATTAAGGATACAGTGAAATATCTGGGGATAGAGATCTCCCAGGATGTAAAAGGCTATATTAACTTGCATTTGAAATCTCTATTAGCAAAATTTAAAGACAAATGCCGAAGTTGGTGTAAGTTACCTCTGACGGTGATAGGAAGAGCAAACCTTATTAAAATGATTTGGGCTCCGCAATTACTTTATGTGTTTAATAACTCACCCATATGGATCACAGCATTTTGGTTTAGAAAAATAGAATCTCTCTTCAGAGAGTTGATTTGGAGGAAAAAGCAACCACGTATAAAGTTAACAACATTAATGTTAACCAAAAATAATTTTTTAGCCTCACAATTACAACATTTCAGTGGATGGACAATAGTATCACACTCTGATCCTATACAGAATCTGCAGTTTATGAAGTATATCCATTGATTTCTTTATTAGAGTCGAGAAATCAATTGTGCGATAAAGGATTCCATACGGGTAAATTATTCGACATGGTATGGCAGGAAATGAGGAAAATTACTGAAGTAAAGGGATTTACTTCATATACTGAGGCAGAAGGGACTAAGGTATATGACACAGCTATTTCAGGAAGACGTGATGAAAACCTTTAGTGAATTAAGAAAAGAATATAATATTCCAAATCAAAGATTTTTTCCTTGTCAAAGTATTTTATTAGACATATATATTAGTCACATACAGATCATATGTAATACATGTTGTTGATATTTGTCCAATTATTACAAATATAGAAAAATAACAAATAATAGGGTCTACAGAATATATCCTAAAGAAAATTATAAGGACTTAAATGAGATAGAAAGTAAATAAATCCTTGTACTAATATATTCAAGACTGTAGTTGAAAGAAATATTTAACATATTAATTATAAATTGATCTGTATCTTCGAAAAAAGTAATGTAGAGTAATACTGTAGCTTCAATAAGGTGCGTTATGAAGTAAGAATAATAGAGAAAAGAAAAGAGAAAAAGAAGTAAAGATATAAAAATAAAATAGGGTAAAATAAAATTAGATAGATAATATAAAATAAAATAGATGGAATAGAATAGTAGGAAACCAGAGGGGGGAGTGTAGGAGTCCACCTGAATGGCCTGAATGAATCGGTCCGCGGCTTGAGGGTTTAAGTAAAACACAGTGTTCACTATATTGAGCAGGGTAGCTCCCAAGCTTCAGAAATTTGGTTTAGTAGCTAGTTTAACCGATTGAGTCCTCCGGCTACCATGGCATGAGAATCGAGTTGTCACTAATAGAAGGTAGGTGAAATTTAATCCAAGGATCCCAGATCTTTTCAAAGATTGGAATTTGATTTCTTTCTATAGCTAACATTTTGGCGTGAGACATAAAGTCATTTACTCTATTTATGGTCTCGGATATCTCCAATTTAGGGGTCTTCCATGCCTTTGCTATTGTTTGCTTTGCTGCTGTAAGAAATTGAATGAGGAGTTTGAATTGTTTATGTGTAATGAGATCAGGTTTTAGATTGAGCAAGGCTGTGGCTGGGTCTGGTTGCACAGTGAAACCAAATATCTTGGAGGCAGTTTCAAATATCTGTTCCCAAAATAATTGCACCAACGGGCAGGACCACCAAATGTGTAAGTGGGTGCCCGGATCTGGGCAACCCCGAAAGCATAGGCCTGTTTGGTTTGGTGTGAATTTGGCCAATCTGGAGGGAACGAGGTACCAACGAAAATTGTCCCGGCCGAGTGTACACACGCTCGATTCAAAGAACCCGCGGTTCTTTGAATGGAGCGTACGCGGTGACGTCATCAACTACGACTAGTGATGAGCCGAACACCCCCGGGTTCGGTTCGCACCAGAACCCGCGAACGGACCGAAAGTTCGAACGAACATTAGAACCCTATTAAATACAATGGATGCGAACGTTCGAATTCTAAAGTGCTAATTATAACAACTATTATGCATGTTATTGTCATAAATAGGGTTTGGGAACCCGGGTTGTGCACCAGGGGACATGTATCAATGCAAAAAGAAGTTTTAAAAACGGTCGTTTTTCGGGAGCAGTCATTTTAATGATGCATAAAGTGAAAAAAAAAAAGTCAAATATTCCTTTAAATATCGTACCTGGGGGGTGTCTAAAGTATGCCTGTGAAGTGCCACGTGTTTCCCGTGTTTAGAACTGTCCCTGCACAAAATGACACTTCTAAAGGAAAAAAAAGCCATTTAAAACTGCTTGCGGCTTTAATGTAATGTCTGGTCCCGGTAATATGGATGAAATTCTTTAAGAAAAATGGCATAGCTACCCCATGACCCCCCCCCTACCCCAGCCCATTACCAGCCCCTTTGGGTCTTGTATGGATATTAAGGGGAACCCCGCACATAAAATAAAAAAGGCCCTATATACTCTGAACAGCCGTATACAGGCGGTGCATACAAGACAGGGACTGTAGGTTTGTTCTTATGTAGAATGTGTTTGTAATTTTGAACAGGTACATTGTTGAAGTGTAGCTCCAGCCCAAAAATCTATTTTTAAACTTTTTGGGAAACATAGGTAAGGGTTATCACCCCTGTAACATTTGTTTTGCTGTCTGTGCCCCTGTTCAGAACATTTCACCTCACTTTCCGTCCCAATGACAACTGTTTTTGAAATGTGGTGTTTTTCTTGAAACAAGGATTGCTGATAAAGCATCAGTACAGATGAGACCCCTTTCTCCCATATTTATTCTTACAGGAGAGAATTTTCCTTTCTAGGGGTAGATTTCCTCTCACTTCCTGTTGTCTTCTTTCGTTTGCAAGTAGGAGTCGTTTGTAAGTTGGATGTTTGAAAGTAGGGACCTGCCGTATATACTCTGCAGAAATAGGCCCCTTAGTTGTTGGTGTTGGCACAACACTGTAAGCACTCAGTTACTCTTGGTTGGTGCTGGAACGCCCTGCTGTCAACTATTATATCAGGAATTTTAATTACATATAATTGTTGAACAGTGGTAGTAAAAATTGGGGCTTTGATGGTGGTGCTGGTGCCACAACACTGTAAGCCCTGACAGTTACTCTTGGTGGGTGCAGCAATGGGCCCTGCTGTGAATTATTAGATCAAGAATTGTAATTACATGCCCCTTTTGAACAGGGGCTGAAAAATTGGGCCTTTCGTGGTGGTGGTGGTGGTGGCGTTGCCACAAGACTGTAAGCCCTCAGAGTTACTCTTGGTGGGTGCAGCAATGGACCCTGCTGTGAATTATTAGATCAAGAATTGTAATTGCATGCCCCTGTTGAACAGGGGCTGAAAAATTGGGCCTTAGGCACTGGTGGCACAACACTACAACCCCTCACAGATACTGTACTTGGAGCACAGCAATGAGCCCTGTTGCAAAGTATTGCTTCAAAAATTGTAATGACACGCCCCTGTTAAACAGGGGCTGAAAAATTGGGCCTTAGGCACTGGTGCCACAACACTCCAACCCCTCACAGATACTGTACTTGGAGCACAGCAATGAGCCCTATGGCAAATTATTGCTAAAAAAATTGTAATTACACGCCCCTGTAAAACAGGGGCTGAAAAATTGGGCCTTAGCCACTGGTGGCGGCACCCATAAA
Source organism: Rana muscosa (assembly GCA_029206835.1). NCBI lineage: Eukaryota > Metazoa > Chordata > Amphibia > Anura > Ranidae > Rana > Rana muscosa. The sequence continues at coordinate 806,143,959 of CM055117.1, read as the reverse complement.
CAAAAATGATCTTCCAAGCTATCATCATCAATCGTATCATTGAGGACTCGGAGGAGGAGGATAGCCAGTCAACATAACAGCACAGGCACTCAGCATCAGCATCAGTCTTGAAGGGATGTGACATGTTAAAATCAATTAGTCTGTTATATCAGCATCAGGTGTGTGGTAGCTGGTGGTAATCCAAGACTGGTTCATCTTGATGAAAGTCAGTCGATCAACCGAGTCGGTGGACAGGCGCACCCTGTGATCCGTGACAAATCCTCCAGCAGCACTGAATGTGCGTTCCGAAAGAACGCTGGATGCAGGACAGGCCAGTAGCTCAATTGCATACTGTGCAAGCTCTGGCCAGTGATCCATCCTCAAGACCCAGTAAGCCAGAGGATTTTCGGTGGGAAAGGTGTCCAAGTCTGACCTTGCCCCTAGATATTCCTGCACCATGTTTATCAGATGCTGGCGATGGTTGCTGGAACCGATCATACTTTGGGGCTGCGGACTAAAGAATTGTCTGAACGCATCGGTCAGACGGCCACCTTCCCCACCGCTCCTTCTTTGACTGGCCGAAGCCTCAGCAACTCGTTGTCCAGGACCAGGAGTTTGTAACCTCCCAGTCTCTGGGAACGCGTTGCACAGACCTTTCTGCAAGGCCTCCCGGAGATGTCTCATACTCTGCTCCCTCTGCGACGGTAACATAAGGTCCGCAACCTTACCCTTGTACCGTGGATCAAGGAGAGTGGCCAGCCAGTAATGGTCCCTCTCCTTGATCCGAAGAATACGAGGATCCTTCCGCAGACTTTGCAGGATCAGGGAGGCCATGCAGCGTAGGTTTGCTGAGGCATTCGCTCCGGAGTCCTCTGGGTCACTAAGGACGACATGATCCGCAGCCACCTCCTCCCAGCCACGTACAAGTCCACTGGTTTCTTGGGACTGTAAATCATCCCTAAAAGACTGCTGCTGATGATGCTGAGTGCCAGCCTCCACCTCCATGCTGACACAATCCTCCTCCTCCTCCTCCTCCTCCTCCTCCTCTTCCTGTGCGATGGGTGGGACAGAAGGAACACTGTCTGGGTAAAGGGGGCCTTGAGAGGCAAGGAAGTCCTCCTCTTCCTGCCTCTGTTCTGCCTCAAGTGCCCTGTCCATTATTCCACGCAGCGTGTGCTCCAACAGGTGGACAAGAGGTACAGTGTCACTGATGCATGCACTGTCACTGCTCACCATCCTCGTGGCCTCCTCAAATGGTGCCAGGACAGTGCATGCATCCCTGATCATGCCCCACTGGCGTGGAGAAAAAAAACCAAGCTCCCCTGACCCTGTCCTGGTGCCGTAGTCGCACAGGTACTCATTGATGGCCCTCTGCTGCGTGTGCAGCCGCTGCAGCATGGCCAACGTTGAGTTCCACCTGGTGGGCATGTCACATATAAGGCGGTTCTTGGGCAGGTTCAACTCCTTTTGCAGCTCAGCCAGGCGAGCACTGGCATTATAAGATCTGCGGAAATGCACACAGACTTTCCTGGCCTGCCTCAGGACATCCTGTAAGCCCGGGTACCTGCCCAAGAACCGCTGCACCACCAGGTTAAGGACGTGAGCCACACAGGGCACATGGGTCAGTTGTCCCTGTCGGAGGGCGGAGAGGAGGTTGGTGCCATTGTCGCAAACCACCATTCCTGGCTTAAGCTGGCGTGGCGTCAACCAACTCTCGGCCTGGCCCTGCAGAGCAGACAGGACCTCTGCCCCAGTGTGGCTTCTGTCCCCCAAACACACCAGCGCAAGCACGGCATGGCATCTTTTTGCCTGCGTACTTGCGTAGCCCCGTGAACGGCTACGGAGCACCGCTGGTTCATAGGACAAACCACAGGAAGAGGCCATGGAGGAAGAAGAAGAGGAGGGGGTGGAGGAGAGAGGTGTGTCACAACCAGTAGTAGCATTTTGGAGGCGTGGCGGTGGGACAACCTCCAACACTACTGCACCTTGTCCTGCATCCTTCCCAGCTGCCAAAAGAGTGACCCAATGGGCCGTGAAAGAAAGGTAACGTCCCTGTCCATGCCTGCTGGACCATGAGTCAGCGGTAATATGCACCTTACCGCTGACCGCCCTGTCCAGCGAGGCCAAGACATTGCCTTCCACATGCCGGTAGAGAGCCGGAATAGCCTTCCGTGAGAAAAAGTGGCGTTTGGGAACCTGCCACTGAGGAACCGCACATTGCACAAACTCACGGAAGGGGGCCGAGTCTACCAACTGAAAAGGCAGCAGTTGAAGCGCTAGCAATTTAGCCAAGCTAGCATTCAACCGCTGGGCATGTGGATGGCTGGGAGTGAACTTCTTTCGACGGTCCAGCAGCTGGGGCAGGGAAATTTGCCTGCTAGAATCGGACGTCGGTGTACTGCTAGCAGAGTGGCCGCAAGTACTTGGCTGTGACACACCTAATTCTACACCTTCATTCCTCTCAGTGCATGTTTCAGAGAGGACTGAAGTTATAGTGGGGTTGGAGATCCCAGCTGATGCGGTGCAAGGAGAGGTCCGCTTTGTTCTTTGGTGTGTGTCTTTGAGGTAGGCTTGCCAACGAGCTGCATGGCAGGTCAACATATGTCTGGTCAGGCATGTGGTACCCAAGCGGCTGATGTTTTGGCCACGCGATATACGCTTGAGACATATGTTGCAAACAGCAGCTGTGCGATCTGATGCACTAGCCTCAAAAAAGGCCCACACCAAAGAACTTTTTGAATGACGGGCAGAGGCAGCGCCCTGCACAGGCGGAGCTCTGCGGTGTGATTCCGTCGGTGTACTGCCCTTACGCTGGCCACCAAAGGGCATCCTGCCTCGTTGGAGATGTGCCTCCTCCTCATCCTCCTCCTCTCTCCTATTAGGCACCCACGTGGAGTCAGTGACCTCATCATCCCCTCCCTCCTCATCACTGGAGCCAATCTGGCAGTATGCTGCAGCTGCTGGAACATGACTGCCAGATTGGTGTCCTTCTTGAGCATCCCCTCTGTCTGCTCTCACGCTACTGCCTTCCTCTAGCTGGGTTTCATCATCAGACCCTTCGAAACGCTGGGCATCCTCCTGGAGCATGTACCCAACACTGTGCTGAAACAGTTCGGGGGACTCCTCAGGAGGAGGACATGGTGGGTCTAGGGAAGGAGTGACTGATGATTTGTCTGACATTGATACCAGGGAAGACGACGCTTTGGCAGCTGCTTTTCCAGTACCCTGAGCCTGGGTGAGAGAGGATGAGGAGGAGGAGGAGGGCTTGGTCATCCACTCTACCATGTCTTCGGCATGATGTGGCTCAACATGTCCAGCTGCCGAAAAGAAGGACAAGCGTGTCCCATGGCCATGTGCTGATGACAATGCACCGCGTCCACGACCAGCACTGTTGCCCCCAGACACAGAGCCTGCTTGCCCTCTTTTATTGCCTCCTGACTGTCTGCCTCTCCTTGTTTGCCTTCCAGACATTCTAATAGATGGCCTGCAGGGAGATGGGAAAAAAGCAATAAGGGCTACCTTCAGGTGTCCTTCTCTGTCCCTTGAAACAAGGACTTTCACAGTGAAAGAAACTGACACTCTCCCTACCTACAGTTTTCTGTCCCTAGAATAAATGTTTTTTTTAAGCACAATATAGCACAAGGACAATTCACTCACTGTCCTTACAGGTCCCTGGAAACAAGGACTTGCAGAGTGAAAGAAAAAAAACACTCTCCCTACCTACAGTTTTCTGTCCCTAGAAAAAATGTTTTTTTTAATCACAATATAGCACAAGAACAATTCACTCACTGTCCTTACAGGTCCCTGGAAACAAGGACTTGCAGAGTGAAATAAACTGACACTCTCCCTACCTACAGTTTTCTGTCCCTAGAAAAAATGTTTTTTTTAATCACAATATAGCACAAGAACAATTCACTCACTGTCCTTACAGGTCCCTGGAAACAAGGACTTGCAGAGTGAAATAAACTGACACTCTCCCTACCTACAGTTTTCTGTCCCTAGAATAAATGTTTTTTTTTAAGCACAATATAGCACAAGGACAATTCACTCACTGTCCTTCCAGGTCCCTGGAAACAAGGACTTGCAGAGTGAAAGAAAAAAAACACTCTCCCTACCTACAGTTTTCTGTCCCTAGAAAAAATGTTTTTTTTAATCACAATATAGCACAAGGACAATTCACTCACTGTCCTTACAGGTCCCTGGAAACAAGGACTTGCAGAGTGAAATAAACTGACACTCTCCCTACCTACAGTTTTCTGTCCCTAGAATAAATGTTTTTTTTAAGCACAATATAGCACAAGGACAATTCACTCACTGTCCTTCCAGGTCCCTGGAAACAAGGACTTGCAGAGTGAAAGAAAAAAAACACTCTCCCTACCTACAGTTTTCTGTCCCTAGAAAAAAATGTTTTTTTTAATCACAATATAGCACAAGGACAATTCACTCACTGTCCTTACAGGTCCCTGGAAACAAGGACTTGCAGAGTGAAAGAAAAAAAACACTCTCCCTACCTACAGTTTTCTGTCCCTAGAAAAAATGTTTTTTTTAATCACAATATAGCACAAGGACAATTCACTCACTGTCCTTACAGGTCCCTGGAAACAAGGACTTGCAGAGTGAAATAAACTGACACTCTCCCTACCTACAGTTTTCTGTCCCTAGAATAAATGTTTTTTTTAAGCACAATATAGCACAAGGACAATTCACTCACTGTCCTTACAGGTCCCTGGAAACAAGGACTTGCAGAGTGAAAGAAAAAAAACACTCTCCCTACCTACAGTTTTCTGTCCCTAGAAAAAATGTTTTTTTTAATCACAATATAGCACAAGGACAATTCACTCACTGTCCTTACAGGTCCCTGGAAACAAGGACTTGCAGAGTGAAATAAACTGACACTCTCCCTACCTACAGTTTTCTGTCCCTAGAATAAATGTTTTTTTTAAGCACAATATAGCACAAGGACAATTCACTCACTGTCCTTCCAGGTCCCTGGAAACAAGGACTTGCAGAGTGAAAGAAAAAAAACACTCTCCCTACCTACAGTTTTCTGTTCCTAGAAAAAATGTTTTTTTTAATCACAATATAGCACAAGGACAATTCACTCACTGTCCTTACAGGTCCCTGGAAACAAGGACTTGCAGAGTGAAATAAACTGACACTCTCCCTACCTACAGTTTTCTGTCCCTAGAATAAATGTTTTTTTTAAGCACAATATAGCACAAGGACAATTCACTCACTGTCCTTCCAGGTCCCTGGAAACAAGGACTTGCAGAGTGAAAGAAAAAAAACACTCTCCCTACCTACAGTTTTCTGTCCCTAGAAAAAATGTTTTTTTTAATCACAATATAGCACAAGGACAATTCACTCACTGTCCTTACAGGTCCCTGGAAACAAGGACTTGCAGAGTGAAAGAAAAAAAACACTCTCCCTACCTACAGTTTTCTGTCCCTAGAAAAAATGTTTTTTTTAATCACAATATAGCACAAGGACAATTCACTCACTGTCCTTACAGGTCCCTGGAAACAAGGACTTGCAGAGTGAAATAAACTGACACTCTCCCTACCTACAGTTTTCTGTCCCTAGAATAAATGTTTTTTTTAAGCACAATATAGCACAAGGACAATTCACTCACTGTCCTTACAGGTCCCTGGAAACAAGGACTTGCAGAGTGAAAGAAAAAAAACACTCTCCCTACCTACAGTTTTCTGTCCCTAGAAAAAATGTTTTTTTTAATCACAATATAGCACAAGGACAATTCACTCACTGTCCTTACAGGTCCCTGGAAACAAGGACTTGCAGAGTGAAATAAACTGACACTCTCCCTACCTACAGTTTTCTGTCCCTAGAATAAATGTTTTTTTTAAGCACAATATAGCACAAGGACAATTCACTCACTGTCCTTACAGGTCCCTGGAAACAAGGACTTGCAGAGTGAAAAAAAAAAAACACTCTCCCTACCTACAGTTTTCTGTCCCTAGAAAAAATGTTTTTTTTTAAGCACAATATAGCACAAGGACAATTCACTCACTGTCCTTCCAGGTCCCTGGAAACAAGGACTTGCAGAGTGAAAGAAACTGACACTCTCCCTACCTACAGTTTTCTGTCCCTAGAATAAATGTTTTTTTAAGCACAATATAGCACAAGGACAATTCACTCACTGTCCTTCCAGGTCCCTGGAAACAAGGACTTGCAGAGTGAAAGAAACTGACACTGTCCCTACCTACAGTTTTCTGTCCCTAGAATAAATGTTTTTTTTAAGCACACTATAGCACAAGCACAAAACACACTGACACTCTCCCTACCTATCCTTCTCTTTCCCTAAACTAAAGGAATCCAGGTTAAGCAAGAAAGAAATAACAGTCACTGTCCCTGCCTATGCTGCTCTATCCCTGCTCCGGAACACACTACACTAGGCCGCCGTGCTGGCGGCCTTTTATAGTGTGGGGCGTGTACTAAACACCCTCAGCAATAATTGGCCACAGGCATCCTGCCTGTGGCCAATCATTGCTCTCCTCGCTGCCGGCGCTGTGATTGGCCAAGCATGCGGGGTCACAGTGCATGCTTGGCCAATCACAGCGCCTGGATGACACTGCGATGGCGTAGTGCATTGTGGGCCGTTCGCGTCACTCGAATTTGGCGCGAACGGCCCAAATCGTTCGATCTTCGTCGAACGATCGAACAGCCGATGTTCGAGTCGAACGTATGTTCGACTCGAACACGAAGCTCATCCCTAACTACGACGAGCATGCACTCGTCACATTCGATGCCGTCGCCGCCATCTTGGTATACCCTACGTATGCCTAGGAAGCTACCGCGCATGCGTCAAATTCATTTCGAACATGCGCGGGCTTCCGGGAGGACAGGTAAGTGTACACACACTCACTTTTCTCGTCGAGAAACATGCCGACGAGAATCTCGACGAGGAAATAGAGAGCAGGATCTCTATTTTCTCGTTGAGATACTTGTCGCTTTTCTTGACGAGAAACCATACACACGAACGAGTTTCTCGACAAAAAATCTCTGCCAGCAAGTTTCTTGCTGGTTTTTGCCGAGAAACTCATTCGTGTGTACGAGGCTTGAGGCTTTGGATTTTTTGAGATTTATTGTAAGCCCCGAAATCATTGCAAATTTGTCTAAAATTAGCAGTAGGTTGGGACCAGAAACTTGTGGGGATGATAGAAATAGGAGTATGTCATCCGCAAATAGACATAATTTATGATGGTATCCAGCAGTTTCTATGCCCGTAATTGTTGGGTCTGTGCGGATTCTTTGGGCTAGGGGTTCAATTAGGAGGGCGAATAGAAGGGGGGAAAGTGGGCAGCCCTGGCTTGTTCCTCTTTCTATATTAAATGAATTAGATTTGTATCTTGCATATTTAATATATGCGATTGGTCTGTTGTAAAGCGCTGCGATCCATGTTAGGAAGTGAGGGCCAAAGCCCCATCTTTGCAATGTGTAGTGGAGGTAAGGCCACGATATGGAGTCGAAAGCTTTTTTTATATCAAGGGATAGAAAACAGGAGGGTATACGACGGTTTTTCAAAGATTTTTTCAATTTCTTCAGCTCAGACATGCATTAAAAACACAGGGTCGTTTGCAGGATTTTAAGTTTAATAAGTCAGTGGTAATAGCCTTGTTGGATAAGATAGGGGAAAAAAAGGATCTGATATCAAAATTATATGATATATTATTTGATAAATTTAAAAAAACTGTAGATATACCAGTAAGATCAGCCTGGTCTGGCGATGTAGGGCCAATTTCAGATGAACAGTGGGCACAGGCACTATCGGTAATACCTCAGGCCTCTCTATCTCCAATACAAAATTTAACACAATTATTTATCCTACATAGGGCACATTATACACCAGAGAAATTATTCAAATGGAAATTCAGAGATACAGACCAATGTCCTAGATGTAAAGGGAGAGTAGCCAATCGAATATACATGTTATGGAGATCCCCCAAACTCCATCGTTATTGGTCTGGGGTGGTATCTATTAGACTTGTGCACAACGGAAAAATTTGTTCCGTTTCGGTTCGTTTCTTTCCGGTCCTGTTGATTCGTAATCATTCGTAATTTTGCTAGACGGGATTTTTCGTGTTCGGACTCATTCGTATTTTTGCAAGCGACATTTTTCGTTGAATTTTTTGTTGCTTTATAATTCGTACTTTCGGTAGAGTACGTTGTTTTTCGTTGATTCTGGACACAACTCCTACTTTCGTAACTTTTTTTGGGTTCGTTGATTCGTAATTTTCCGTGTCTCTCTCACAACGACGCTGCCTATTATGCCTAATGTGCTTCGAATGGATTTGTACTTTTCTAAATACATAGCGGTTATTTGTAACGATTCGAAATCTCGTATTTTACTTTCGTTTTTTACATGTGGCTATAGGCTCCGCCCCTGTACACCATTTTGAGAGGGTTCAGCACGGTGAGGGAGAAGCAGAGAGCAGAGTGAGTGTTATTGTGCTTCGAATGGATTCGAAATCTCGTATTTTACTTTCGTTTTTTCATGCGGCTATAGCCTCCGCCCCCTGTACACCATTTTGAGAGGGAGTTCAGCATGGTGAGGGAGAAGCAGAGAGCAGAGTGAGTGTTATTGTGCTTCGAATGGATTCGTACATTCGTAACTTTTTTCATAACGAATTATGCCGAAGACCTTCGGGCATTCGCTATTTTGCGGTATAATTTATTTCGGATTCGGTTTTATTCATAATTGCTAGGCTTGTGCAATTCGTTTCGTAACGAATTGAAATTCGTCCGAATTTAGCAACTTTCGGACATTCGGAAGCATTCGAATTTCCGAACAAAGCAATTACGAATAAGACCGAATCCGAAATAAATTATACCGCAAATAGCGAATGCCCGAATGTCTTCGGCATAATTCGTTATGAAAAAGTTACGAATGTACGAATCCATACGAAGCACAATAACACTCACTCTGCTCTGCTCTCTGCTTCTCCCACACCGTGCTGAACTCCCTCTCAAAATGGTGTACAGGGGCGGAGGTTATAGCCGCATGTAAAAAACGAAAGTAAAATACGAGATTTCGAATCCATTCGAAGCACAATAACACTCACTCTGCTCTGCTCTCTGCTTCTCCCTCACCGTGCTGAACCCTCTCAAAATGGTGTACAGGGGCAGAGGCTATAGCCGCATGTAAAAAACGAAAGTAAAATACGAGATTTCGAATCGTTACAAATAACCGCAATGTATTTAGAAAAGTACAAATCCATTCGAAGCACATTAGGCATAATAGGCAGCGTCGTTGTGAGAGAGACACGGAAAATTACGAATCAACGAACCCAAAAAAAGTTACGAAAGTAGGAGTTGTGTCCAGAATCAACGAAAAACAACGTACTCTACCGAAAGTACGAACCCAAAAAAAGTTACGAAAGTAGGAGTTGTGTCCAGAATCAACGAAAAACAATGTACTCTACCGAAAGTACGAATTATAAAGCAACAAAAAATTCAACGAAAAATGTCGCTTGCAAAAATACGAATGAGTCCGAACACGAAAAATCCCGTCTAGCAAAATTACGAATGATTACGAATCAACAGGACCGGAAAGAAATGAACCGAAACGGAACGAATTTTTCCGTTGTGCACAAGTCTAATAATTGCTCTGTTCGGAAATTCGAATGCTTCCGAATGTCCGAAAGTTGCTAAATTCGGACGAATTTCGATTCGTTACGAAACGAATTGCACAAGCCTAGTATCTATGATTAATAATGTATTTGAGAGCGGGATGCTTATGGAGCCTGGGGGTTGACTTCTGGGTATACTGGATGAATCAAGAATTCCGGGGGATTATATTGTTTCAATAAATAGAAGTCTATTCCAGGCTCGTAAGCTCATTGCACAAAAGTGGTTATCCCCAAATCCACCCACTGTAGCAGAATGGAAATAACAAGTAAGGGAAACTTTAATTAAGGAAAAGTATACTTTCTTACACAGAGGTTGTTTAGGGAAAGGTGGAAAAATATGGAGAAGGTGGTTTGATATTTTGGAGGTATTATGAGAGAGAAGAGGATAAACATGTGAGTGATGAGGGGGGAGAGCATGGGGGCAAGGGGCGAGGGGGTAGGGTTTTTTTTTTTTCCTTTTTGTTTTTTTTTCCTCTCAATGCGGGCTTGGGTTGTATGTTGTATTTGTTGTTTTTGTTGTTTGTATATTAAAGAAATAAAAAGCTGATTTGAAATGAATAAAATTTAATTTTTTTTTTTTTTTTACTACAGTATTAATATACTTATAATAAAAAAAATTATGAGATACCCATTACTATTTACCACCAAAAGAAAGCCCAATTTGTCCTGGAAAAAAACAAGGTATAATCCATTTGGATACACTAAGTAGTTGTGACGATATGTACTCTTTTACTAACACATGTTAAAGATGCAAAATTGTGCTTAGGCATTAACATTTGTTTTATCCTTAGGCAGGAAGAGGTTAATGACCTTGGAATACTGCAATCCTGCCTACTTTGCTGGAACTATGTTATGCTGCACCTAATGTGGACCCTGTAATGCATGGTTAGTTGCTTGATAACACTAATTAACATGTATTATGCATACCATGTTAACATTCACCTGGACCTTCTGTGTCAATAGTATACAATCACATACTAAAAGCACAAGTAAACCAGAGAATTATTTAAACTATCCTGCATTTTATACATATTTAGGTCCCGTCTTATTTTGAAGAAGGGGAAAATACTGGGTATCTCCTGGCAATTTAAAAGCGCAGAGACCACCAGCTCACATAAGTAAATTGTTTGACACTACGGTTCATACTGTGTCTACCTCCCCGGAGATCGCTAGCATTTTCAGGAGTTTATATCTTGTTTTATATAGCAGTGAAGTATCATATGTTGAGTACGATCTAAATATCTTCTTAGACTTTATTTCTTTGCCATCTTTCTCCAAGAAAGATTGCCTCCTCTTAGAGGCCCCTATCACTTTAAAGGAGTTACTGCAGGCGCTAGGGAACTCTAATACCAATAAGGTTTTGGGTGCAGATAGCCTGCTAGTTGAAAGTTATAAACACTATAGAGAGGTTCTGCACCTGGAACTTCTGAGAATGTTTAATACTGCATTTGATGAGGGCAGACTTCCTCAATCTATGAATCATAGTTCTTTTGAAATTGGTAAAGGATCCCCTGCTGCCAGACTCTTATCGACCAATATCACTTTTGACATCTGATGGTAAGCTTCTTGCTAAAGTTTTAGCAACTATATTGTCTACCATTATTGCCTAATTAATACATCCTGATCAAACGGGTTTTATACCTGAACGCTCTAACGTCATCAACATCAGGTGACTATTCCTTCATTTACAGTTTACATCAATCATTTTGGGTAGCAGAGGTATCCTTTTCCTAGATGCTGCCAAGGCCTTTGATAGTATCTGTCAGGAGTCTGGGATAGTGTGTCCCTGTAGTTCGCCAGCTTGGAGTTCCCAAGGACATGGAGTCTAAGACCCAGCCTGCTTCATCACCAGGGCCCCTGATGATGGAGGTGGCCTTGTACCAAGCTGGTACCAGGTCGCAGCTCCCAGGTATGTCCAGCTATGAATGCAGAGACCACTTACAGCAGCAGGAGGCTCTGGGAAAACCAGGAAACAAGCTGAGGTCAGGGTGGGCGGCAGGCAAGCACAGACAGTAGACAAAGTCGGGATCGGTACATGGGTAATCAGACAGGATACATGAAGTAGTAAGCAGATGAGAGCTCAGAGAACTGTGAAGATGCCCAGGCAACGTGAGCTGGACTGAGCACATGTATATATAGGGAAGCAAACTGGAAGGCGGGCCACGAAGTGATGGAATGGAAAGAAATATAAACCCAGAGAATAGCAGACCACACTCATAGGTGAGTTCGGAAGCCAACAACACATATGAAAGGAATCAGAGGACTAAGAGAAGCACAGCAGAAAGGAGGTAAGAATACACAGGCAGAAAAACTGGGCCAAATCGTGACAGTATTGAGTGGAACTCAGGTTAATGGCTATGTCTTGGATTCCTTCTCTAGCTACAGAGGGACGAGACAAGGGTGTCCATTATAACCATTATTATTTGCTTTAACCATGGGGCCATTAGCCGTGAATTCCCATTTCAGGGATCTTATTTGAAAGCAAAGGCAACCCCAAATTAGACAGGGGATACTGCACCTTCCAAATGATGAAGGTGGTATTGCAGTCCCTAATGCCAAATTATATTTTATTGCTGGCTAACTTCATCACTTAGGGGAGTGGGTACCTTAAATTTAGGGGTGCCTATTCAGAGATTGCTTATTGCCCATCTTCCACAACATTGCCTTATAACTCTATTGGAAGCTGGGCATTTTTTTCTCACCCAATGACAATTCCCCATGCTTTTGTTTATTCATAAGCTTTGGTTGACCATCCAAATGATTTCTGAACATGCTGGGTATAGCTAATATGCCCCAATTTGGAACAATTTGTATTTTCCTGAGCTACCCAAATTGGAGGAATTTGGGAACTGGAAACAGACTGGCATTCTTTTCATTCACCAGTTATTCAATAACAATATTTTACTTCCCTTTTAGTCTCTATCAGAACATTTTAAGTTACCTAAACAACCATTTTTCCAACATTTGCCACTCTGTCACGCCCTGCAGGCACAATCTCGCACTGTTCTCTTGAGTGCTAATGATAGTTGCATCTGCAACATTGACAAAGAAGGGTCTCATAGGGGATCTTTATTCCTCTCTTTTGAATGCTAATAGTGCCAGACAAGAGCTAGAAATAAATTGCGGGCCCTTTGGACGACGAGCAATGAACAGAAGCTCTTGAGCTTACTCCCCTAGTTTCCTTATCTTCCTCTCAAAAGCTTACTCAATTGTTTATAGTACATAGAGTTTCTCAAACGCCAAAGAAGTTGCTCTTGTGGGAGCGTGCACCATCACATAATTGTCTTAGGCGTATGAGCAATGTGATACATTGATACATATGTTGTGGAGATCCCCAAAGCTATTTCGGTATTGGACCTCTATATTTGATGATTAAGACATTGGTCATATTAGTTTACCTATGGATTCTAAGGTTACAATTTTTAGTATCACATCTGAGGACATCATCGATGCATAGCTTGATGGTCATGGGTTTACTTTTTCTAGCCCAAAACTAATAGCTCAGAAATGGTTGTCTCCTGTCCCACTACTCTTCAAAGGCAAAATATGATCCCAAAAACAGTTGAAGAGAAAAATGAGCATACCAACCTAGGGGCTGTGTACAAAATTTGTATAAACTTTGGTTCTCCCTGACTAGCTGTGCTTTCATTGCATGTTTATTCTGCTACCTAATTTGAATTTTTGAATTTTGTTATTTTACTGTTTTTATTTAGTTTTTTAGTCATGCAATGTTATATTACGTGGTTTGATTTTGTGTACTCGAGCTATACTGTTATATTTTGCTAATTATCTTACATGCATTGGTGAGAAATGTCTATGAAACGTACCGTTGTTCTTTATTTTTTTTCCTCTTTTATTTTTCTTCCCATTGTTGTTTTATACATCAAACACTCAACGGCTCAAAAAAAATGATTGATTTAAAAAAAAAAAAAAATTATACATAGATCTTTTCACCTAACCTCTGGAGACCCTTCCTTAGGGTGGGTTGCCTCTGAAATGCTTTTTTTAAGTTAAAAGTATCCCTGTCATTTGAACAACAATAAAGAGCACAATGACCAATATGAAGAGCAGAAAGCTGGAAGTGCCACATCACATACTTGCAGTAGTTTTCATTAACACTTGCTTTGCCTAAAGCATATGGCTTCAAGGGAAACACTCATTTATTGAGTGCAGAATCCAACTCCAATCTGTGATTTAATGCAGGAGTATGATCAGAGTAATCAATATTCCCTGTACCTGCCTAAGGGGCACCACTAAGATCAGTAGTGTATTTAGGTTTTGTGCTGCCCTAGGCCTGACTAAACTCATGCACCCCCTAATTTAAATATGACCCACCCCTTCCTGTCAAGGCCTCACCCCTTTCAGTTTAAGACCCGCCCTGACATTTTCGAGTGGGGACACTAGTTCTGAGGGCCTGGGGGGGCCAATGGATTCCCTTAATTTGCATAGATTTCCTCTCACTTCCTGTTTGGCTATGGGGAAGGAAGTGACGGAAAATCTCTGAAATTGGACAGGGATGGTAAAAAATAAACTGACAGGGGCTATAACCCTCCCTTACTCTATCCAAAATGAAAAAAGAAAAAAAAAGTATTGCCTATAGTTCTACTTTAAGCACAAATTTCTGATAATTTTATGGAGAGGACTAAGAAGATATAACCATACAGCAGAAAACATATAGCACAGTGAGGAATGTTTGTGGTCCAGGATGATAGGACAGTCAAAATTAGAAGCAGCGCCCCCCCCCCCCCCCACAGTTGCGGAATGCCGGAAGCAGTGCGGCCACTTTATGGGGGCGCTAGACTAAATTGCCTCTCAGCCCAGTCTGCCCCATAAGACTGGCGCTACCCTAACAGGGTAGTGCAAGCCGACGGGGACTCTTTCCGTACTGCCCCCCTGCAAAGTGATGCCCTAGGCCTGGGCCTTGTTGGCCTAGGCCAGGATACAGCGTTGACTAAGATCATAGAAGGGGACCACATAAGTCTAGACACAAAAGAAATGACAGACTTCTTTTATACCTAAATAGATACTGTTACTACAATTTAACACACACTTAATTGTTTACTTAATTTTTTTTTTTTTAATGGTAAAACTGACTTAACAAGAGAGAAAACACCACTCCAGGTCCATCAGGCACACACTGCCGTGATAGCAGTGAACATGGACCTGCCCATCTCACAGCTGGTGATGAGAGAAAAAGGAAGTCCATACAGCGGCACTACTGTAGAAATCAACTTTGTTTAAAAAAGGAGCAGGGTGACCTGTAATACTGACTTGCTCGGAAAAGTCAGACACCAAAAAATTAGAAACATTTAAACTGGATGACCAGTGGGACTACAAATATACCCACACAAAGTAGTGTGTGTGGTTTCATTTTTTTTTTCTTTTAAAAACTGTAACACAAAGTTATAGCAACAGGAAAAAGTTAACTCTAAAAAATTTAGCAGCACTACTGCCTGCCTGTTCCAATATGGTATAAAAGTTGTAAGATAAGCCCCATAGCACACAACAAACAGTAGTTATACTGTTCTAACCATGCAGCACTCATGCTTAATGTTAGATCTAATGTGCTGCAAATGTAGTATAACAAATCCCACAGCAAAAAGCAATAATGAACAGTGAGAGCTAGTGTATGGCTATACAGTGCAGACAAGCAGCACTGATGCTCAATACCACCTATAATATGCTGCAATTGCAAATGTAGTAGAATAAGCCCCACAACACGAAGCAATGATGAGGAACAGTAAAGGTAGTTAACAGCTGCAATATGCAGACAAGCATCACTGCTGCTCTAAGCCTGCTCTAGTATGCTGCAAATACTACAAGTAGAATAAACCCCACAGCATAAAACAATGATGATAAAAAGTACAAGTAGTTTATGGCTTTACTGTGCAGACAAACAGTACTGCTGCTCAATGCAGGGTTTATTATGCTACAATTGCAAATGTAGTGGAATAAGCCCCACGGCACAAAGCAGCGATGATGAACAGTAAAATTAGTTTACGACAATAACGTGCAGCCAAAAAGCACTGCTGTTCAATACCTGGTTTGATTTGCTACAATTGTAAATATAGCAGAATAAGCACAAAGAAAAAAATGATGATGTTGATGAACAGCAAACGGTTGTTTATGGTTATACTAGGCAGCAGTGCTGCAGAATGCTTGGTTTAATATGCTGCAATTGTAAATGTAGAATAGAAAAATCACACAAAGCAATAAGCAGTATTGGTGGTTTACAACACAGCTATACAGTACGAGTCCCTGCCTGGCAGTTCCAATATCCTACAAATGCTGTAAAATATTCCCCACAAAGCCGTAGTATTGTGATAAATAATCCCCTCCCCAAACAACCTGTTTAACTATTTCCTTAGCAGCACAACACTTATCTAAGATGTTAGACCACCAGACTGCATATGCATACAGATTGCAGGGATACAGAGTGACACCAGATGCTGAGGAGGCATATAGTACTGGTGGACCAGGGTTTCTGCATGTTTGGCAAGGGTGTGTTCAATGCTCAGAGTCTAAGCCAGCCATTCTCAACCAGGGTTCCGTGGAACCCTAGGGTTCCTCCAGAGGTGGCTAGGGGTTCCTTGAGCTGTGGCTGATTTACCTCCTGTTTGATGGTGCCTACATAGTTCTGAGCCAATTCCATTTGGAGGAGACAGTGATATGACACCAATGATCTTTATAGCTCTCTGTAAAGGGGGCCATTCTTACCACCACTGTAAAAAAGGGCATTCTTCTCACTGACCACCAAAGTAAGGGGCATTGTTCCCACTGACCCCCAATAAATGGGTTTTATCAGGGGTTCCCCGAGATCTGAAAATTATTTTAAGGGTTCCCCTGGGTTAAAAAGGTTGAGAAAGGCTGGTCTAAGCCCTAGCTGGTTCAACATTTTCTGAAAAAGACTAAAAGTATGCGATATTGCTGGATACAATATCTATCTTCTCCCAGAGTGGAGTGGCCTAGGGCCTAAGCTTTCCCTGAAAGTAGGGAAACGATATACACTACTTTGGCATGGTGCACGAAAAGGTTATTTGTTTGCAGTTTTAAATGAATGTTTTATAGATTCAAGAAACTGCAGCAGGCCTTGGGGTCTCCTGAGAGGTGAGGTAGAATTTTTAGCATGGCAGTCACCATTGAACTAGAAGAATGCTTTGAAGAAGGTTGTGTGAGACCTATAGATACAGAAGCCATAGGAAAAGAAGCCTAAAGTGGGTTCAGCAGAAAGAAAAGGGCATGAAAGTGTGACAACAACTGCCTTATCTTGCAATGTACAATGAGCGGTAGATATTATCTTTTTTAGCAGCAGTTCCCTAAGACCTGTGTAGCACACGGACCTTTTCCTGACTTTGGCTCGCTTGCAGGTCAAGGCACACCGCGCTATATGCCCTTATCCTCCCTTTGAGAGGTCGAGCGGTGTTAACAGATTTTTGGGTCCTGCAGCCGGTTTCTCCTTCAGTTGGTTCTCGTCTCCCAGAGTATAGGGACAAGTCTCTATTTTTCCCAAGTAACTCCAATGTCCACACCACCTTAAACTCCAACGTTGAGTTTATTTTTATCAGCAAAGTTCCATAGACAGTAGAGATGGATAAGAGAAAGGACAGCAAGGTGTTGGGAGATAGGTCCTGGCACAATTAATATTGTAGTCGCCACTCGATCCCGAGTGGGCTTAGCTCACCCGGATAGTTCCCTGTAAGAGCGGATCCTAGCAACCGGAGTGATGCTCGAACGTTTTCTTGAGTTTTCCTAGAGATACGATCGGGAGATCCTCTGCCACAGAATCTTTCAGTCCCGAACCTCTCAGCACATGCAACACAAGGACAGGTGCCAGCGAC
This sequence comes from Rana muscosa, assembly GCA_029206835.1. Lineage (NCBI taxonomy): Eukaryota > Metazoa > Chordata > Amphibia > Anura > Ranidae > Rana > Rana muscosa. The sequence continues at coordinate 806,126,495 of CM055117.1, read as the reverse complement.
AGCACGTTGCAAGGCCTATAGTGAACCTTTGAATCCCTCCAGAAAGTTACCGGGCCTCTCCTTCACCGCAAACTTTCACCGGTCCCTCAGAAATGTCCTCCCCCGGCCTCCTCTTCTTAGAGCGGGTTCCCTCGCAAGGGCACCCTGGGATTCCCCCTTTGGGGATGAGCCCCAGCTAAAAGTGCTGGGCCCAATAGTAGAGTTTCAGCCCCAGGCTAAAGGTGCCTGAGACTGATACACACGCTCACCCCTGGCCTGGAGGGCCGGGTGACGCGGACTGCTCCCCAAAATATGGCATCTGGCCCTTATGTATCCTCTCCCAGCATGCACAGCAGGTTAACCATGCCCACCATACCACTACTGAGAGAGGACACCCTAAGGCATAGCAATGCCACCCATGGTTCAACCCTGACCCAAGATGGCAGCGCCACCTGCAGGCCACAGGAAACTGTACATCGGGCTGCATTACACAGGCAGAAGCTAACCCTAACAATCAAAATGGTCTGAGTCTGACTACTGGCTCAGATCAAACCCCTAAATTTGAGTACATAGCACCCCTGAAAGTAAAGGGGCGCTACACCTGCACCATTTTTTAAGGGTCCTTCTAGGGTAAAATGGTTAAGAAAGGCTGGTTAACACAAAATTACTTTCAAAACTGTGCCAATGCTTCTACTCTTCTTAGCATAGAAGTGACTGGGATAATAAATATTTTAGGCACACTACTTTATAGCATACTAAAAAAGGAAGTTTTTGGAAAATATGGAAAATAGGAAACACCATAACACATGATAATCCAAATACATCCAGCCTTTTGCCCCTTGTACTTCTATCCCTCTCTTGTGAAGTAGCATTGGATTTTTGTTATTTTTTTGTGTACTTTTTCAAGCCCAATTTGCACATTTTTTTTTTTGGTGGGGGAGGGGTAGACATGAGTAGCTGGCTGTGCAGTGCCATTATAGGCATGTATAAATGTAAAAACAATGTCATGTCTAAAAATTATCGTTCAGCAGGGAGAATGTTTTTTTTTTCTCGTTCAATATTTTTTTATTAAGTATTTTAACAAGAATACCTATCACAGGTACAATACAGATGATGCGAGAGATTTAGAGTTTGATGCTCAAAAAAAAAAAAAAAAAAAAGATAATTTTTATCTTTGAAATAATAAAGATAAGAAAATAGATAGTAATAACAAATGTCATGTATATCGGACTCATAAAATAAAGAGAAAAAAAACGATACCTTACATCAGGTAGAAAGTGCCTCCGGACCTCCCATCCACCCCTAATGGGGTCAAACTGTGGATGGGAGGGGGCACATGTTAAAAAAGGGAAATAAATGAATTAACTAAGGTATAGGTAAGCTAGAGTCCTGAAAGGATGAATACGTTATCCTAACATATAAGTAATGTAGTTAGAAGCCTATTAATCACTTAACGACCGCTCACTGTATATATACGTCGGCAGAATGGCACCGACAGGCACAATCACGTAGAGCATACGTGATCGCCTTTGTATAGTTGGGGGGTCCGATCGGACCCCCCTCCTATACAGTGAGCGGCCGTTAATCGTGGGGGAGCGTTCGGAGATGAGGGGGTGACCATTCGATTTCGGCCACCCCCTCGCGATCGCTCCCGGCCAATGAAAATGCTTCCTCTGCCATGTGATGTAAACACAGGCAGGAGGAAGTGATGTCATCTCCCTCGGGGCGGTCTTTTCGATTCCGGCGCCGAGGAGAGAGGAAGCAGGTTAGTGCACCAACAGTCCACTGACACATAGGTACACATAGGCACACATTTCACCCCCCAGTCACCCCCAGATCACCCCCCAGGTCACCCCCCAGCCCCCAATCACAGTGTCACTGATTGCAGTGATCATTTATTTTACTGATCACTGCTTTTAGTGTCATCTGTGATAATAAAAAGTTGCAGGGCAGTTAGGATTAGGCCCCTTTAGGTCCAGGGTAGCCCCCTACCCCCCCCCAATAAAGGTTTAACCCCTTGATCGCCCCCCAGGTAACCCTTTCACCCCCTAACGCCAGCGTTACTAATCGATCGTATTTTCGATCGCTGTATTTAGTGCCGGTGGTGCCCTAGATAGCCAGTTAATTATTTTTAGGTTCGCCGCAGGTTTTTATTAGCGTCAGATACCCCCATATATTATTTTAACCCCCTGATTGCCCCTAGAGTTAACCCTTTCACCAGTGATCACCGTATAAGCGTCACTGGTGACACTGGTTACCCAGTTAGTTATTTAGTTATTTAGGTAACCCGTCAGGTTTTTATATAGCGTCGGTTACCCCCATATTCAACCTAATAAAGGTTTTAACCCCCTGATTGCCCCTAGTTAACCCTTTCACCAGTGATCACCATATAAAGGTTACGGGTGACGCTGGTTGGTTAGTTTGCTTTTTATAGCATCAGGGCACCCGCCGTATATAACCCAATAAAGGTTTAACCCCCTGATCGCCCGGCGGGTGAGATCAATTAGATTTTAGCGCCAGAGAGGGTCTGCGTCGCCCCAGGCAGCGTTAGGTTAGTGCCAGTAACGCTAACACCCACGCGCAAAGCATACACCTCCCTTAGTGGTATAGTATCTGATCAGATCTATACTAGCGTCCCCAGCGGTTTAGGGTTCCCAAAAACGCAGTGTTAGCGGGATCAGCCCAGATACCTGCTAGCACCTGCGTTTAGCCCCTCCGCCCAGCCCAGCCCACCCAAGTGCAGTATCGATCGATCACTGTCACTTACCAAACACAAAACACATAACTGCAGCGTTCGCAGAGACAGTCCTGATCCCTGCGACCGCTAACAGTTTTTTTTTGTAGCGTTTGATATATTTGCTGACGACAGTCGGGTGCTTTTTTTCCTGTGAATCTTACTAGTGTACCCCTAAATTTAGAGCCCAAAATGGCAAGTCGAAGGTACACTAGTAAAGAGGCCTACGAGATTCTGAGCATGACAGATAGTGAAGAGGAGGTCACGTATCTGTCAGATTCAGGCTCAGAATATCTTCCCGTAGAAGACAGTGACGTCAGCGGCCCCACGTCAGATAGCTCTGATGACGAAGTTGAGGTCCCTGCTAAGGTCAGGCGTACCCGATCCTGATCTTCTGAGGTTGTTGAGGAGCAAGAACTGCAGGTCTCTCGTATCATGGAGCAGAGTAGTACTAGCGCCGCTTTCCTTCTGGTGAATTGGCAAGCACCAGTGGCCTAGTACAGCCTGGGCGTACATCCAGCACTGCAGTATCACGTGGTGACGTGGCGAGTCCCATAAGTGCAGTTCAAGCTGGCGAGGTGGCAAGCACAAGTAGTGTCCCGCTGCCACCAATAAGAAGACAAAGGCAGGCCCGTCGTGCCCATAGTGCCCCTCCTGCAGAATTCGCCTATCCTGATTGGGTCCCCACCACTTCTGCAGAACCCGTACTTCCCCCATTCACTGCCCAACCCGGTATTCAGGTGGAAACAGCTGATTTTATGCCAATTGATTATTATTCGCTGTTTTTCACGGAAGATCTCTATAGATCTATTGTGGACCAGAGTAATTTATATGCTGGTCAATTCATCGCCGCTAATCCCCAGTTGCCTTCCATTGCCAAAGATTGGAAACCAATTACGGTTTCCGAATTTAAGACCTTTCTGGGCCTTTCCCTCAACATGGGCACACATAAATTCCCGTCATTGCGTGCTTATTGGTCCACGCACCCAATTGACCACATGCCCGTGTTCTCTGCCTCTATGCCCAGGAAACGATACGAGCAGATTTTGCGGTTCATGCACTTCAACGACAATGAACTTTGTCGTCCACGTGGGGACCCTGAATACGACCGGCTCTATAAAATTCGGCCCCTCATAAACGACTTCAACGAACGTTTTGCAGCCTTGTTTATTCCCGATCAAGCTGTCTGCGTTGATGAGTCCCTGATTAAATTTTCTGTCCGCTTGGCTTTCAAGCAGTACCTTCCCAGCAAGCGTGCCAGATACGGGGTCAAGCTCTATAAGTGCTGTGACAGGGCAACAGGCTATGTATGGAGCTTTATGGTTTATGAGGGAAAAGATAGTCAGGTTGAGCCGGTCAACTGCCCGGATTACATAGGGAGCGCTGGCAAGATAGTGTGGAACTTGGTGTCACCCTTATTCGGAAAGGGGTACCACTTGTATGTGGACAATTATTACACGAGCGTGCCACTGTTTAGTCACTTGTTTGATCATCAGATTGGAGCATGTGGCACTGTGCGACCTAATCGCCGGGGCTTTCCCCAGCGGCTTGTAGATGCCCGTCTTAGGCTGGGGGAGAGAGCCTGCGTAAAGTGTAATAACTTGCTCGCTATGAAGTGGAGGGACAATAAGAATGTTTTCCTTCTTACCTCCCTTCATGCAGACACGACAGTCCAAATTTGTACGGCGACTGGTGTTGTGGAGAAACCCCTCTGTGTCCACGAATATAACAAAAATATGGGAGGGGTGGACCTCAACGACCAGTTGATGGCGCCGTATCTAATTGACCGTAAGGCGAGACGCTGGTACAAAAAAGTGTCTCTATCCTTATTTCAATTGGCTTTGCTGAACGCTCATGTGCTATACAGAGCTGCAGGCGGGACTTTATCTCTTCTAAAATTCCAGAATGAGATAGTCACAGAACTCCTGTATCCAGGCGGTTCTGCACCTCACCATCCCCTACCAAATGCAGTAAGCCGGCTGCATGAGAGGCATTATACGCATCTCCTCCCGAGTACCCCTACCCAAGGAACCCCCCAAAAAAGATGTTGTGTCTGTAGCAAGCGCGGATTTAGGCGTGACACCCGTTATTATTGTCCACTCTGTCCTGACAAACCTGGTCTTTGCCTTGGTGAATGTTTTGAACGCTACCACTCAAAAGTGAAGTTTTAGCGTAGGGTACAGCATTTCACAGACTAGGACACACTTACACAGGGTCTCCCAAGATGCCATTACATTTTGAGAGACCCGAACCATTACAGTTGTTAAAGTTTAAAAAAAAAAAAGTGTAAAAAAGAAAAAAAAAACGTAAAAAATAAAAACACAAAAAAATATAAAATAAAAAAACCAAAAATAGTTGTAGTTTTATTGTTCTCTCTCTCTCTCTCTCTCTCTCTCTATTTTCTCTCTATTGTTCTGCTCTTTTTTACTGTATTCCATTCTGCAATGTTTTATCATGCTTGCTTTTCAGATATGTAATTTTTTGTTTTCAGGTGCGCCATTCAACTGCAGCGCGGAATTATTTATCTTGACAGCAACAGCGTTTGCTCCCACGATACATAAAGTCGTGACTCCAGTGCTGTAGGAGGTGATTTCACCACCACAGTTAAAAAAAAAGAGCATATATGCCGAAGCATGGGGGCAGCAGGGGCGGAGGAGCGATTTTGCTCCTAATGCCGCGTATATACGGTCGAAATTCTGACGGAGGCTTGCCCGTGGAAAAGTTTGACCGTGTGTACGCGGCATAACCTTTTATGCTGCGTACATACGGTCGAAATTTCGATAAAGGCTTGCCCGTGGAAAAGTCCGACCGTGTGTACGCGGCATAACTTTTTTGCGGGAGGATGCCCCCATGCTTCGGCATATATATATTTTAGGTACAGGTTGCGTTAAAAAAATGTTTTATTTTTTACTAGGTTTGTTTTGGTATTTGCTTTGCAGGTATGGTATGGTAAGGTCTTACTGTTGTACTGTAATGTTACTTTGTTTTAATGTTAACCATCATTTGCTTAGCAGGTACGCCATTCAGTTGCATCGCAGATTTATTTATCTTGACAGCAACAGCGTTTGCTCCCACGATACATAAAGCCATGACTCCAACGCTGTAGGAGGTGATTTCACCACCACAGTTAAAAAAAGAGCATATATGCCGAAGCATGGGGGCAGCAGGGGCGGAGGAGCGATTTTGCTCCTAATGCCGCGTATATACGGTCGAAATTCCGACGGAGGCTTGCCTTTGGAAAAGTTCAACCATGTGTACGCGGCATAACCTTTTATGCCGCGTACATACGGTCGAAATTCCGACGAAGGCTTGCCCGTGGAAAAGTCCGACCGTGTGTACGCAGCATAACTTTTTTGCGGGAGGATGCTCCCATGCTTCGGCATATATGCCCATCATTAGAAGTGGGTGGATGAAGGGAGGTATTCTAATGGTGGGCATACCCACCGATCAATCTCTTTTTTTCGTTCAGCCAACAGGCTGCATGAAAAAAAAAGATTACAATACATGTCCAACAAGGACCAGCAACGTACTGGTATGTTGCTGGACTTTGAAATGTTATACCAGATTGATGCCTGCGGGTATCATTCTTTTCAGCCAGCGGCCGGCTTTCATGTAAAAGCAATCCTAGTGGCTAATTAGCCTCTGGACTGCTTTTACAAGCAGTGGGAGGGAATGCCCCCCCCCCCGGATATAAACAGCGCCATTGGGAAATTGGGAAAGCATTTTATCACACCGATCTTGGTGTGGTCAGATGCTTTGAGGGCAGAGGAAAGATCTAGGGAAGGAACAATTTAAAAAAAAAAAAAAAAAGCAAAATAAATAATAAAAAAAAAAAAAAAAAACACCGCTGCCCCCCCCTGCTCTTGCGCAAAGGCGAACGCAAGCGTCGGTCTAGCATCATATGTAAATAGCAATTGCATCATGCATGTGAGGTATCACCATGAAGGTCAGATCGAGGGCAGTAATTTTAGCAGTAGACCTCCTCTGTAAATCTAACGTGGTAACCTGTAAAGGCTTTTAAATGCTTTTAAAAATGAATGTAGTTTCTCGCCGCTGCGCGTTTGTGCGCAATTTTAAAGCATGTCGTGTTTGGCATCCATGTACTCGGCCTAAGATCATCTTTTTTATTTCATCAAACATTTGGGCAATATAGTGTTTTTTAGTGCATTAAAAATAAAAAAAGTGTGTTTTTCCCCCAAAAAATGCGTTTGAAAAATCGCTGCGCAAATACTGTGTGGAAAAAAAAAATGCAACACCCACTATTTTAATCTGTAGGGCCTTTGCTTTAAAAATATATATAATGTTTGGGGGTTCAACATAATTTTCTTGCAAAAAAAAAATGTTTTCATGTAAACAAAAAGTGTCAGAAAGGGCTTTTTCTTCAAGTGGTTAGAAGAGTGGATGATGTGTGACATAAGCTTCCTAATGTTGTGCATAAAATGCCAGGACAGTTCAAAACCCCCCCAAATGACCCCATTTTGGAAAGTAGACACCTCAAGCTATTTGCTGAGAGGCATGTTGAGCCCATTGAATATTTTTTTTTTGTCCCAAGTGATTGAATAATGACAAAAAGAAAAAAAAAATTACAAAAAGTTGTCACTAAATTATATATTGCTCAAACATGCCATGGTTATATGTGGAATTGCACCCCAAAATACATTCTGTTGCTTCTCCTGAGTACGGGGATACCACATGTGTGAGACATTTTGGGAGCCTAGCCGCGTACAGGACCCCGAAAACCAAGCACCGCCTTCAGGATTTCTATGGGTGTAAATTTTTGATTTCACTCCTCACTGCCTATCACAGTTTCGAAGGCCATGGAATGCCCAGATGGCACAAACCCCCCCCCCCAAATGACCCCATTTTGGAAAGTAGACACCCCAAGCTATTTGCTGAGAGGTATGTTGAGTATTTTGCAGATCTCGCTTTTTGTCACAAAGTTTTAAAAATTGAAAAAAAAAAAAAAATATGTCTTTCTTCATTTTCAAAAACAAATGAGAGCTGTAAAATACTCACCATGCCTCTCGGCAAATAGCTTGGGGTGTCTACTTTCCAAAATGGGGTCATTTGGGGGGGTTTGTGCCATCTTGGCATTTTATGGCCTTCAAAACTGTGATAGGTAGTGATAGGTAGTGAGGAGTGAAATCAAAAATGTATGCCCTTAGAAACCTTGAAGGCGGTGCTTGGTTTTTGGGGTCCCGTACGCGACTAGGCTTCCAAAAAGTCCCACACATGTGGTATCCCCATACTCAGGAGAAGCAGCAGAATGTATTTTGGGGTGTAATTTCACATATGCCCATGGCATGTGTGAGCAATATATCATTTAGTGACAACTTTGTGCAAAAAAAATAAAGTTTGTCATATTCCCGCAACTTGTGGCAAAATATAAAATATTCCATGGACTAATCATGCCTCTCAGTAAATAGCTTGGGGTGTCTACTTTCCAAAATGGGGTCATTTATGGGGGTTTTGTGCTATTTTGGCATTTTATGGCCTTCGAAACTGTGATAGGTAGTGAGGAGTGAAATCAAAAATTTGCGCCCTTAGAAATCCTGAAGGCGGTGCTTGGTTTCCGGGGTCCGGTACGTGGCTAGGCTCCTAAAAAGTCCCACACATGTGGTATTCCCGTACTCAGGGGAAGCAGCAGAATGTATTTTGGGGTGCAATTCCACATATAACCATGGCATGTGTGAGCAATATATCATTTAGTGACAACTTTTTGTAATTTTTTTTTTTTGTCATTATTCAATCACTTGGGACAAAAAAAAAATATTCAATGGGCTCAACATGCCTCTCAGCAATTTCCCTGGGGTGTCTACTTTCCAAAATGGGGTCATTTGGGGGAGTTTTGTACTGCCCTGCCATTTTAGCACCTCAAGAAATGAGATAGGCAGTCATAAATTAAAAGCTGTGTAAATTCCAGAAAATGTACCCTAGTTTGTAGACGCTATAACTTTTGCGCAAACCAATAAATATACGCTTATTTTTTTTACTAAAGACATGTGGCTGAATACATTTTGGCCTAAATGTATGACTACAATTGAGTTTATTCGATTTTTCTTATAACAAAAAGTAGAAAATATCATTTTTTTTCAAAATTTTCGGTATTTTTCCGTTTATATCGCAAAAAATAAAAATCGCAGAGGCAATCAAATACCATTAAAAGAAAGCTCTATTTGTGGGAAGAAAAGGACGCAAATTTCGTTTCAGTACAACATTGCATGTCCGCACAATTTACAGTTAAAGCAGCGCAGTGCAAAATTCTGAATTCACCTCTGGTCCTTTAGCTACCAAATGGTCCGGGGCTTAAGTGGTTAAAGTCACTTATAAATGTCAAAACCAATCCTATGAAGGAACAACAGAAGAAAAACAGTGTATTAAATGGATAGAGGATTTTCTCAGGTTATTATTACAAACTCTAGAGTATATGTAATAGTAATTTGAAGAAAATATAAATCCCCAAATCACATACTGGGCAATAATGAAAATAAAAGAAAAGAGAAAAAAAGAAGAACGTTGAGATAGGAAGAAAGAAAAGAAGAGATTGAGAAAGGAAAGAGGTGAAAAGATAGAAAAGGAAAAGAAGAGGTTCCCTCCCAGGGATGATCCAGCCCCAAGAAATGCTAACTAATACTAGCAACATTTGATAGAAAGGAAGAGAATAAAAAAAAATATATTAAATTGGATTAGCAGGGCAGCAAAAGAGATTGGTCAAAATCGGATGGTAGGAAATGTTTAACCCATGGTTGCCAAATTTTATTACATTTTTTAACATTATTATTCTCAATAGCTGACATTTTGTGGAAAATGAGGGCTCTGTTCATTCGGTGTTTAGCTTCAGTCACAACCAATGTCTGAGATTTCCATGCCTTAGCTATAGTTTGTTTAGCTGAGGTTGTCAGGTATAATAATAGTTGGAATTGATTGTGGGTAAGTTCAGGGGGTTTAAGATTCAATAATGCTACGACTGGGTCTGGCTTAATCAAGTTTTCTAGAGCAGTGGAAGCCATACCGAATATTTTGTTCCAAAAATTTTGGGCAATTGGACATTCCCACCAGATGTGGATATAAGTACCTACAGTCGCACAGCCACGAAAGCAAATATTTGGACAAGTAGGCGAGAATTTAGCTAACCTCGCTGGTACCAGATACCAGCGTGATAAGACCTTGAAATTCATTTCAAGAGCATAACAATTTGTGGAAGAGCGCATAGTGGTCGACCAGATATTGTCCCAATCTTTCGTACTAAATGTCTTATCAAAATCCTGAGACCATTTGGTGACATATAAGGGTGGAGTGTCTGTGATGGGGGAATTGAGATATTTATAGAGTAGGGAAATCAGACCTCTAGTGTGTGGATCGCATTTACAGATCCTTTCAAACTGCGATAGTTGATTAAGTATGGAACCCGATTCAATAACCGGTGTATAAAAGTTTTTAATCTGTAGGTACCGGAAAATTTCTTTACTGGGTAAACCATGAATGTCGCATAGATCAGGAAATGTCAGGATGTTATTGATGGAGGTTATATCATATAAGCATGTCAGATTTTTGGTAGTCCAGGCTGTAAAGGAAGAGGGAAACTTCCATGCAGGATAAAAAGCTGGGTGTCTAATAAATGACAGTAGGGGGTTATGTGGGGATTGTAGTTTATGTGAACATCTAAATTTGTCCCAGATAGTCATGGAGTGCTTTGTAATAGGATTAGACAGGCTAATTCTATCACAAGGGGATAACCACATTATATTAGCCACAGATATTGGATCAATATCAATAGATTCTATTGCCACCCACAAAGGGGTTTCAAACAGTGCGTGGTACTTAGATAATTGGGCGATTTGTGCTGCGTAATAGTAATTGGTGAAATTAGGAATCCCCAGTCCCCCTTTAGATTTTTCGATAAAAAGTGTCGCTTTAGAAATACGTGGTTTAATCTTACCCCATATAAACGATACAACTCTCGGTTGTAATAGCCTTAAAAAATAGGAAGGAATGGGAATGGGGAGCACCCTAAAAAGATACAAGAATTTTGGTAAAATGGACATTTTCACAGCATTAATTCTACCGAACCATGATAGAGAAAGTGTGGACCAATTATGTAACAAGTTTGTAATTTGTTTTAGTAGTGGTAAGTAATTTGCTTTGAACAGGTCTGAGATTGAGGATGTAAGTTGTATTCCCAAATATGGGACGTAGTGAGTGACCCAGTTGAATGGTAAGGTTGTTTGAGCTCTATGAAGTTCGGATTGCGATAAGTTTATGTTAAGTGCATTGGATTTGGAGTTGTTAATATATAGCCCTGAGATATCTGAAAATTTTTCTAAGGTGTTCAATATATTTGGAGCTGAAATGTGAGGATCGGTTAGGAAGACAAGTATATCGTCTGCGAAAAGACATATTTTATGGTGATGTCCACCTAGTTCCAAGCCTCTAATATTAGGGTTGGATCTGATGAGCATCGCCAGTGGTTCTATGAGAAGAGCGAAAATCAAAGGTGAAAGGGGGCAACCCTGTCTCGTACCACTTTTAATATCGAATGTAGACGATCTGTATCCCATATATTTAATATATGCCTTTGGATCATTATATAAAGCAGAGATCCATAGTAGAAAATTGTTTCCAAAGCCCCATTTTTGTAGAATATAATTCATAAATGGCCATGAGACCGAATCAAAAGCTTTACGCATGTCTAGAGATAAGAAACAAGTAGGGATCTTCCTCGTTTTGGCTGAATGTGTTAACAAAAGCGCTCTTCTAATATTATCCCCCACCTGATGTTTGGGCATAAAACCTGTTTGATCACGATGTGTTAAGTTACCAATGATATTGTTCAATCTGTTTGCCAATATTTTAGCCAGTAACTTGATGTCCAGGTTATGAAGGGAAATTGGACGGTAGTTGGTCCAGGAAGTAAGATCGGAATGGGGTTTAGGAAGCATTACTATGATAGATGTCAAGGATTCATTTCTAAATGACTGTCCAGCTAATAAAGAGTTGAAGGCCCTAGTTAGAATAGGTGCTAATACTGTTTGAAATTTTTTAAAATATAAAGCTGAAAAGCTGTCCGGGCCTGGCCTTTTATGTGGCTTCAACTCTTTTATAGCTGTTTGAACCTCAACTAAGGTTATAGGCTTCTCAAGAATGTCAAGTTGATCAGGTTTCATGTGTGGAAATGTAATGTTTGAGAGTAGATCATCAGCTTTACATTTATCAAAATTCTGGTTTGGTGAGTATAGTTTGGCCAATTTTGAACGGAAAATCTCTAATATTTTTACTGGGTTGCTGGTGAAAGAGTCACGGGATGTTTTAGGCTTAATGGGTGTTTGTGTAAGATGTACTTTTTTAAGGCAACAAGTCTGGTTTGTTGGCTTTGACGTAGTAGAAATGCTGTCTTTTGCGTTTGGTCTTGTCTGCGGAGTCAGTTAAGAATAGGTCTAAATCAAGTTTAGCCCTCTCATAATTGGTGTTATTCGTGGCATTAGGAACCGATTGAAAAGCTGCGTAGCAGTTATTAAAATTGTCTTCCAACTTAGTGAATAGAAGTTTGTTTTTTCTTTTGTGAACTGCAGCTAATTGCATCAATTTGCCACGGATAACAACTTTATGAGCTTCCCACAATGTAAGAGCTGAAACCTCATTATTATCGTTAAATGTGAGATAGTCAGTGAGAGCTGTTTCGATGTCTAAACAGTGCAACGGATGTGACAGCATGGATTCGTTAATACACCACGTCTTATCATGAGACCTAGGTATTGGTGAGGCTAGAGTGATGGAAACGGCGCAGTGATCTGTCCATGAATATGGGGTAATTATAGAAGACTTGATCTCAGGCAATATACTTGAAGGAGTAAAAATATGATCGATCCGGGAGAAAGATTTGTGGGGATATGAGTAATGTGTATAATTTCTTCTAGATGGATTAACTTCCCTCCAGGTATCAGCCAATTTGTGTGTGGACAATAGATTCCGTAGGGAATGCTTGTGAGTAGTAGAAGTGGGTTTGGATGGGGATTTGTCTAAGAATGGAAAAACTGTTGTATTAGAGTCTCCGCATATCACAACCATTCCAACTTTATGTGTATCCACCAATTGGAAGAGGTGTGATAAGAACGCTTCCGGGCGTTTATTCAAGGCATAGTATGATACTACGGTGATTAAATTATCTGCAAGAAGACCAGTAAGTAAAATATATCTGCCCTCTGGATCATTGATTTGTGAAATGAGAGTGAATGGCATTGATCGGTGGAATCCAATAAGGGTTCCACGTTGCTTGGTTGTGGCTGAAGCTACAAAGAATTGAGGATAGGTGGAAGATAAGAATTTAGGAAAAACTTTGTCAGTGAAGTGTGTTTCCTGAAGACAGATAATATGTGCCTTCCTAACCGCAAAAGATCTCATAGCCTTGGCACGTTTCTGAGGTATATTAAATCCTTGTACATTTAAGGATAATATGTTTATGGGGGCCATAGCAGTCTGGGAGTGGTATTTTTAGGTGAAGGGGTAAAACCCCTGATTAAAGCCAGAATCATCCCCAGGAGAGAAAGAAGACAAGAAGGGAGGAAGAAAGAAGTAGAGAAGAAGTAAAAAAATAAAAGATGAAAGACCCTTGAGAATATATAAACAATTACTGCATAACAATATGTAAAGAGGGTGTGAGAACGTCTCAGGGGCACAGCAAGTGCACCCCAAGAGGTTCCGAAATCACCGCCCAACTTCCGTTTAATATCGGGAGTTGAAGGCGACATGAAATTCCATGTGGCCAGTCAGCACCGGAGAACCTACTAAACAGCACAAATGAACTTAATATAACAGCAACCATAAATTGTAGAGGAAAAAAATAGATAGGGGAGAAAAAAGGGGGGAGGGGAAACGGGAGGCCAAAATAGGTTAACATCAGAATCTATGTGAACCTATATAAGGTGGGAGGGGGGAAAAATAAAAATATTTTTTTTTATTTAAATAAAAAAAATAAAAAATAAAAATAATTTAAGTCAACCAGGTGACTAAAGCGAGGTATGAGTGTAATTCATGAATATGATCTAGCACAATAAGCTAAAAAATTGAAGTGATGAGCAAGCTGGGAAATTGATTGACGTCAGTCCATGGAGTCGACATTAGGTGGTGACAGGGTCTCATAGCATCCACGTTTGTGTAGATTTTGACGGGTGGAGGCAGATGAATCTTGTTTGGAGGATGATCGTGGGGTTGAACGTCTACGTGGCTGAACTGTGTTTTCGGATTGATCCAAAAGGTCCAAATCAAGCAGAACTGTTTGTAATTCTTCTGGGGTACGACAAACATATTTTGTTTCCAAATGGGTGAAGCGCAGGGAGAAAGGGAAACCCCAGTGGTATATTATCTGGTGCTGTTGTGAAACTTGTAGAAAGGGTTTTAATGCTTGTAAGGTATAAGAAGATCATGAACCAATATTCATGGTTAGAGTTCTCCTCAAATAAAAATATATTTTACAGAAAATGTTTCTCTGACATGAGTGTGAACAGGATGTGACTTTTGTGGTCAAGCTAATCTTTCTTCTGTGTAACAGGCATGTATATTTAGGTTGAAATGTGACTTTGTGGTTAGGCCTTTTCCGGGAAAAAGTTTATCTCACTTCTGCTTTTTAACTGACAGATTGACCACACTGACATCTGGCGTTTCTTATCTTCCTGTTTCAAATGTCAGAACATGTCTAGTTTGACCACAATTGACGTATGTTAACTGACCACTTTTGCAGAAGTCAAAAAACCTGTTAGAATTTATTTTTGTCTAACTCATGAGGTTTTTGCTTATTGCTGATAGGTCCATAGGAGGGAGGCAACTTTTCTCGCTGTGTATAAAAAAGGACATGTAACCATTAAACCACATATTCTAGTATACCTATTCACTGTTTATTGGTGTCTTGAATATCCGACCGGTCAGAAAGACTTCCACAGATCCTGAGTCCAGCTCGAGCCAAGAAGGTCCAACAGAACCAAAACCTTTCAGTGGTGTCAGAAGTGGGATGATCCAATTGAACAGGTAAGACCCCCTTTAATTATTATTGGGAACAACAGTCTTGCCTTGTCAATTGGTTCACCATAAAGTAGACTCTCGAGAAAACTACAAGTTTTCTGGGACTCTGTTAAGATTGAAAGGTAGATTTAGAATAGATACAGAGGGTCTCGCTAGGTTGGCCAGACCAGGTTATTAGATTGAGGAAGAATCTTAAATTCTTCTCTACATAGGACGGATCTGTGGAAACTCTATATCTAAAGCTGTAAACAAAAAGGTTTACCTTTTTAAATGTCGACTGTATATTGTTGTCCTGAATGTAAAACTGGTTTATTGTTTGCTTATAAAGGGAAGACCATGTCATTAGTGGCAATTGTTCCAGGGGGGTATCATGTCAAAATTGGCAAGGGTCCTATGTTCCAGGGATCAAAACAACATATGTTAAGGTTTAATATACACAACATACTACCCCCCAGTCCGGTGTTCGAGGGACTAAGTGTAGCAGAAATACAGTGTCTGGTTGTATTTAAAAAAGGAGAACACTGGGTTCCTTGTCATAAATCTATAAATTGTCATACGTTTAAGGACATTTTCCGCCCCTGGAACGAAATAGAGAAAGCAAGACAGAATTTTTTTAATTTTAAAGTATAAGTATTATTGTTTGCTATAATGGGTAATCAAGCAGGAAAGGAAGCTGAAGGTAAGCAGCACCAACCCTCTCCGATTGATTACATTAAAGTCAATTATGGGAAAAATTATACTGATCCTTTTTGGTCACTAGTTTTAAAAAGAGCACATCAGTTAGAAGTGCCATGTTTGGGGGGAATACGGACCATGTTCCGAGGAAGATAGTGGAAGGAAGTGACCAGAATATGTGGCCAACATAAACAGTATAATTATCCCATAAAAGACCTTGACAAAGATTACGTGACTAAATGTTGTAAGATTTGGGCAAAAGGGTATGAAGGAATATAGAAAGAAATATACAAGTGTAAAAATGGAAAAGAAAGAGCAATTAGAAGACGCAATAGGAAGTCCATCAGCTCCCCCTAATTTTTATCAAGAAAAACCCCCTCCATATGCTATGGTAAAAGATGAATCCCTTGTCCCAAAGAAAATATACCCCTCGTTAGATCCAAATGTTATAGCAGGAGTATTAACCATAGCTAAACAAAAGGGAACTAATTGGTTACGGGAGGGGGAAGATAGAAGACAGATAAAGGAACGTTTAAGTCAATTAGTAAAGGAGGAAGAACAGTGTATTAAAAAAAGAGGAAGATGAAGAAAAAGTGATAGAAGAAAAGCTGAGGAGGATAAGGATGATGAGGCAGTGGGTGGCTTGACCTCGGGGATAGAAGCCCTCAAATTCCCAGTTATTCACATGGGAGAAACCCCGGTCCATATCCCACTCCCCCTCGGGACGTTAAGGGATATTAAAGATCTTTGCCCAAAGCCACGCAAACACCCCAGAGAGGCAGCTCTGTTCTTACAGAGACATTGCGCGGGCACTGCCATGAATGCCGATGACTGTGCAATAATAATACAGACAGTGGATCCAGATCCCATCTGCGATGTAGAAGTTAAGACATTATTTGCTGATAATGACCCCTTTAAAAAGGCAAAGGGATGGGAATCATTTTGGGCAGCTGTTTGGCAGTAAAGTTACAAAGGAGAGAGCGCTTTGCAGATAATGTGCACTGCAAAGCAGGGACCGGGAGAAAAAACTTTTATTCATTTTGTAAACGGGTACACCAGTTATACAAAGATACAGGAATGGAGAACCCTGAACTGTATGTGAGCACAGTCATGTCCGGGGGAGATCCCAAAACAACACAGTTACTTAAATTAATTACCCCCAATTGGTCAACATTAAAACCTGATGCCTTTCTCGAAGACATTAAAAAAAGCGTGCATCCTCTGGCTTATTCACTACAAAAGGAGGGGTATTTCCCTCATTTAACCCCGAACAGATAGAAAGCCTGCAGTTAGCTGCTGCACAAATGGTTGTCCCTTATACAAAACCAGTTCCCCAACAATCCCAACAAGCACAATACCAAGCATATCCCCAGGATAACCAGCAGGGTTGTTTCACATTCAGGGACATGGGACATTGGAAGTCAGAATGCCCCCTTAGGAGAGGAACAAGTAGGGCAGCTAACCGCAGGGGTAATATGGGAAGAGGCAGATTGCCCGTTGGTACAGTTCATGACCAACATCTTTTTAAATGAGTTTTGCCATTCTGACTGACCACTTCCTCTGGGAAGAGACTTAATGTCAAGTTTAAACATTTACATCAAATTTACCAAAGATGGGGGCCTGCTAGCTACATCAGAAATCTGTGATTTGTCTAACCCAAAAAAAGACAGGATTTTAGAGGGTACTTTATGTTACTACCGGCACACCTTGAAGCACACCCTATATGGGCACTGCATACATTGTACACCATACAAGCCCATCATTGTGGAAGGAGCAGTAGTACATTACCAAAAACAATATCCCCTGTCAGAAGGAAAAATTGCAGGCATAGCACTACAAATAAAGCAATATTTAGCAGAAGGAATACTAAAACATACAATCAGTCCCTGGAACACCCCCATTCACCCAGTCAAAGCCAGTGGTGAATGGCGCTTTGCACAGGACCAAAGGGCCCTGAACAAAGCTATTGTCCCCCTTCCACCTTTTGTTGCGGATATTACTACAATATTTTGTGAGATACCGGCAACGTCCAAGATCTACATGGTCGTTGATTTAAGTATCGCGTTCTCTTCCATACCTGTTGCAGAGGAAGCCCAAAATTACTTTAAACCTAGGCTAGGAACAGTCCTGCAGCGTGCTCCATGGTCTTGAATCGATCTTTGAGCGATTGGGTACCAAAAGAAGGCTCAGTGTTGCTTCAGTATGTGGATGTCCTATTGCTGTGTAATGAAAATGAGGTCAGCTGTGCGGAGGACTCAGAGCACCTACTAACTCACCTCGCCTCAAAAGGTCACTTGGTGTCTCGCAAAGAGATCCAGTGGTGCAGGTCGCAGGTTGAGTACTTGGGGTGTATAATCCGAACCGAACGTTTGGTGTCACCAGCTCGAGTCAAGGCACTGTCCTCCTGGAGTCCACCAAGAGACAAGTCAGAGCTTCTCTCTTTCCTAGGGTCCATAATATACTGCAGGCAGTGGATACCTGATTGCTCTTATTATGATTCTATCCTAAGGTCTGCTACCCTGCAGGATGCCCCAAAGTTTATTGATTGGACAACAGTGAGGGTTAAGGCTTTCACAGCATTAATCAGCTCTCTAAGGCAAGCCCCTGCATTGGGACTTATAGAGTGCGCAGGGCCTTTTTCATTGTACTGTGTGGTATCTGGACCTACGGTTGCAGCGGTCCTAGCACAATCACATGGGAATTCTCTGAGACCCATATCATACATCTCAAAGAAACTTCCAGATCAAGTTCAAGGTATGCCACATTGCTTACAGGCCGTAGCAGCCTGTGCAATGGCAGTACAAGAGGCTTCAAAGGTGGTTCTGGGACATGACCTCACACTGTATACTACACACCTCATGACAAACATGAACACACAACACATGACAATGCAAAGGTGCAGCGGCTATGAGATTATCTTGCTAAAAACACATAATCTAACCATAAAATCATGTTCAGAAACCTCAAAGCCTATTAGGTTTTTACACTCAGGAACACGATTGCACTGAGGTACTTGCAGAAACTACCCTCCCTAGACCAGACCTCACAGATGTTCCGTATCCAAATACGGAAAATGTTTATGTAGATGGCAGCTGCTCCCGACCTGATGACAAAACTTATCAAACTGGTTATGCCATTGTTCAATTGCCAGATGTAATGATTGAAGCCAAATCTCTGAATGCTAGTTCAGTCCAGATTGCAGAACTCATTGCTATAACTATGGTTTGTCAGATTTTTGAAGGAAAAGATGTAAACATTTACACTGACAGCAGATATGGGTACACGGGTTGACAAAAGATCCTACTGGACTTTGGTCAACCAAGGAGGGAATAATAGGGAATAAAAGGGGTGCACCACATGATAGAATCCCTAGATTACACACAAGTCCCCACACAGATGGGCAATTTAGAATATCTTTTGGTTATAGTTGATAGATTTACAGGATGGGTAGAAGCAATCCCTACCACAGGAGAGACAGCTAGAGTACTAATAAATCAGTGGATCTGTAGGTTTGGCCTTCCGGCCACTATATGGTCAGATCAAGGTCCAGCATTTACCTCGGCCTTAGTGAAGGAGCTCAGGAGTAGAGGAAAGAATGAACAGAACCATAAAAGACAAATTGAAAAAAGCAACAGGTGGCACAATGAAAAACTGGTTAAATTACTTGCCAGCAGTCTTATATCAAATCAGGACTACCCCCCCCCCCCCCCCACAGAACAGGAATATCTCCTTTTGAGATACTTATGGGTAGGCCAGCACAGAGGAAACCTGATGAGGGAAAGGAGGTTAATCTTTATTCTTTACAGGAAGAGTACGTGAAACATCTGGTAAGTAGCCTTAGTGAAACAGAGGACAAGGTTGCTGTCACTTTTCCTCCTCTCTCCACAGAGCCTACACATCCGTATATCCCAGGAGACAAAGTACTGATAAAACAACTTGCCATCCGGAAACAACCAGGCCCTATCTTCCAAGGACCATTTGAAATTCTGAAGGTTGCCAGAACAGCCGTTCTTACAGATCAAGGACCACAATGGATCCATGCATCCAGACTAAAGACATTTCCGAAGGGAAACTGGAAGAAGGTGAAGGAGAAGACAAAGACCTCTGTTCTGGAGAGTATTCCAGAAAAGGATCCAGAAAATACTCCCTAGTGGACCATAAAAAACAAGAAACTCAGAGTTCCATACCCATAGACACTAATGGTCAAAAAAGGAGGGGTCACTTCGGCAAAACTTTTTCTTTTTTCGTTAATGATTACATTGTTTATTTTAATGCTCATAATCGTAGGACACTGTTGGTCAAATAATTCTAACAGACCAAAAAGAAGTATGGAAGACAATTTTAGTGGTAAAATGCTGCTGCTTAAATTTAAGTATGCTTATGCTCAAAAATCAGGATATGAAAAATGTTGGATATGTAGTAAACTCCATCCTAGCACTGCTAGGATCCCCCTAATGGCAGTACCTCTAAACTTCACCCCTCTCCTAAACAGCACACCACCTGTCGTCCTTAATATTCCAATGATCGATGGGCTTCAATTCTTGAAGCCATGATCATAAGGAGGGGTTGTAAGGTATAAGAAGATCATGAACCAATATTCATGGTTAGAGTTCTCCTCAAATAAAAATATATTTTACAGAAAATGTTTCTCTGACATGAGTGTGAACAGGATGTGAATTTTGTGGTCAAGCTAATCTTTCTTCTGCGTAACAGGCATGTATATTTAGGTTGAAATGTGACTTTGTGGTTAGGCCTTTTCCGGGAAAAAGTTTATCTCACTTCTGCTTTTTAACTGACAGATTGACCACACTGACATCTGGCGTTTCTTATCTTCCTGTTTCAAATGTCAGAACATGTCTAGTTTGACCACAATTGACGTATGTTAACTGACCACTTTTGCAGAAGTCAAAAAGCCTGTTAGAATTTATTTTTGTCTAACTCATGAGGTTTTTGCTTATTGCTGATAGGTCCATTGGAGGGAGGCAACTTTTCTGGCTGTGTATAAAAAAGGACATGTAACCATTAAACCACATATTCTAGTATACCTATTCACTGTTTATTGGTGTCTTGAATATCCGACCGGTCAGAGAGACTTCCACAGATCCTGAGTCCAGCTCGAGCCAAGAAGGTCCAACAGAACCAAACAGAACCAGAACCTTTCAATGCTCTTCTCTTGGTTATTGTAAGTGGAGAGAGGTCTGCAAATAGCTGATAAGTATTACCTTGAAAGGTTAGGGCAGAATTACCTCTGGCCGCAGTTAGTATTTGTTCTTTTGTCTTGTAATAGTGGAACCTAACAATTATGTCCCTGGCGGGACCGTTAGGCTTACGAGGGGCTAAGGCCCTGTGCACCCTATCCATTTCCAGTCTTTCCACTGGGGTGCCAGGGAGAAGTTCTTGAAAAAGTGCAAGCATAGTAGCCTGTAAATCCAGTACATGTTCAGGTATTCCTCTAATTTTCAAGTTGGATCGTCTGTCTCTGTTCTCCTGGTCCTCCAACCTTGTTTGCAAGATAAGTTTTTCCTCTTTTAACTGGTCCAATTCCTCAATATGTTGCTGGGTGTAAGATTCTAGTTCATCCACCCTCACCTCTAGTTCAGAAGTTCTCTGTCCAATCTCCCTAATTTCCTTAGTGAGCCTGTCAGTAATTTCATCTGAAGTCTGTTTCAATGCCTTTTGTAATATTCTCTCAAATTGTTTAAACATATTAGGTTTAACAGTGGTTTGTATCTGTTCATCTTCAGAGTCAGTCTCATCTCCACACAGTTGTGCCTTAGAGCTAGGTGACAGAGATATTGAGGAGCGCAGTGTATTATGTTGTGAGGTACTCGGCGACGCCATTTTGGAAAATGCCCTGCCTGACATCTCCTTTTGTTTCCCTGTTTTTAGTTTGATTTTGGTACCTTTTGTCACCATTCTTCCGTCTCAGGCGTGTTCCTGGAGGTATGTGGTAATGTCAGTGATGATTTTAGAAGTCGCTGCGGCTCTCGGTTCTCCGGTCTGACTAGCCTAGGAGCGGAGCTCTAAGGAAGCGTGACTACTCCCTCAGGCATCCGCGCATGCACCCGAATGTTTTTTTTTTTTACCTTTTGCTGCACATGTGCAGTGGCAAAGGGAGTGAGCTTTAACACCTACTCACTTCACTTATGCACCCATGAGTTACTGAGGTGTCTGTGCTGAAAGCACACCTCATTGTATGTTCTCAGCACAGTGACTGAGCTTTGAAAGACAGTTCCCCATCTCTAGTAATGATTGGGAGCAATAAAGACCAGCTCCTGAACATGCAACCGACCACTTTAATAGCCATACACAGTGGACACATGATTGGGCAGTCCTTCTAGGAAGAGGTTAATAAGGCTTAAAGGGAAACAATAAATATAAACAGTTACTTTAAATAACATGCTTGGGAGATGCCTTAAACCTGCATGTGAAGTGGCACACCTGTACAATGTATTAACACAAAAGTGACATTTAGAAAGAAAGAAAAACGGTTGCTGCTAGAAGAAATTCCCTAGCTTGCTTCATTCTGTTTGTAAAAAATATGGCTGGGAACTTCCCCCAACACCTACACCAGAAACATATTCAGGATTAAGGTCTGGTGTGGATATTAAGGGAAACCCATTGCAAAAAAACAAAAAACAAATCATGAGGTCTCCCCAAAACACATACAATGCCCTTATTCTTGATGAGGGTCTGGTATGGATTTTCTTGGGAACCCTGTGCAGAAAAGCTGGGCAGTCCCCTGGCAAAGCACCTTGTCCCCATTAATATGATCTAAACTGCCCTGGTTTGGTGGATATAGGGGTCTGTGGGGTGGGGAATGAGTTTGGAAGCAGATTTAGAACAAAGAGCTCTAAGAAACCTCCCCTCCCCCCCATGTGAATGAGTAAAGGGTACATAATACCCCTGGTTACTCATTGCAAAAGCTTGAGGTGATTGTAGCCACATTAGTGCACTTGCAGCAGAAACAATTGGGTACTGTCCATGATACTTTTTTAGTTTATTTCTATAACACCCCGAAAGCTTGTCCTAAAATATTGTATCTGCAAATTCAAAAAATAAATAAAATCATGGACAGTACTCAATTGCTTCTGTCATTCAAAAAAGAAAAATAGATAGTAAATACAACACATCGTTAAGAAAGTCCTTTAGACTCAAATATTATCCCCCATCTGTTATGTCATCTATTAGAATCATGATGAACAATGCCCACCAATGTTAACATGATGGGTGCAAATTACAGCTCCCCATCCAGTAGCTGAATATCAACAAACTGGATAAGAATTGTGGGCGATGTCACTGACCAAATATGGACATGATCATATTTGGTCAATGATTTTAGCAAGCATCTAGGCTGGTTTGCTTACATTCAGCAGCCACCTGTGGAGTTGTTATTTTCAATGGATGTGACTGTATGAACAGTTTGTTTCTAATTAGTATTTTTTTTTTTTAATGATTGACCAATAGTATTATGAACCCCTTACTCATTCATGTTAGGGGGCAAGATATCTGGGGGCCCCCCTATTTAAAGGTGACTTCCAGATTCTTAGCCCCTCCCCCAAATACCCCCAGATCCACAAGGCCAAGGATTTGGGCAAGAAGCCCTTGTACAAGGAGACAAAGTACTTTTGCTGAAGGGATTATGGGAATCTGGAAGCCTCCTTTAAAATAAGGCAGACCCCAGATATTCACCCCCACGTGAATGCGTAAGGGGTACATAGCACCCTTTTTACTCATGTGGCTTGATCGGGTTCCTGAGGGGGAGCTGCATTTTTTGGCTAAAGGTCAAATTTAGATTTTAGGGGGACCCCATGCCACCTTGTCTCTGTGTTGATAAGAACAAGGGCTCTCTCCTACATCCCTGGCCTGGGGGATGTGTAGATCTTTTTGGTGAGATACTCCCAAAGGGAAATCACATGTAAAGGAATGCAGACCCTGCAAGTTTCCTCATTAGAGCCCTGCAAATGCAGCAGCTTATTAATAATTAATAAACCACTCCCAAATAGGTTCACTTTCCACATGGACACAGACAAACACACAGCTATTTCTTTAGAATAACAAAAGGTAGGAATCAGCTCTGCAGTATTTTGGAGTTTTTTTTTAATTTGAGGGTATAGTGGTTTTTATGTTATCTTAATTTTAAGTTATACTGCTGTTTTTTACAACAAGACTTCCCTTAAAAAAAAGAGGGGAGGATTTACTTCAGGGGTTCATAGATTGTAAACATCATCGAGACTTGAATCATCTTGATTGATGAGGATCACATCGCTGGACACCATGACTGAAATGTATTACATTGTTGGATATGAAGAATAAATGCATAATTACATCAGGGAACATTAATAATTTTTTATAGGTACCGTATTTATCGGCGCATAACATGCACAGGCGTATTACACGCACCCTAACTTTAAGATGGAAGTTTCAGGAAAACCACTCTCCACAGCCCCCTGCGTATAACACGCAGGCACAGTTTACCCTCTATTTTCAGGGTAAAAAAGTGAGTGTTATACGCCAATAAATACAGTATTTTATATCAATTAAATTAATTTTTATGGTGTGTGTCAATATAATTCTAACTCTTTCTGGGAATGGATTAGGGATAATAATGTACCCTGTACTCTTTCCCTGGGGGGGGCGGTAGATTCCTAGGGACCCATACAGTAAGCCCTCCTTATTGCCCCCACTTCCTTCCCGGGGCATCAAGACTTTTTCAAGGTGTGTGTATATTTAATTTGAACACATTGTAGGAACAGATAAGGGGTACTCTCTTTTTGTAAATTGATACATTAAAACTGCAATAAGAGTGGCATGCAACTGTATGTAAACCAAGCTACTGGGAAAAAAAAGTGCACAGCCAAATACCATATGCTGTGTATGCTATCCCTGAGACTGTTTATGAAAATTGTACTGCAAGGATCTGGTGAATATTTTATCCCACAGGTATTATATGCCTTCTAATGCCTTGTACACACGATCAGGCTTTTGCCCGGCCAAATGACATCAGAATTCTGATGGAATTCCATTGGAGAAAAATAGAACATGTTCTACTGTATATCTAAACTCCGACGGAATTCCTCTGAATTTCCGAAGAAAAAACTCAGATGGGGCTGCACACGGTAGGAATTTCCAATGGAAAACATCTGTCTGACTTTTTCCATCGGAAATTCCGACCGTGTGTACAAGGCATAAGACATTTCAGATGATCCAGGTCCCACTCATTATCAGATTAGGTGAAATTCAACTACTAAGTGACTAATCCTGTTTCTGTCACAATGTGACGAGATGAAATTAAAACCCAATTTCACCTTTTAGGTACATTTTAAAATGTATTGGCCCCAGATGTTAAAAAAAATTAAATGCAACTATAGCAGCAATACTCACCTCTTGCACAATTCTCTTCTATTTAGTTAAAAGAAATACTGTTAAGAAATGGATGGCAGAATAGATGTAAACTCTATCAGAAATAGGAAAACTCTCTTCTGACTATGCACACTGTTGAATGTCCCACATCACTCCCATCCACTGTAATCTAACTCAGTGTACCTCTGCCAGACAACTTTATCTTAAAGCCAGACTCCAGGAAGATAATAAAGGCACACAGATTATTACAGATCTGTATTCTTTAATACATCATCAAATGTATTTTTTTAATGAAATCACTGTAAGTACCTGAACCTGGTATCAGCCTCTTGCACACTACTGTACAACTAACTAACAAGTACTAACAACTAACATGCTGATGGGAGGAGAGGGTAGAGTGACAGAAAGAGGAGCTCATCAGTCTGTTGCTTCTCTATTCATGTCCAGTCACAGGCTGGGGGAGGGACAAGACATGCAAGTGAAAAAAAAGTCAGATCTATTTTACCCTGCCACATGGGGCTTTGCGGAAGGTCTACATTGACAGAAATACAAATCTTTTGGCATGTAAAATAACTCCCATATTATTCCGTCTGCATATTTAGCCATTTGCATGAAATTCATTTTAATATGCATTATGCATGCTAATCAAAAGGGTCCATAACTGTCTTGGCAGCACTTTCATATTCTGTTTCTATCTTAATTCAATTTTTCAACTGGAGATGAGCGAGAAAGAAAGTAAGAGAAGGTGATAAAAGAAGTTGGCGATGGAAAGGAGACAGAGAAAGGGGTAAAAAAAAAAAATGAGAGGGACGGAGGATAAGGAAAAAGTGTAAGCCAAAGAAATAGAAAAAAAGAAAAAATAATAGCAAAAAGAACCACTGCATGTGATGGTATAATGTAAAGGTTTGTTCCATTCTTCAAAAGGTCACTTGATCTGAAATAAAAAAGGAAAGATGAAATACAGTCAGTGAAAAGGAATGGGTTGCTGTTTGTGCCACAGAAAACTGGACTAATAATCATAACTATTTGAATTACGTGTTGCATTGCTGAAACATATGACAATTACAATACAATATGAGAAAACTGTTCTGTCATTCTGCAAAACACACTTTAAAATTCCACTTGTCATTCACACACACACACACACACACGTATAAACTGCAAAAATAAAAATAAATTGCAGTTTACTGACCATCATGTACTGTATTATGCCAGGCTATTACTGTCAGATATTACATGTTTGTCAGTCATATGTTTTGGTGTGTAATATTAGGATGTCAACGTTAACTGTAATCCAATTGTATTATATCACATTCATGAAAATAAATGAACAAATGCACAAATACGATACCTTTCATATGTTACATACAAAAAGCTTTTTAAGGACCTTACTGTACCATTTGCAGGCTGAGAGCCCACTTACGCTATAGCTTGATGTCAGACCCTCAAAGTCCTAAAAGCTTTACTTCTCTGTTTGCTTTTCAAAATGATTCTATGAAAAACATTGTATCTTTATGAATGTTTAAAATAATTACTACCTCCTAAGAGCCGGTTCACACAGGGGCGTCCTGGGATCCGACTTCAGGTCGCCCCAAGTTGCCCCAAGTCGCGCGGTTTAGAAAAGTAATGGAAGTGAATGGAGCCGTCTTAATGTACACTACTGCAGTCGCTCCGACTTCAGAAAAGGTTCCTGTACGACCACAATCCGACTTCTAGGCAACTTGTACCCATTGATTTCAATGGAAGTTGCCTCCAAGTCGGATCCCCTGTCTTAACTGAAGCAACTTTCCAGGAAGTAAAAATAGTTTTCCAGGCAACCCCCTCCCATCAAAAGTGTCCAACTATTTCCACCCTTTCCTCCAAAATCCTTCATTCATGAATAGTGATTTATGAATGGAGAGAGTAGACCAATCATCTGTCAGTTCTCCATTCATAGATCGTGTTTCATACATAGAAGCTGTAGTATAGCTTATATGAATGGAGAAGCTGGGCATATAGTCAGACACTCTTGATTAACTCTGGTCACAGTTCCATTAGCTCCATCAGCTCTGTTAACCCATGCCGCACCCAAAGATTTTGGCAGGAGCGGTGAGAGGTTATCGTAGGAGAACGTTTTTAGCACAAGGGACCACATCACGCTGATTGTAAGTTATATCACTTGTGCTTATTTTTTTAACTAATTTTAGCCTGTATTAAATGAGTGCAGGGATGTGCAGTAAATTAATTCACAAAATGTATTTATTTTTCATAAGCCTGCCCAATTATAGCCAGTTAAAATGGCTTTCTGACTGGTTGGCTTAAAGGAGTTGTAAAGGTACATTTTTTATTTTCTAAATAGGTTCCTTTAAGCTAGTGCATTGTTGCTTCACTTACCTTTTCCTTTGATTTACCTTCTAAAGGTTTGTTTTCTTTGTCTGAATTTCTCACTTCCTGTTTCTCCTCACTGAACTCCACACCATCATCCGAGTGGTGTGGAGTCATCCAGAACAGCTTACTGAACAGCTTACTGAGGATAAACAGGAAGTGAGAAATCCAGACAAAGAAAACAAAGAAAAAAAACATTTAGAAGGGAAATCTAAGGAAAAGGTAAGTGAACCAACAATGCACTAGCTTAAAGGAACCTATTTAGAAAATAAAAAACGAACCTTTACAACTCCTTTAAGTTACTAGTCTGAATCATTGCATTGAAGCAATATTCAGATCAATGAATCATTTATTCATAATGGTTGCCATGGGCATCATATGATATATTATTGGATCAGCCATTGCCAAAAGGAAAAATATTATCTGGAGTAGGGATGGGCTATCTGTTCGAGACAAACATTGGCTGTTCGTCCGTTTGGCGAATAGCGAACAATTTGGAGTGTTCGCAGAAAATTCAAAAGCACCGGAGATTCCCGTGATGCGTCAGACGGGGGCAGGGTCACCCGTGACACCACGGAAAACCGCCAGAAACCCTGTTCAGGGGGGCGGGGTCACCCATCCACGTCACGGGTGGCCCCGCTCTCGGTTATATAAGAACTGTCAAAAGCGTAGTGCGTCATTTGGCCGGGAGCCTCGGAGGAGGATGTATCGTTTTTGTAGCGGCGGGTCCGGGTCGTAGAAAGATTTACAGCGCTGGAATTTTTTTATTTTTTATTAAAGGACTGTGTGTGTGTGTTTTTTTTTACCTTTTTTGAAACTTTTTTGGGTGAAATGGTAGGGGTACAATGTACCCCGTTACCAATTCACATAGGGGGCCAGCATCTGGGGGTCCCCTTTTTTAAAGGGGGCTTCCAGATTCCGATAAGCCCCCCGCCCGAAGACCCCCACAACCACTGGGCAAGGGTTGTGGGGATGAGGCCCTTGTCCCCATCAACATGGGGACATCCTCCCCATGTTGAGGGCATGTGGCCTGGTACGGTTCAGGAGGGGGGCGCTCTCTCGTCCCCCCTCTTTTCCTGCGGCCTGCCAGGTTGCATGCTCGGATAAGGGTCTGATATGGATTTTTGGGGGGAACCCCACGCCATTTTTTTTTAAATTTTGGTGCGGGGTTCCCCTTAAAATCCATACCAGACCTGAAGGGTCTGGTATGGATTTTGAGGGGGATCCCACGAATTTTTTTTTTAATTGGCGCAGGGTTCCCCTTAATATCCATACCAGACCTGAAGGGCCTGGTAATGGAATTTGGGGGGAACCCACACGCATTTAAAAAAAAAATTGATTCGGCCATTCTGCCGTTTTTTTAACCACTTAAGCCCCGGACCATTTGGTAGCTAAAGGACCAGAGGTGAATTCAGAATTTTGCACTGCGCTGCTTTAACTGTAAATTGTGCGGACATGCAATGTTGTACCCAAACGAAATTTGCGACCTTTTCTTCCCACAAATAGAGCTTTCTTTTAATGGTATTTGATTGCCTCTGCGATTTTAAATTTTTGCGATATGAACGGAACAAGACCGAAAATTTTGAAAAAATATGATATTTTCTACTTTTTGTTATAAGAAAAATTGAATAAACTCAATTGTAGTCATACATTTAGGCCAAAATGTATTCAGCCACATGTTTTTAGTAAAAAAAATGTCAAAAAGCGTATATTTATAGGTTTGCGCAAAAGTTATAGAGTTTACAAACTAGGGTACATTTTCTGAAATTTACACAGCTTTAAATTTATGACTGCCTATCTCATTTCTTGAGGTGCTAAAATGACAGGGCAGTACAAAACCCCCCCAAATGACCCCATTTTGGAAAGTAGACACCCCAAGGAAATTGCTGAGAGGCATGTTGAGCCCATTGAATTTTTTATTTTTTGTCCCAAGTGATTGAATAATGACTAAAAAAAAAAAAAATTTACAAAAAGTTGTCACTAAATGATATATTGCTCACACATGCCATGGTTATATGTGGAATTTCACCCCAAAATACATTTTGCTGCTTCTCCTGAGTACGGGGATACCACATGTGTGGGACTTTTTGGGAGCCTAGCCACGTACAGGACCCCGGAAACCAAGCACCGCCTTCAGGATTTCTAAGGGCGCAAATCTTTGATTTCACTCCTCACTACCTATCACAGTTTCGAAGGTCATAAAATGCCAAAATAGCACAAAACCCCCCCAAATGACCCCATTTTAGAAAGTAGACACCCCAAGGAAATTGCTGAGAGGCCTGTTGAGCCCATTGAATATATTTTTTTTTTGTCCCAAGTGATTGAATAATGACAAAAAAAAAAAAAATTACAAAAAGTTGTCACTAAATGATATATTGCTCACACATGCCATGGTTATATGTGGAATTACACCCCAAAATACATTTTTCTGCTTCTCCGCCTTCAGGATTTCTAGGCACAAATTTTTGATTTCACTCCTCACTACCTATCACAGTTTCGAAGGCCATAAAATGCCAAAATCGCACAAAACCCCCCCAAATTACCCCATTTTGGAATATAGACACCCCAAGCTATTTGCTGAGAGGAATGGCGAGTATTTTACAGCTCTCATTTGTTTTTGAAAATGAAGAAAGAAAATATATATATATATATATTTTTTTTTTCAATTTTCAAAACTTTGTGACAAAAAGCGAGATCTGCAAAATACTCACAATACCTCTCAGCAAATAGCTTGGGGTGTCTACTTTCCAAAATGGGGTCATTTGGGGGGGTTTTGTGCTATCTGGGCATTCCATGGCCTCCGAAACTGTGATAGGCAGTGAGAAGTGAAATCAAAAATTTACACCCTTAGAAAGCCTGAAGGCGGTGCTTGGTTTTTGGGGTCCCGTACGTGGCTAGGCTCCCAAAAAGTCTCACACATGTGGTATGCCCGTACTCAGGAGAAGCAACAGAATGTATTTTGGGGTGTAATTCCACATATGCCCATGGCATGTTTGAGCAATATATCATTTAGTGACAACTTTGTGCAAAAAAAAAAAAAAATTGTCGTTTTTCTGCAGCTTGTGTCAACATATAAAATATTCCATGGACTCGACATGCCTCTCAGTATATAGCTTGGGGTGTCTACTTTCCAAAATGGGGTCATTTGGGGGGGTTTTGAACTGTTCTGGCATTTTATACACAACATTAGGAAGCTTACATCCACTCTTCTAACCACTTGAAGACAAAGCCCTTTTTGACACTTTTTGTTTACATGAAAACATTTTTTTTTTTGCAAGAAAATTATGTTGAACCCCCAAACATTATATATATTTTTAAAGCAAAGGCCCTACAGATTAAAATGGTGGGTGTTGCATTTTTTTTTTCTACACAGTATTTGCGCAGCGATTTTTCAAACACATTTTTTGGGTTAAAAAAGTAGGATTTTTAAAACAGCTTACCTGTAAAATCCTTTTCTTGGAGTACATCACGGGACACAGAGCAGCATAGTCATTACTATGTGGGTTATATAGAATTACCTTCAGGTGCTGGCACTGGCAACTTCCAAAACAGGAAGTACCCTCCCCTATATAAGCCCCTCCCATCTGGGAGTACCTCAGTTTTGTAGCAAAGCAATACGTGTCCCCAAAAGAGGGGTGGGAGCTCTGTGTCCCGTGATGTACTCCAAGAAAAGGATTTTACAGGTAAGCTGTTTTAAAAATCCTACTTTCTTGTTCATACATCACGGGACACAGAGCAGCATAGTCATTACTATGTGGGACGTCCCAAAGCAATGCCAAATGAGGGGGGGATACACCATACATAAGCTGGGCGCCATCAGGCATGAGGATCTTTTGCGGCCTGCAACACACTGCGCCCAAAGGCGACATCCTCCTGACTTCTAACGTCCACCTGGTAGAACCTAGTAAACGTGTGTACTGAAGACCATGTTGCGGCCTTACAAATTTGAGCCAGGGAGGCCTGGTGATGCACTGCCCATGAAGTTCCAACTGCTCTCGTGGAGTGCGCCCTAACTTTGAACGGAGGCGGTCTACTTCTCAAGCCATAGGCTTGTATTATGACCTGTCAAATCCACTTGGCTAAAGTAGATTTTGATGCTGCCTGACCCTTTCTGGGGCCTTCCGGCAGAACAAACAAAGAATCCGTTCTACGAATCTGAGCAGTGGCTTTTAGATAAGTTTTAACTGCTCTTACTACATCCAAAGAATGCAATAACTTTTCCTCTACCGAGCTTGGTTTGGGGAAAAAAGGATTTGGGGAAAAAAGAAGGAAGAACCACATCCTGGTTCAAGTGAAACCTCGATACCACCTTAGGAAGAAAGGCTGGGTGAGTCCTTATGAATAACCAGATATGGCTCCTTACAGGACATGGAGGCTAATTCCGACACTCTTCTAGCCGAGCATATGGCTACTAAAAATATCAATTTTCTGGTGAGTAGAACCAAGGAAATGTGCCGCAAAGGTTCAAACGGCTGCTTCTGCAGAACCGACAGAACCAAATTTAGATCCCATGGGCATATGGGAGCTTTAATCGGTGGAATAATACGAGTCACCCCTTGCATAAAGGATTTGACAAGTGAATGCATAGCCAGGGGCCTTTGAAATAGTATTGATAAGGCCGAAACCTGGCCCTTGATAGTACTTAAGGCAAACTTCCTGTCTACAGCCCACTGCAGGAAGTCCAGAATTCTGCCTATAACGTACTTACGTGGATGCCATTTTCTGGCCTCGCACCAAGTGATGTACGCCTTCCAAACTCTATAGTAGATCTGCCTGGATACAGGCTTCCTGGCATTGATTATAGTTGATACCACAGAGTTAGAGAGACCTCTCTTCTTTAGGATGTGGGATTCAATAGCCAGGCCGTTAAACTTAGAGTTAGTAAGGAAGGGTGGTATATCGGTCCTTGCGAAAGCAGGTCCGGACGACGTGGAAGGGTCCAAGGACTCCCCACAGACATTTTGATGATCTCCGCGTACCAGGCCCTTCGGGGCCACGCTGGAGCCACCAGGATCACCGGCTTCTTTTCCAACCTGACTCTGCGAAGGAGTCTAGGCAACAATTGTAGCGGAGGGAATGCATATATCAGTCTGAACTGATCCCAAGGGAACACCAGAGCATCCGAGCCGCAAGCGAGGGGATCCCTTGTCCGGGAGACAAATCTGTCCACCTTTGCGTTGAATCTGGATGCTAGCAGATCTACATCCGGTGTTCCCCACCGCTGACATATTGCTCGGAAGACCTCGGGATGAAGGGACCATTCCCCTGGGCATAACTGTTGGCGACTCAGAAAGTCCGCCTTCCAATTCTCCACCCCTGGAATGAAGACAGCTGATATACATGGGACATGCTTTTCTGCCCATTCCAGGATGTGACTTACTTCCCTCTGGGCTGCACGACTCCTGGTGCCTCCCTGATGATTGATATATGCCACTGCTGTGGCATTGTCTGATTGAATTCTGACAGGGGACCCTTGGAGTCTGGATGTCCAGGCTACTAGGGCATACCGGGCTGCTCGTATCTCTAAGAGATTGATGGGCAGGGTTTTTACTACATTTGACCATCTGCCCTGGAGAGACCATTGCTCCAGTACTGCCCCCCAGCCTATAAGGCTGGCATCTGTAGTGACCACCTTCCAGGATATCGGACTGAAGGGTTTTCCCTTCTGGAGATTCTGGGGGATCAACCACCAGCAGAGACTCTTCCGAACGGAAGGGGACAAAGCCATCGGGAAGTCTAGAGCCTGAATTTTTCCGTTCCAGGCTGACAATATGGCCCTCTGTAAATTCCTTGAGTGGAATTGGGCGTATGGCACAGCTTCGAATGATGCTACCATCTTTCCTAGCAGCCTCATGCACAGGCGTATGGACGGCTGTCTTTTTGCACAAAGCAGACGGACCAAGCCCCTCAAAGAGGATACCTTGTCTAGAGGTAAGAAAATCTTCCTCTGGTCTGAATCCAGCCGTAGCCCTAGATATACCAGGTTTTTCACTGGCTGTAGGGCTGACTTGTCCAGGTTGATGACCCAACCGTGAGATTCTAGATACTTGATTGTATCGACAATTACCACTTCTAGCTTGGCAACTGAGTGGTCCATCAACAACAGGTCGTCTAGGTATGCCATTATCGTTACACCTCGTGTTCTTAGATCGGCCAACAGTGGGGCCAGAATTTTTGTGAACACTCGTGGTGCTGTGGCCAGACCGAATGGTAAGGCTCTGAACTGAAAATGGCGCCCTTCTACTGCAAAGCGTAGAAATTTTTGATGACCTGGAAAGATGGGAACATGCAAGTAAGCATCTTTGATGTCGATCGAGGCTAACCATTCCTCCCCCTGTAGGGCAGCGGTGACCGATCGGATCGACTCCATCCGGAAAGACCGGACATTTAGAAATTTGTTTAGACTCTTTAGGTCCAATATGGGTCTTATGTCCCCGTTTGGCTTCGGGACTGTGAAAAGGTTTGAGTAGAAACCCAACCCCCACTCTTCCATAGGAACCTCCATAATCACTCCTTGGAGCAATAGTTGTTCTAACGCCAATAGGAGAGACCCTCTTTTCAGAGGGTCTCTTGGCATGCCTGACCACATAAAATGGGAAGGAGGAGACTCTTTTAACTCCAACTTGTATCCCAGAGTTACTGCGGAGAGCACCCATCTGTCTTTGATCGTCTCCCGCCAGGTCTCTGCGAACAACTGAAGTCTTCCCCCCACCCGTTTGAGTGGGGGCAGCCCTTCATAGGCTTGACTTGGAGGCTGGTTTAGTACCCCTTCGGATCCAGGGTTTCTTATTACCCTGTGACTGTCCCTGATTTTTACCCCCTGAGTTTGACCGAGGAGGCCATCGGAACTGCTTAGTAGCAGACGTCGCAGGGATAGGAGAGGTAGTCCTCTTAAAAGATGGACCCCTAGACCTCTTCTTACTCGGTAAGAGAGTACTTTTACCACTGGAAATCTTCTGGATATACTTATCCAGGTCCTCGCCAAAAAGGCGTTCCCCATGAAATGGGAAGCTAACTAAGAGCTTCTTACAGGGAGCTTCAGCAGACCAGTTTTTGAGCCACAGAAGCCTACGCATATGTACCAAAGACAGCGTGAGGCGGGAGGCCTGATGGATAGAATCCTTGATGGCGTCAACCGCAAAGCATAATGCTCTAGGCAGATCAGCCAGAGCCTGGGCCTGCTGGTCTGGCAAATCCCTCAGGACCATTTTCATCTGATCCTTTAAAGCTTGGCAGACCCCAATAGCTGCCACTGCTGGCTGTGTAACAGCCCCTGCTGTGGAAAAAGCAGATTTTAATAAAGATTCCAATTTTTTATCTACTGGATCTTTGAACATTTGAACATTATCTACTGGGCATGTCAGTGATTTGTTCACAGAAGAGATGGCTGCATCCACCGTAGGAACATTCCATCTCTGGGTGAACTTTTCCTCCATGGGATAGATCACCGGAAATTTCTTAGGCGGAACAAATAGTTTATCAGGATGTTCCCAGTCCTGGTATATAAGTCCTTCCAATAATGGATGTATTGGAAAGGAGCAATTAACCTGGGGAGCTTTTAGCGACCCCAATGAGGAGACAGCAGTAGTTGATGGTTCAACAAGAGGCATTTTAAATGCAGATCGAACCATGTCAGTTAGGGTCTGGACCCACAATCTTTCAGTCTGTGATGCTGAAAATGGTTCATCTACTGTCGATTCCTCAAAAACAGAGTTAACCTCCTCCTGATCCCCTTCAGGTAGGTCGGTCCCTTCCTGGGACTGTTGCTCTGCCAACAGGCACTCTAATGGAGGTGATGGAGATCTGGCGCGCTTTCTTTCCTGTAGAGAAGAAGCGATCAATGCTGCCAATCTCTGCTCCAATCCCTCCAGAGTTGAGGCAAAAACCTCCCCTGTTATATATGCAGGAGCAGGTGGACTGAGGACAGCCGCAGTACCTGGCACTCCCGGGGGTTCCTTATGGGTATTAACCTCTGATTTCTCAGGGGAGGAGGGTGCAGATGACTGCTCCAGATGCTCAGAGCCCGATGGAGACCCCCTACACTTCCTGAGAGGTATATCTCAGAGTTTTTTAGGCGGCATATTCCTTAGTTCAAAGCTGAGGTATTCCAGCCGCAATACACCCCTTTACTGAAATAGTCTAATGCAATTTGCTGCTATGTACATCAGTGGGTGTCTACTAATGCGTCTTTCTGGGGATGCCTGTATCAACCGCCCGCTGTAAGCCCCTATACCATGCTACCAGCTCCTTTTCATGCTCTGTGTCCATAGCAAGCAGCGTAGACTGAGTCCTTTTATCTTGCTGGGACGCCCGCACATGCGCAGAAGCGCTGGGCGCACAGAGCGCGTCATCCGCCAGGCTCCGCCCACTTTTTTGAAGCTAAATCTATAAAAAGAAAGCGTGTGTGTGCGAGCGCGCGTGCACGTGTGCGCTCTTGGCGCCCTGTAGGGAGAGGAGCCAGGGTCCCTGTTTCACCAGGACTCGGGGATGGAAGGAAACTACTTGGCAGCATGACAGAGGAATGCAGCTTCCCTGATAGAGAGCTCACTCATCTGCCTGGACTTTCACCATGGAAGGAATAGTCCCAAGAAAAAAAGACGTTCCACAGCGGCCTCTAGTGGACAAACACAGGTACCGCACTTTTGTCTTTTTTTTTTTTTTTTTTTTAAAACCTCCTTTATGAAAAACATTTCCAGGCTTACAGTTTTTAAAACTTCCTTTATGAAAAGACATTTCTAGGATTTCTTAGGCATATACAGCTATTAGCGGGAATACCTTTAGGTAACAGGCAGAAAGACATATTAGGCTTGGGGGTCCCCTCAATAGAACCAAGTTCCTGAGGGGCTCCCACTTACCTTTTCCCCGCCGCAGGACTTTGTTTGGTCCACAGAAGCCCAAACTTCACCTCTCACGGCAGGCATTGTACTAGACCTTCAGGGACCGGGTTCCCAAGGATTCCACTCCCCTGGACCTGTATAGCACCCTGCACAGATAGCCTTTTGGTTTTGGGTATGACCAGAGCTCTGGATCCCAGGGTCCAGCCCTCCTAAGAGAGGCATTACAGGCAAAACCCTGCTCTTCTCTGCAAGGCCCGGGTACCGACCGTTTAGCTATGAAGCTTTTTTGGTCGGATCCGGAATAGCTTGCTAAGGCCCAGAGAACCTGTACACAAGCCCAGATGAATACATGTTAACCTTGGCCAACACCTTAGACACTGGCAAAAAACTGAGGTACTCCCGGATGGGAGGGGCTTATATAGGGGAGGGTACTTCCTGTTTTGGAAGTTGCCAGTGCCAGCACCTGAAGGTAATTCTATATAACCCACATAGTAATGACTATGCTGCTCTGTGTCCCGTGATGTATGAACAAGAAATACACTTTTTTTAATTTTAATGCACTAAAACACACTATATTGCCCAAATGTTTGATGAAATAAAAAAGATGACCTTAGGCCGAGTACATAGATACCAAACACGACATGCTTTAAAATTTCGCACAAACGCGCATTGGCGACAAACTACATACATTTTTAAAAGCCTTTAAAAGCCTTTACAGGTTACCCCAGTAGATTTACAGAGGAGGTCTACTGCTAAAATGATTGCCCTCGATCTGACCTTCGCGGTGATACCTCACATGCATGGTGCAATTGCTGTTTACATATGACGCCAGACCGACGCTTGTGTTTGCCATTGGGCAAGAGCAGGGCAGGACAGGGGTGCTTTTTTTTTTTTTCTTTTTTTTTTATTATTAATTTTTCTTTTTTATTTTATTTTTAAATTGTTCCTTCCAAGTATTTTTTTTTTTTATCATTTTTATTGTTATCTCAGGGAATGTAAATATTCCCTATGATAGCAATAGGTAGTGACAGGTACTCTTTTTTTGAAAAAACTGGGGTCTTCTAGACCCTAGATTTTTCCTCTGCCCTCAAAGCATCTGACCACACCAAGATCAGTGTGATAAAATGCTTTCCCAATTTCCCAATGGCGCTTTTTATATCCGGGGGGGCATTCCCTCCCACTGCTTGTAAAAGCAGTCCAGAGGCTAATTAGCCACTAGGATTGCTTTTACATGAAAGCCGGCCACAGGCTGAAAAGAATGATACCAAGATGATACCTAAACCCGCAGGCATCATTCTGGTATAAACATTCAAAGTCCAGCAACATACCAGTACGTTGCTGGTCCTTGTTGGACATGTATTGTAATCTTTTTATTTCATGCAGCCAGTTGGCTGAACGAAAAAAGAGATTGATCGGTGGGTATGCCCACCATTAGAATACCGCCCTTCATCCACCCACTTCCAATGATGGGCATACACGCACCATTTATATATGCCGAAGCATGGGGGCATCCTCCCGCAAAAAAGTTATGCCGCACACACATGGTCGGACTTTTCCACGGGCAAGCCTCCGTCGGAATTTCGACCGTATGTACGCGGCATTAGGAGCAAAATCGCTCCTCCGCCCCTGCTGCCCCAATGCTTCGGCATATTTGCTTTTTTTTTTAACTGTGGTGGTGAAATCACCTCCTACAGCACTGGAGTCGCAGGGATCAGGCCTGTCTCTGCGAACGCTGCAGTTATGTGTGTTTTTGTTTTGTAAGTGACAGTGATCGATCGATACTGCACTTGGGTGGCCTGGGCTGGACGGAGGGGCAAAACGCAGGTGCCAGCAGGTATCTGGGCTGATCCCGCTAACACTGCGTTTTTGGGAACCCTAAACTGCTGGGGACGCTAGTATAGATCTGATCAGATCAGATATTGATCTGTTCAGATACTATACCACTAAGGGGGGTGTATGCTTCACGCGTGGGTGTTAGCGTTACTGGCACTAACCTGACGCTGCCTGGGGTGTGACTCAGACCCTCTCTGACGCTAAAACCTAATTGATATCACCCACCGGGCGATCAGGGGGTTAAACCTTTATTGGGTTATATACACGGCGGGTGCCCTGACACTATAAAAAGCAAACTAACTAACCAGCGTCACCCGTAACACTTATATGGTGATCACTGGTGAAAGGGTTAACTAGGGGCAATCAGGGGGTTAAAACCTTTATTAGATAATATATGGGGGTACCTGACGCTATAAAAACCTGCGGCGAACCTAAAAAAAATTACCAGCTACCGATCTGCATCACCGACACTAAGACAGCGTTTAGAAAAACGATCGCTTAGCGACAGTGGTGATGGGGGTGAAAGGGTTACCTGGGGGGCGATCAAGGGGGTTAAACCTTTATTAGATAATATATTGGGGTACCTGACGCTATAAAAACATGCGGTGAACCTAAAAAAAATTACTGGCTACGATCTGCATCACCGACACTAAGACAGCGTTTAGAAAAACAATTGCTTAGCGACAGTGGTGATAGGGGGTGAAAGGGTTACCTGGGGGGCGATCAAGGGGGTTAAACCTTTATTAGATAATATATTGGGGTACCTGACGCTATAAAAACCTGCGGCGAACCTAAAAAAAATTACCGGCTACCGATCTGCATCACAGACACTAAGAAAGCGTTTAGAAAAACGATCGCTTAGTGACAGTGGTGATAGGGGGTGAAAGGGTTACCTGGGGGGCGATCAAGGGGGTTAAACCTTTATTAGATAATATATTGGGGTACCTGACGCTATAAAAACATGCGGCGAACCTAAAAAAAATTACTGGCTACGATCTGCATCACCGACACTAAGACAGCGTTTAGAAAAACAATTGCTTAGCGACAGTGGTGATAGGGGGTGAAAGGGTTACCTGGGGGGCGATCAAGGGGGTTAAACCTTTATTAGATAATATATTGGGGTACCTGACGCTATAAAAACCTGCGGCGAACCTAAAAAAAATTACCGGCTACCGATCTGCATCACAGACACTAAGACAGCGTTTAGAAAAACGATCGCTTAGTGACAGTGGTGATAGGGGGTGAAAGGGTTACCTGGGGGGTGATCAAGGGGGTTAAACCTTTATTAGATAATATATTGGGGTACCTGACGCTATAAAAACATGCGGCGAACCTAAAAAAAATTACTGGCTACGATCTGCATCACCGACACTAAGACAGCGTTTAGAAAAACGATTGCTTAGCGACAGTGGTGATAGGGGGTGAAAGGGTTACCCGGGGAGTGATCAAGGGGGTTAAACCTTTATTAGATAATATATTGGGGTACCTGACGCTATAAAAACCTGCGGCGAACCTAAAAAAAATTACCGGCTACCGATCTGCATCACAGACACTAAGACAGCGTTTAGAAAAACGATCGCTTAGTGACAGTGGTGATAGGGGGTGAAAGGGTTACCTGGGGGGCGATCAAGGGGGTTAAACCTTTATTAGATAATATATTGGGGTACCTGACGCTATAAAAACCTGCGGCGAACCTAAAAAAAATTACTGGCTGCCGATCGGCATCACTGACGCTAAGACAGCGATCAGAAAAATGATCGCTAAGCGACAGTGGTGATAGGCGGTGAAAGGGTTATCTGGGGGGTGATCAGGGGGTTAAACCTTTATTAGGGGGGGTTAGGGGGCTACACTGGACCTAAGACTAAACTTTGGTGACACTTTTACAGTCACAAATGTCACTGATTGCAGTGATCACTAAATAAATGGTCACTGCAATCAGTGACACTGTGACTGGGGGCTGGGGGGGTGATCTAGGGGGTGATCTGGGGTGTCTGGGGGGGCCTGGGGGGGCGATTTATGTCCCTATGTGTCCTGGTGTCAGTGTAGTGTTGTGTGCACTGACCTGATGTCTTCTCTTGTACGGCGCTCGGTATATGTGAGCACCGCACCAGAGATGACATCACTTCCTCCTGCTCCCTCTGTCTGACACAGACAGAGGGGGCATTTCCATTCGCCGGGAGCGATCGCGAGGGGGTGGCCAGAAACGAATGGCTGCCCCCTCATCCCGGAACGCTCCCGGACACTTAGCCACCGCTCACTGTACAGAAGGGGGGTCCGATTGGACCCCCCAACTATACAAAGGCAATCACGTACACTCTACGTGATTGTGCCTGTCAGTGCCATTCTGCCGACGTATATATACAGTGAGCGGTCGTTAAGTGGTTAAATGACTTTTATCTGTATTGCCGGGACCCGACAATTCATTACAGCCACGAGTAGTTTTAAATGACTTTTTTTCCTTTAGAAATTAAATTTTGTGCAGGGACAGTTCTAAACACGGGAAACATGCACTACTTTACAAGCATACTATAGACACACCCCAGGTACAAAATTTTAAGGAATATTTCACTTTTATTGTTTCACTTTAAGCATTATTAAAATCACTGCTCCCGGAAAAACTGCAGTTTTTAAAACTTTTTTTGCATTGATACATGTCCCCTGGGGCAGGACCCGGGTCCCCAAACACTTTTTATGACAATAACTTGCATATTAACCTTTAAAATTAGCACTTTTGATTTTTCACGTTCGTGTCCCATAGACTTTAACGGTGTTCGAACAATTTTTTTGCCTGTTCACGTGTTCTGGTGCGAACCGAACCGGGGGGTGTTCGGCCCATCCCTAATCTGGAGTATAGTAACCCACAATACTAAGCTCATAATGTAAATCAACAGGCAAAATTACCAAAAATTATGTATAACTGGATAGTAGAAGGCATTGTACTTTGCATACTATCACTCTTTGCATTATTGTGTCTTCTTTAACTGCGTTATTCATTAAAGGCAGAAGTTTTTTTTATCTTAATGCATTCTATGCATTAAGATAAAAAGTGTTTTGTGTGCAGCAACCCCCCTAATACTTACCTGAGCCCCAGCGATGTCCACAAGTGTCTCATCCATCTGAGATTCTCCCTCCTGAGTGGCTCAGACACAGCAGCGGCACCCTTGGCTGCCACTACTA
This sequence comes from Rana muscosa, assembly GCA_029206835.1. Classification (NCBI taxonomy): domain Eukaryota; kingdom Metazoa; phylum Chordata; class Amphibia; order Anura; family Ranidae; genus Rana; species Rana muscosa. The sequence continues at coordinate 806,085,521 of CM055117.1, read as the reverse complement.
TCAAAGTCAGCTAGCCTATCAGGGGAAAGGGGGAGCGGGCCGGGGTTCCTTGTCTAAATTAAGCTGCTTGCTGTGGGGGCACTGAACAAGAGGGAGGGGCCAGGATCACAGAACATGGACCTGAGAAGAGGGACCCGAGAAGTGGAAGATCTGGGCTGCTCTGTGAAAATCCACTGCAACAGAGCAGGTGAGTATGACTTCACATGTGGGTAAGGAACGAAATTTGGTTTCACCACTACCATGGGTAAAATATTTGCAGTATATATATAAACCACTCCATTTGTTGCCTTATTTTATTTGTTTTTATGTGATCACTTTTATATTGATGGTTTTATTCAATAAACCCTCAAACGGATTTACACGATTGGAGTCCCTCCCTCCTTTTTTGTTTCTTTTTTCCATGGCATGGTGAATCCATCATTGGGAAGTTTGGCCTTCATTGGCTCCTTATGATCTGAGTGAGCCTTTTTCCACGGGCCATCCCTCCAATATCGGTTATACCACCGGCATGGTGGGTCCTTCGAGAATCTTATCACGATTCAAGACACGGTGACCGTGACCAATATTGTTTGGCTGTGGACTTCGATCCGGGATCTCCGAGGGTGAAAGTCTTCTGACAAGCCGCAGAGTCTGCCCCGTGGAATTCCTATGCCTTTATGATTCACTGTCGCTGACAAGTGGGTCCACCGGCTCTGGTAAGAGTACCCCATTCATTTCCATTTTTTGAAGAGCTGCCTAATGATCTACTTGGTCTCCAACTCAGCTTTCATCACTCACTTATTATATATTTTGTGTTATGGACATCATTGGTCACTTATCACATTTGTGTGAACTTTAATTGGTTTATATATTTTTTCACCCATTTTTTTGCACTTGTTGAACCTAGGTTCCTTCTTACGTTTTTCTGACACTTAGCGCTTCATTTTTTCACCTTCACTGTATTTTTTATGTTAGTCACATTATTTTGCAGCAGCTGTTTGTGTTCACGATTTATAAGACTAGCGCACATTTTTTTAATTTTGAAGATATTTGCAGGTTAATCTGCGCATAACTTTGCTGCTAGAATTTTTTGTGCCGAAACGCATCAGGTGTCACATTTTAATGGTCATGTTATAAATAAAAAGATTTCCGAAGAATTTCCAGAGTTGCCAGCATTTCGTTTTCTCTTTTTCAAAACATAATGGACTGCATGAACATAGAAGGGCTGATAGTGTGGCTTTTGGATATGCAAGCCCCATTAATATGAAAGTGGGGAATACAGCAACTAAAGTATTAAGGGTTATTTCCTGTATATAAATATAATTTATCCTTTACTCGGGGGGTAATTGCTCTTTTTAATGCAGATAGAGCAAGGGTTTCCTTAGGAAACAAACACCAGCAAAGGTGGTCTCTTCTTCTATGTGCTCACACTCATACAAATAAAAAACAAAAGAAGTCATTGATGTAGTAACTACAATCGCAAATTAGCATAGTGCTTGCAATCCACTACTGGCACAACAATTTTTAGTCAATCACAAGATCAGCGACGAATCTTTCATGTTACCACAATAAGACAAAATAATGGTCTTTACCGTAAGTACTGTGGCAATCATAGATTGGTTTCTAATATATCTTGTAGAGAGACCCTCAGTGCTGCCATCCAAATATGGACACTTACCGTATATACTTGAGTATAAGCCAAGTTTTTCAGCACATTTTTTTGTGCTGAAAATGCCCCCCTCGGCTTATACTCAAGTCACCTTTTTGCGCCTGACCTCCCGGAATTTGGGGACCCAGTACTGGCCGTCCGTAGGTCCCCTGGACCCCAAACTTGGCACACATGTAGCCCCTCTATAAGTGTACAAAGTTTGTTGTCCGGAGGACCTACGGCCGGGGAGCACCGATTTTTCAAACCCGGGCACCCCTTCCATAGACTCCCATGTTAAACGGTAATTTCTCTGGTGAATTTGGGGGCCCGGTACCGGACGGTCGTAGGTCTCTTGGACCTGGAACTTGGCACACATGTAGCCCCATTTCTCCTCTACAAGTTTACAAAGATTGTTGTCTGGTGGACCTACGGCCGGGGAGCAACGATTTTTCAAACCCGGGTACCCCTTCTATAGACTTCTTGTGTTAAACGTCAGTCTAGTCATGGGTACAGTGAGTCATGGGCACAGTGAGGCATGGACACAGTGAGGCACAGTGAGGCATGCAGATGGACATCCTAGGCTTATACTCGAGTCAATAAGTTTCCCCAGTTTTTTGTGGCAAAATTAGGTGCCTTGGCTTATATTCGGGTCGGCTTATACTCGAGTATATACGGTACTTCTCCAACTTTTTTTTTTTTTCAAATCCAAAAGGGTAAGTGAGATTTCTCTAAATGATGCAGTTGGATTAACCTGTACAGCCTTCATCATCAAATTGCTTATCTAAATGCATTTCTCAGAGGTAAAATTGACCGAACCAGTCGTCCTTATTAATTAGGTATCAAAGAAAATGCATGACACATATGCTACTTCAAACATAAATCAAAACAGCACTGTAGTGAAGCTTAGATGTGGTTCCTTTCACAATACTTGTAGAAGAATAAATTCACTAGCCCACGATCTGAATTTCAACTGTGTCAGTCCTTAAGAAAATCGAAAGGTAATTCGCTACCACTTACCTTTTGAATAAAATGCATTAGAAGAATAACAAGGAAGCAAACTTCATAAGATTTAATGAAAAGTCACAAATAAAACTATGAAGTCAAATAGTGCAAGTTTTCAAATCACATCACATCACATCAAGAAGCCTTTTGCCTAGAGAGTATAGTACAATAGAGCCCTTGCACCAGAATGCATGCCTTCATTGAGCTGGGAATACAGATTGATTCCCTTTCGTCCTAGTTTCTATGGTAACAATATGATAGAGACAAGGCTAGATTTAGCAAGTGTGAGACTTGGTGAATATAAATTCAGCACATACATACAAACTCTTTCTAGGCAAGCTGCCGTATGAATGTATTCATAATTCGGAGGCATGCAGCAACATTGCACTTAAATGTCTGTCTTAATAGAAATTGAAAAAAAAAACTACATTTAGAAAACCAAAGTTATTTAAATCCATTCTAATCTATATATTATTTGTTTTTCAACTTTCCTAGATTATACTTTGAGGTACATCAAATCACTATTTGGTAAACCTCTAACCTGGTGACATACAGGCCTGTTCTGGAAATGCCCTATATTATAATTGGCTGTTACCTGGACATTCCCAAGCCCAAGAGATTGCACAGAAATCACCTATAGCATATCATCCAACTTCTGAGTTTGTTTAGTATTTAGTATTCTTCTCCCTATGGCTACAACAACACATCATCTATTTACATCAATATGTGTATGAGATTAGTTTGAATGTGCGTAGATGGTCTAATAATGCACAGTAAATGCTGGTCACTTATGTAATGTTTTTAGAATTAAATGGCAGTGGTGTACAATGTATGATGAAAAGACACCTATTTTATGAAAGAGGTTCAGGACAGCAGGAAGAAAAATGTTGCACATAGCAGCGATACGTTTATTTATACCTCCTCTATTGGTAACACTATAAGGCGTGCACTTTTTGTTGCCCGAAGATAGATTGCTCTTAAGTGGACCTCTCCCCACCCGCTGACCGTATCTGAGTGGATTTTAGATCTCAATAGGATTATTCTTTTTGAAAAACATACATACTCCCTAAGGAATTCCATGAGTAAGTTTAATGCTACCTGGTCAAGATGGCTTCAATCCATGACCTAGGTATCATGTAAACTAATAGGCGCTATATACTTTGTAATATTGGATGCTGTTTTTTTTTTCCATACATACTCCAAGAGCGGGGGGGGGGTTTGGGGGATAGGGGGGGGTGTTGTTGAGGTGGGGTGGTTTGGGATCTTTTTTTTTGGGTTGTGTTTTGTTTAATGTGATTTTGTTTGTACAGTTTGTCTGTATTGTCTCAATGTTGTTTGCATATAAAAATAAAAAAAGATCTGATTTAAAAAAAAAAAAAATTAGCTTATAAATGATTATTTTTTGGAGATCATCTGCTATCCAAACTTTACTCTCAGAGATTAAAGTGGAACTTCACTTTCCCAATCAACATTCATTATTTTTAAGAAAGAAGGGGAAGCCCAAAGGGCTAACGTTGCGATAATGGTAATAAGTGATAATAAAAGAAAATTGTGACAAAATAATGAAAATTAGCACCTACAAGCAGCTAGCATAAAAAAGTCCTATACAAAAAAGACCAAATAACAGAAATAGAAAAATGAAGTATGCAGCGCTCAATAGGTGAACATAGGGCCAGTTAACCTAATCTAGTCCAAACAATGATAAACAGAAGTGAATAGGTGACCAAAAATCACTAAAAACACACCGTGAAGTGATACTAAGAAGATTACCAAACAAGGTAAATAAAATAAAAGTGATGCTGTGTGTAATTAATGAAATAAACACAATAACTTTAACATCATAAACAAATGTCCCAAAAACAAAATGAAAGGTGAGTGGCTGAGAAAGGCTTCTTCCCAATAAAGCTGTGCAGACTGGCAAACGTGACACCCAGGTGTGTGGTGGTCCTGCTTACCGGATAGCCGTGACTGTATCCACAGTCTCACCTAACGCAGGGAATAAGGCTTCCCCACAGCCCAACGATATCCTGAACAGTATCTCACCAGCCAGAAGTTAATCCAAATGGGAGAGAAAACAAAGAAACTCCATGGTGTAGTATATAAAAATCTGGTTTAATGGAATAGTAAGGGTTACACTTACAATTAATCGATGGTCAATCAGCGGTAAAAAGCAGACAGTGTGCAGCAATGACAGCGGTACATACGGCAGCGTTGGTTCAAATCTTTCCCGAGCTCCTGTGCTACGCGGATACTTCCTCGTGTGTACTCAATGCGTGTACTCAATGCGGGGGCCGGTGACGTCGTCACGCATTGAGTACACACGAGGAAGTATCCGCGTAGCACAGGAGCTCGGGAAAGATTTGAACCAATGCTGCCGTATGTACCGCTGTCATTGCTGCACATTGTCTGCTTTTTACCGCTGATTGACCATCGATTAATTGTAAGTGTAACCCTGACTATACCATTAAACCGGATTTTTATATACTACACCATGGAGTTTCTTTGTTTTCTCTCCCATTTGGATTAACTTCTGGCTGGTGAGATACTGTTCAGGATATCGTTGGGCTGTGGGGAAGCCTTATTCCCTGCGTTAGGTGAGACTGTGGATACAGTCACGGCTATCCGGTAAGCAGGACCACCACACACCTGGGTGTCACGTTTGCCAGTCTGCACAGCTTTATTGGGAAGAAGCCTTTCTCAGCCACTCACCTTTCATTTTGCTTTTTGGGACATTTGTTTATGATGTTAAAGTTATTGTGTTTATTTCATTAATTACACACAGCATCACTTTTATTTTATTTACCTTGTTTGGTAATCTTCTTAGTATCACTTCACAGTGTGTTTTTAGTGATTTTTGGTCACCTATTCACTTCTGTTTATCATTGTTTGGACTAGAGATTAGGTTAACTGGCCCTATGTTCACCTATTGAGCGCTGCATACTTCATTTTTCTATTCATTATTTTTAATCCTAATTCTGCTAGCCATAGTAAATAGCTAGTAACGTATATCATATTTACCGTATTTTTTTTTTAAATGTCTTACTTTACTTCCTGGTTTCTTGCCTAGACAAATCATGTCATACATTCCAGGAGTCTTCAGGTGGGAAGGAGGGGTTTTCTCAGCTAAGCACACTATCCTGCATGTATGCTTGAGCTAAGGGCAGATGAATTCAAGGAAGTAAATGCTACATGAATCAATTGCCCTTACTCAAGAAGGCCATGGCCAGAAATGCTAGGGGGTTGTTTTTCAAAGTGATTTCTTATCAAAATTAAGCATGGATACATGGATGGGGGAGCATGCTTTGAATATTCAAAATGTTTTAAAATTGTGTTTTTGGTTTGTGGTGCTCAGATGCAGTGAAGATCCGCTTTAATCTCTTCCTTAGCTGCCTTGTCACTTGTAACATTTTAGCCTATAAACTGATGTGTAAGTAGGATACCATTTTTGAGCTGCACTTGTAGTTTCTATATTGCCACCTACCAGGGGCAGATCCAGAGTCTAGTCTCGGGAAGGGCACTGCCAGAAAAAAAAAATGTGCGGGCAATTTATCTGGGAAATGGCTGGTGTTGGCGCTTCAATCATCCCAGCACCACGGTTTATATGGTGTCAGGATGATTGAAGCGCATTATTTCTATTATTACATTTTTATATAAAATTAAATAGTTCAGCTCACCAATGCAGAATGAGTGGGAGCCCTGAGTGTGTCAATTGCCACAGTCGCCTGCCACCAGATGCGGATTGTCACTTGCCATGTCACCTGCTAGAAGTTGCGGATTGTCACTTGCCACGTCACCTGCCACACGTTGCGGATTGTCACTTGCCATATCGCCTGTCACCAGATGCAGATTGTCACTTGCCACGTCACCTGCCACATGTTGCGGATTGTCACTAGCCACGGCACCTGTCACCAGATGCAGATTGTTACTTGCCACGTCACCTACCCCACATTGCGGATTGTCACTTGCCACGTCACCTGCCACACATTGCGGATTGTCACTTGCCACGTCACCTGCCACACGTTGCGGATTGTTACTTGCCTGCAACAATTGTCACTTGCTGTGACTCGTTCCTGCTAAGGTGCGGATTGTCCCTTGCTGTGTCCCAGAGAGGTCAGGTCTGTTGATTGGCCAGTCGCCCGCTCACCCATCGAGCCGCCGGCCCACCTCACCCACCGAGCCGCTCAGCTGCCCGCCCGCCCACCCACTCACCCACCGAGCCGCCCGTCCGTGCTCTCACCCGCCTGTCAAGCTGCCCGGCACTCACTAACCCGCCGCTTATTTCTTAGGGGGGCAATTGCCCCGTTGCCCCCCCTGGATCCGCCCCTGCCACCTACTATGCATTGGTTATAGGCCCACCAAGATGGGTGGCAGCTTTGATAAACATAGTAAGTGCTTTGCAAATATCTATTAAATTTGCCCTGCAAAGAACAAAAAATAGTGTAATGATTTCTACAGGGAGAAAAAAATAACTGTTTTGTAACAGTCACAATACAGTAATGATTGTATTTGCTTATAGTTTAATTAAATTTAAGACTTTGTATGAAGAATGAAGGCAAGGCATATGTAAGCTGCCATATTCACTTAACTCTAATAACACTCATCAAACCGTTTTCATTTTTTTCCAGCAGTGCTTTTCTTTTTCTTTTTTTAATTTTCATTAGGTAATTAAGTAATATTAATATAGCATATACACACCATTCTGTATCAAGTAAGTGCTTCAAAAGGGGGGCCAAAGAAAAATCTTCCTGTGTCAAAAGTAGGTTGATAAAACTTTGCCTAGTAAACCAGTAAATGGGTCTCTCTTGACATTTTGATTATTCAGGCAATACAAAGTTGAAAAAATGTAATAAAGAGACGAATAAATAGGAATGAGATTTTGATTCTCTGCAACCATGGAGTTGCAGTGAATTCTGCTGGATCACAATTCATGAACCATTGAATCTATGCACAAATTCAACTGACATTAAAAGGTCCAGTTATAACCAATAAAAGTGGGAGCTTAGTGTAGCCATATTATTAATGTATTATAAAGCATCTGTAAGGAGGTGATAGGAAAAGCTGAAAAACTGCATAGAGAGAGATTGGGGTCAAATAGAACACTGTGTTTTACATCTCAATACTTAGACATGTACCCCCTTTTGCTGACTTTTACATTTTTTTCTTATTATCCTCTTTATTTAAAGGGAATAAAAAAAGCTGCCAAATTGAATAGGGAGAGATTGGGACAGTTAGGAAACCTTGCTTTACTAGATCACTTGATTGCCAGCATGTTGCACAATGATCCCCATTGCTGCTATTTTTACAGGGCAATTTTTGTCTTTAGTTTTAGCGTGTGGTTGATTTGTTGGTCAGCTGTCACTTTTAGCTGCTGTTCCATCCATAACAAACTTCTTTTCTTTTGATAGAAGACTTTCCTTTAATAAAAATGGGCTTTTAAAGGGGCTGAGGTTTTTATTTCTTTAGTGGGCGTATCATTTTTATTTCATGTTGATAGGGCCGGCTTTTTTTAATTAATTTTTCGAGGTGCTCAAAGTGCGCTCACTTGTTGGAACTACCTTTTGTTTACAGCTTCATCATTTGATAAAAAAAAATAAAACGTGCAAGAACAGTGTGCACTTAAACCACCTCACATAATGACACTCACTTAAAGTGGTTGTAAACCCTCCCTCCATATTTTTACCTATAGGTAAGCCTAGAATAAGGCTTACCTATAGGTAGTGGAAATATCTCCTAAACGTGCGCCATTTAGGGAATATTTCACCTGTAGTGCGCCGATGATATAATCGGCACATTCGCTGGGAATAAACGGACCTCCGTGCCGTTTCTTCCCTAGCGTGTGCCATTACTGATGGCTCCCGCGCGCATGCGCGGGAGTGACGTCGCGCGGCTCCGGCCAATCGTCTCTCTTTACTGGCTTAACCAGTCTCAGACCTCCCTCAGGTGACTCCGGTACGACCACTGTGACTTCTCCCCCTATATGCGTTATGTCAAATGGGCGGGACTTCATCAGTAAGGGGCGGAGACAGGACGTCTCACCGCTGTTTATATACACTGCTATTCCCTCGTGATGTGCAGCAACTCCTCCCTTTCTATTCAGCTCCTTTATCAGAGCCAGCTTCGTTAAACACAACCACTTGTCTCACACAGGAACAGGAAGTGGCAAAATTGCACTAATACTAATGGGGACACTCAGTAAATACACCAAATCTTCCCAAATTTGGCTAAATAAAAATTAGCTGGTGACTCCATCACGCAAGTACCCTCTGCATAGATATAGCAAACAGTAAATACTGTATACAAATACTCAAATACATATGTTTACGCAAATCAATATTTAACCGGTTAACGACAACTCCTGTACATATATAAGTCGGCAGAATGGCACGGCTGAACAGAGTAACGTATATATACGTCACTTTAAAAGTCCTGCCATGCGGGCACGTGCGCGCCTCTGCCGCAAGCTCTTTGACCGTGCCCGCGGGACCCGTGGACTCGATGTCCGCCGGTGTCCCGCGATCGGGTCACAGAGCTGCAGAACGGGGAGAGGCAAGTGTAAACAAGCATCTCCCCATTCTGCCTAGTGACACTGTCACTGATCGTCTGCTCCCTCTCATCGGGAGCAGCGATCAGTGACAGTATCACTCGTAGCCATGCCCCCTAACAGTTAGAATCACTTCCTAGGACACACTTAACCCCTTCAGGTTAACCCATTTACTGCCAGTGTCATTTTTACAGTAATCAGTGCATTTTTATAGCACTGTTTGCTGTAAAAATGACAATGGTTCCAAAATGGTGTCAAAAGTGTCCGATGTGTCCGCTATAATGTCGCAGTCATGATAAAAATCGCTGATCGCCGCCATTACTAGTAAAAAAAAAATATTAATAAATATGCCATAAAACTATCCCCTATTTTGTGGACGCTATAACTTTTGTGCAAACCAATCAATAAACGTTTATTGCGATTTTTTTACCAAAAATATGTAGAAGAATACGTATCGGCCTGAACTGAGAGAAAAAAAAATATTTTTATATATTTTTTGGGGATATTTATTATTGCAAAAAGTAAAAAATATTGCATTTTTTTTTTCAAAATTGTCGCTTTATTTTTGTTTGTAGCGCAAAAAATAAAAACAGCAGAGGTGATCAAGGACCAACAAAAGAAAGCTCTATTTGTGGGGAAAAAAGGACGTCAATTTTGTTTGAGAGCCACGTCGCTCGACCGCGCAATTGTCAGTTAAAGCGACGTAGTGCCGAATCGCAAAAAGTCCTCTGGTCTTTGGCCAGCCAAATGGTCCGGGGCTTAAGTGGTTAAAATATAAAAAACTTTATATTTAAAAAAATCTATTTAAAATAAATAAATAAATAAATAAATAAAGATTACATATTAGTTACTAATGAAGCAAGTCAGGTCAAAGTCAACATTCAAACCCCTCGGCCAGAGAACCGTGGTCTCATAAATCTAGAAGGATTCCCTTTTACTGAGTTGTCTGATGTAATCACCACCCCTCCAATGTTTTTCCACCTGTTCGATACCCCAAAATTTAAGCGAACTGGGATCCTTATTATGCACCAATTTAAAGTGTTTTGAAACACTATGGGTAGTGATCCCTTTTTTGATATTGGTGATGTGCCCACCTACTCGGATTTGCAGGGTCCTAGAGGTGCGACCTATATATTGTAACCCCTCTCCCGCATTCCAGCATGTAGATTATGCCAGTAGAGGAGCAGGTTACAAAATCTTTAATCACATTTTTTATTTCCGCCATCGTACATAAAAATTATTTTCTCATTTTAGTATTACTCCTGGCATGACGACAGGCCCTACAACTGCCACATGCAAAAAAAATGTAAACACTCCAAAAAAGGAACCCTTCTGTTTCTTAGGGGGGTCTATTACTCCTGGTGCTATTAAATCTTTCAGAGTAGGAGCCTTTCTATATACGAATCCCGGGAGAGCAGGTAGCTTGGGTCCCAACAGCCTATGTTTTTTTTTTTTAATATCCCAATGTTTCTTAATAATTTCTTCCACCTGTCTACATTGAATATTAAAATCAAGAATAAATTTAAATTCACAACAAAAGGGCTCTTATTGTTTAATTTCTGATAATAATATATCTCTATTCATATTCAATACCTTAATTTTATCTTCCTCGACTTTCCTTGTATCATAACCTTTTTTTCTAAATCTACTGGTCAATATTTCTGATTGTTTCAAGATATTTCCCTCTTTAGAACAGTTTCTCCGTATCCTCATAAATTGTCCCTTGGCCCCAGAATATTAATAAGCCAGGGCTTATGGTGGCAGCTGTCGAAAAAAATGGAGAGACATCTAGGGGACAGTGAAACTTATCACAAGCTTAGTGGGAACCCTTTGTTGCAATATAAAAACAAGTTAGAGCGAGTAGTCAATAAAGGGAGAAAGAAAGATATTTTATCCATTAAGGAAGCTAAATATTTGAACCCCATTGTATGTTGTACCCCCTTCATCTATTTTTTGCCTAAAATTCATAAAAGTATTACAGATCCCCCAGGGAGGCCGATTATCAATGGAATCAAATTGGTATGTTCGAAATTAGGTCAGTACATAGATACATTTTTGGAACCGCTGTTGGTCAAGACTGAGGCATACGTTAGTGATACCAAGCATGTGATCCAATGTCTTCGTTCTATGATTGAATTAGATCAATGTATCTTGGCCACCGCAGATGAAGGATCTTTGTACACCATTATCCGGCACTAGATCTATCTAGAAAACATAAAAACATATATATTGAAGTGTTTACAGTTTTGTTTAAAACACAATTATTTTTGGTACAGTGGACATTATTATTTACAAGTAAGGGGGTAGCCAGATTCGCTCCAAGTGTAGCTAACCTTTTCATGGCACATTGGGAAGATTTAGAGAACCTTAAACCTAGACCAAAATAACTCATTCTGCATAAAAGATTTATAGATGATCTCATAATTATTTGGAAGGGAGATATAACATCATTTGATAAATTTAAAGAAAAGATGGATGGAAACGATAAAAATATTAAACTGACGTGGACCATAAGCAATGAGTGTATTACTTTTTTAGATTTGGAAATTTTCAAAGAAGAGGGACGATTGTTTACAAGAAATCATTTTAACTGCTTGAGGCCCGTGCTATAGCCAAATGACGGCTTCAGCGCGGACCTGAAAACCTGGGAGGCCGTCAATAGACGGCCTCCCCTTTGCGCACTCCCCGCGCGCTCCTGCAGGACGCGTGCGGCGTGCGCTGTGATCACCCGAGTCACCGAGACCTGGGTGATCACCGATCCGAGTAAGGGGCCGATCCCGACCCCTTACAATGTGATCAGCTGTCAGCCAATGACAGCTGATCATGTGATGTAAACAAAGAATCGGTAATCTGCTTTTTTTCTCCTCTCGCTGACAGCGCGAGGAGGAAAAAAAGCCGATAACCGGCTCTTTCACAAGGGACATCGGTCCCGAAGAGGAAGGAGGCAGAAGGAGCCTCATCAGTGCCAGATACCAGTGCCAGCCATTGTGACCATAATTGCTCCCTGCCAGTGCCCACAGTGCCACCTATCAATGCCCACAGTGCCACCTATCAATGCCCACAGTGCCACCTATCAATGCCCACAAGTGCCGCCAATCAGTGCCCCATCAGTGCCACCTAGAAATGCTGCCTATCAGTGTAACCCATCAGTGCCCATCACTGCCACCTATCAATGCCACCTATTAGTGCCACTTCTCAGTGCCCACCAGTGCCACCTATCAATGCTCTTCAGTGCCACCCATCAGTGCCACCTCTCAGTGCCGCCTATCAGTGCCCACCAGTGCCGCCTATCAGTGCCCACCAGTGCCGCCTATCAGTGCCCACCAGTGCAGCCCATCGGTGCCCATCAGTGCAGCCTCATCAGCGTACATCAATGAAGGAGAAAAATTACCTGTTTACAAAATTTTATAACAAAATATAATATATATATATATATATATATATAATTTTTTTTTTTTTTTTTTTTTTTTTAAATCAGTCTTTACATTTTTTTTAACAAAAAATAAAAGCTGCAGAGGTGATCAAATACCACCAAAAGAAAGCTCTATTAATGGGGAAAAAATGATAAAAATGTCATTTGGGTACAGCATTGAATGACCGCGCAATTGTCATTCACAATGCATCAGCGCTGAAAGCTGAAAATTGGTCTGGGCAGGAGGGGGGTTTAAGTGCCCAGTAAGCAAGTGGTTAAACCTACAGACAGAGGTGATCTGCTTTATCTGACCTGCTGGTAAAACAGGGGTCAGATTTAACGGTGAGCGGCTGGGATATTGAGGTGGAGGAGAGCACCAGCACTTTCAATTTGCTGTGCACTATTTGGTGAAGTCTTCAATTTGGAAGGAACTGAAGACTTTTTTCATCACTCTGGACTTTCATGTTTATCACTTTATATGCAATTGAATTGATATAATTGTATGTGTCATTAGCGCAGCACCATTCTATTATTTGATCGGTACTAGCAGCAATTAGATGGAGGTGTAATGTTACATCGTACTGTTATTTTGCACTGAAATTTTATTTTTGCACATTGTATTTTGTACATTTATTTGCAGGTGGAATTGAGTTCAGTACTAATTTTATTATTTGCACATTTATATGATTGGCAGCGCAGCACTGTTGTGGAATTTATTCAATTAATGTGCAGTGGACACGTTTTCTGTGTTAGCAGCAGCCAGGTGAGGGAGGGGAGATTTTTTTTATAGGTTTATTTAATATTTGTTGTCACCAATTTACATTTTTTGCGCCGATAGACACTTGGTACATTCATCAGTTAGGCCTATTCTCTGTGATTAAAACTGTTCTGGACAATTTGACAATTCTTTAGCAATTTCAGTCTCTTCATTCTTATGAGAAAACACCTGCCTGTGCACTGCATCTCTAGTTTATTGTGGCCTAGCCTTGATATTGTGGGATGGGCCTCTAACAACATTAGAAGCAAAAGGAAGGAATCTTTATGGGATCTTTTTGTTTTGGTGCCACCTGCTGGAAAAGTTCAACCAAGTTCATGACAAAATATGCATCAGCACTGATGCTGCCCTTAACCACTGAAGGACCGAGCCTCTTTCTTGTTCATACATCACGGGACACAGAGCGGCATAGTCATTACTATGTGGGTTATATAGAATTACCTTCAGGTGCTGGCACTGGCAACTTCCAAAACAGGAAGTACCCTCCCCTATATAAGCCCCTCCCATCCGGGAGCACCTCAGTTTTTTGCCAGTGTCTAAGGTGTTGGCCAAGGTTAACATGTATTCATCTGGGCTTGTGTACAGGTTCTCTAGGCCTTAGCAAGCTATTCCGGATCCGACCAAAAAAGCTTCATAGCTAAACGGTCGGTACCCGGGCCTTGCAGAGAAGAGCAGGGTTTTGCCTGTAATGCCTCTCTTAGGAGGGCTGGACCCTGGGATCCAGAGCTCTGGTCATATCCAAAACCAAGAGGCTATCTGTGCAGGGTGCTATACAGGTCCAGGGGAGTGGAATCCTTGGGAACCCGGTCCCTGAAGGTCTAGTACAATGCCTGCCGTGAGAGGTGAAGTTTGGGCTTCTGTGGACCAAACAAAGTCCTGCGGCGGGGAAAAGGTAAGTGGGGGCCCCTCAGGAACTTGGTTCTATTGAGGGGACCCCAAGCCTAATATGTCTTTCTGCCTGTTACCTAAAGGTATTCCCGCTAATAGCTGTATATGCCTAAGAAATACTAGAAATGTCTTTTCATAAAGGAAGTTTTAAAAACTGTAAACCTAGAAATGTTTTTCATAAAGGAGGTTTTAAAAAAAAAAAAGACAAAAGTGCGGTACCTGTGTTTGTCCACTAGAGGCCGCTGTGGAACGTCTTTTTTTCTTGGGACTATTCCTTCCATGGTGAAAGTCCAGGCAGATGAGTGACCTCTCTATCAGGGAAGCTGCATTCCTCTGTCATGCTGCCAAGTAGTTTCCTTCCATCCCTGAGTCCTGGTGAAACAGGGACCCTGGCTCCTCTCCCTACATGGCGCCAAGAGCGCACACGTGCACGCGCGCGTGCACACACGCTTTCTTTTTATAGGTTTAGCTTCAAAAAAGGGGGCGGAGCCTGGCGGATGACGCGCTCTGTGCGCCCAGCGCTTCTGCGCATGTGCGGGCGTCTTAGCAAGATAAAAGGACTCAGTCCACGCTGCTTGCTATGGACACAGAGCATGAAAAGGAGCTGGTAGCATGGTATAGGGGCTTACAGCGGGCGGTTGATACAGGCATCCCCAGAAAGACGCATTAGTAGACACCCACTGATGTACATAGCAGCAAATTGCATTAGACTATTTCAGTAAAGGGGTGTATTGCGGCTGGAATACCTCAGCTTTGAACTAAGGAATATGCCGCCTAAAAAACTCCGAGATATACCTCTCAGGAAGTGTAGGGGGTCTCCATCGGGATCTGAGGATCTGGAGCAGTCATCTGCACCTTCCTCCCCTGAGAAATCAGAGGTTAATACCCATAAGGAACCCCCGGGAGTGCCAGGTACTGCGGCTGTCCTCAGTCCACCTGCTCCTGCATATATAAACAGAGGAGGTTTTTGCCTCAACTCTGGAGGGATTGGAGCAGAGATTGGCAGCATTGATCACTTCTTCTCTACAGGAAAGAAAGCGCGCCAGATCTCCATCCCCTCCATTAGAGTGCCTGTTGGCAGAGCAACAGTCCCAGGAAGGGACTGACCTACCTGAAGGGGATCAGGAGGAGGTTAACTCTGTTTTTGAGGAATCAACAGTAGATGAACCATTTTCAGCATCACAGACTGAAAGATTGTGGGTCCAGACCCTAACTGACATGGTTCGATCTGCATTTAAAATGCCTCTTGTTGAACCATCAACTACTGCTGTCTCCTCATTGGGGTCGCTAAAAGTTCCCCAGATTAATTGCTCTTTTCCAATTCATCCATTATTGGAAGGACTTATATACCAGGACTGGGAACATCCTGATAAACTATTTGTTCCACCTAAGAAATTTCAGGTGATCTATCCCATGGAGGAAAAATTCACCCAGAGATGGAATGTTCCTACGGTGGACGCAGCCATTTCTTCTGTGAACAAATCACTGACATGTCCAGTAGATAATGTTCAAATGTTCAAAGATCCAGTAGATAAAAAATTGGAATCTTTATTAAAATCTGCTTTTTCCACAGCAGGGGCTGTTACACAGCCAGCAGTGGCAGCTATTGGGGTCTGCCAAGCTTTAAAGGATCAAATGAAAATGGTCCTGAGGGATTTGCCAGACCAGCAGGCCCAGGCTCTGGCTGATCTGCCTAGAGCATTATGCTTTGCGGTTGACGCCATCAAGGATTCTATCCATCAGGCCTCCCGCCTCACGCTGTCTTTGGTACATATGCGTAGGCTTCTGTGGCTCAAGAACTGGTCTGCTGAGGCTCCCTGTAAGAAGCTCTTAGTTAGCTTCCCATTTCATGGAGAACGCCTTTTTAGCGAAGACCTGGATAAATATATCCAGAAGATTTCCAGTGGTAAAAGTACTCTCTTACCAATTTAAAAGAGGTCTAGGGGTCCATCTTTTAAGAGGGCTACCTCTCCTATCCCTGGGACGTCTGCTACTAAGCAGTTCCGACGGCCTCCTCGGTCAAACTCAGGAGGTAAAAATCAGGGACAGTCACAGGGTAATAAAAAACCCTGGATCCGAAGAGGTACTAAACCAGCCTCCAAGTCAAGCCTATGAAGGGCTGCCCCCACTCAAACGGGTGGGGGGAAGACTTCAGTTGTTCACAGAGACCTGGCGGGAGACGATCAAAGACGGATGGGTGCTCTCCGCAGTAACTCGGGGATACAAGTTGGAGTTAAAAGAGTCTCCTCCTTCCCATTTTATGTGGTCAGGCATGCCAAAAGACCCTCTGAAAAGAAGGTGTCTCCTAGTGGCGTCAGAACAACTATTGCTCCAAGGAGTAATTATGGAGGTTCCTATGGAAGAGTGGGGGTTGAGTTTCTACTCAAACCTTTTCACAGTCCCGAAACCAAACGGGGACATAAGACCCATATTGGACCTAAAGAGTCTAAACAAATTTCTAAACGTCCGGTCCTTCCGGATGGAGTCGATCCGATCGGTCACCGCTGCCCTACAGGGGGAGGAATGGTTAGCCTCGATCGACATCAAAGATGCTTACTTGCATGTTCCCATCTTTCCAGGTCATCAAAAATTTCTACGCTTTGCAGTAGAAGGGCGCCATTTTCAGTTCAGAGCCTTACCATTCGGTCTGGCCACAGCACCACGAGTGTTCACAAAAATTCTGGCCCCACTGTTGGCCGATCTAAGAACACGAGGTGTAACGATAATGGCATACCTAGACGACCTGTTGTTGATGGACCACTCAGTTGCCAAGCTAGAAGTGGTAATTGTCGATACAATCAAGTATCTAGAATCTCACAGTTGGGTCATCAACCTGGACAAGTCAGCCCTACAGCCAGTGAAAAACCTGGTATATCTAGGGCTACGGCTGGATTCAGACCAGAGGAGGATTTTCCTACCTCAAGACAAAGTATCCTCTTTGAGGGACTTGGTCCGCCTACTTTGTGCAAAAAGACAGCCGTCCATACGCCTGTGCATGAGGCTACTAGGAAAGATGGTAGCATCATTCGAAGCTATGCCATACGCCCAATTCCACTCAAGGAATTTACAGAGGGCCATATTGTCAGCCTGGAACGGAAAAGTCAGGCTCTAGACTTCCCGATGGCTTTGTCCCCTTCCGTTCGGAAGAGTCTCTGCTGGTGGTTGATCCCCCAGAATCTCCAGAAGGGAAAACCCTTCAGTCCGATATCCTGGAAGGTGGTCACTACAGATGCCAGCCTTATAGGCTGGGGGGCAGTACTGGAGCAATGGTCTCTCCAGGGCAGATGGTCAAATGTAGTAAAAACCCTGCCCATCAATCTCTTAGAGATACGAGCAGCCCGGTATGCCCTAGTAGCCTGGGCATCCAGACTCCAAGGGTCCCCTGTCAGAATTCGATCAGACAAATGCCACAGCAGTGGCCTATATCAATCATCAGGGAGGCACCAGGAGTCGTGCAGCCCAGAGGGAAGTAAGTCACATCCTGGAATGGGCAGAAAAGCAGGTCCCATGTATGTCAGCTGTTTTCATTCCAGGGGTGGAGAATTGGAAGGCGGACTTTCTAAGTCGCCAACAGTTATGCCCAGGGGAATGGTCCCTTCATCCCGAGGTCTTCCGAGCGATATGTCAGCGGTGGGGAACACCGGATGTAGATCTGCTAGCATCCAGATTCAACGCAAAGGTGGACAGATTTGTCTCCCGGACAAGGGATCCCCTCGCTTGCGGCTCGGATGCTCTGGTGTTCCCTTGGGATCAGTTCAGACTGATATATGCATTCCCTCCGCTACAATTGTTGCCTCGACTCCTTCGTAGAGTCAGGTTGGAAAAGAAGCCAGTGACCTTGGTGGCTCCAGCGTGGCCCCGAAGGGCCTGGTACGCGGAGATCATCAAAATGTCTGTGGGGAGTCCTTGGACCCTTCCACGTCGTCCGGACCTGCTTTCGCAAGGGATGATATACCACCCTTCCTTACTAACTCTAAGTTTAACGGCCTGGCTATTGAATCCCACATCCTAAAAGAAGAGAGGTCTCTCTAACTCTGTGGTATCAACTATAATCAATGCCAGGAAACCTGTATCCAGGCAGATCTACTATAGAATTTGGAAGGCGTACATCACTTGGTGCGAGGCCAGAAAATGGCATCCATGTAAGTACGTTATAGCCAGAATTCTGGACTTCCTACAGTGGGCTGTAGACAGGAAGTTTGCCTTAAGTACTATCAGGGGTCAGGTTTCGGCCTTATCAATACTATTTCAAAGGCCCCTGGCTATGCATTCACTTGTCAGATCCTTTATGCAAGGGGTGACTCGTATTATTCCACCGATTAAAGCTCCCATATGCCCATGGGATCTAAATTTGGTTCTGTCGGTTCTGCAGAAGCAGCCATTTGAACCTTTGCGGCACATTTCCTTGGTTCTACTCACCAGAAAATTTATATTTTTAGTAGCCATATGCTCGGCTAGAAGAGTGTCGGAATTAGCCGCCATGTCCTGTAAAGAGCCATATCTGGTTATTCATGAGGACAGAGTAGTATTACGTCCTTAACCAGCCTTTCTTCCTAAGGTGGTATCGAGGTTTCACTTGAACCAGGATGTGGTTCTTCCTTCTTTTTCCCCCAAACCAAGCTCGGTAGAGGAAAAGTTATTGCATTCTTTGGATGTAGTAAGAGCAGTTAAAGCTTATCTAAAAGCCACTGCTCAGATTCGTAGAACGGATTCTTTGTTTGTTCTGCCGGAAGGCCCCAGAAAGGGTCAGGCAGCATCAAAATCTACTTTAGCCAAGTGGATTCGACAGGTCATAATACAAGCCTATGGCTTGAGAAGTAGACCGCCTCCGTTCAAAGTTAGGGCGCACTCCACGAGAGCAGTTGGAACTTCATGGGCAGTGCATCACCAGGCCTCCCTGGCTCAAATTTGTAAGGCCGCAACATGGTCTTCAGTACACACGTTTACTAGGTTCTACCAGGTGGACGTTAGAAGTCAGGAGGATGTCGCCTTTGGGCGCAGTGTGTTGCAGGCCGCAAAAGATCCTCATGCCTGATGGCGCCCAGCTTATGTATGGTGTATCCCCCCCCCTCATTTGGCATTGCTTTGGGACGTCCCACATAGTAATGACTATGCCGCTCTGTGTCCCGTGATGTATGAACAAGAAAGTAGGATTTTTAAAACAGCTTACCTCTAAAATCCTTTTCTTGGAGTACATCACGGGACACAGAGCTCCCACCCCTCTTTTGGGGACACGTATTGCTTTGCTACAAAACTGAGGTGCTCCCGGATGGGAGGGGCTTATATAGGGGAGGGCACTTCCTGTTTTTGAAGTTGCCAGTGCCAGCACCTGAAGGTAATTCTATATAACCCACATAGTAATGACTATGCCGCTCTGTGTCCCGTGATGTACTCCAAGAAAAGGATTTTACAGGTAAGCTGTTTTAAAAATCCTACTTTCTGAGATTTGGTGTTTACAAGTTAAAATCTTTTTTTTTTTTTTTTAATTACTTAGAACCGCCAAACATTATATAATTTTTTCTAACACCCTAGAGAATAAAATGGCGGTCGTTGCAATACTTTTTGTCACACCGTATTTGTGCAGCGGTCTTACAAGCGCACTTTTTTGGAAAGAAATCACTTTTTTTAATTTAAGAAATTAGACAACAGTAAAGTTAGCCCAATTTTTATTTTTTTTATATTTTGAAAGATAATGTTACACCGAGTAAATTGGTACCCAACAGGCCATGTTTCAAAGTTGCGCCCGCTCGTGGAATGGCGACAAACTTTTACCATTAAAAATCTCCATAGGCGACGTTTAAAAAATTCTACAGGTTGCATGTTTTGAGTTACAGAGGAGGTCTAGGGCTAGAATTATTGCTCTCGGTCTAACGATCGCGACAATACCTCACATGTGTGGTTTGAACACCGTTTTCATATGTGGGCGCTGCTCACGTATGAGTTTGCTTCTGCGTGTGAGCTCATCGGGACGGGGCGCTTTAAGAAAATGTTTTTATTTTTTTCTTATTTATTTTACTTACATTTTTTAATTTTGACACTGTTTTAAAAAAATAAAACATTTTAGGTCTCTTTTATTCCTATTACAAGGAATGTAAACATCCCTTGTAATAGAAAAAAGCATGACAGGACATCTTAAATATGAGATCTTGGGTCAAAAATCTATCAATGATGCAGCATGCAGGACTTTTAAAAATGCACCACACCCACAGCACACCCACAGAGGAGTTAATTTTTTCATGCATTTTTCCTCCTCTTTTACTTGCCCCAAAAATGACTCAAAAATGGATGAGTGTGAAAGGGCCCTTATAACACTCGAGACATCTGCATAAAATTAGCAGTTCAGCAGGCCAGGGTGATGGTACTGACTTTATTACACATCACTTATTTTCAGCAGTCATCCTAATTTCAAGTGTTACGTACCTGCCGGATGAGCCTGACGTGCAGTGGGAAGGCTTTCTTGTACAACCCCGGCTCAAGGGCCACCGATGTTGCGACAGTGGCCGCAAGAGCCTCGCGGTGTATGGGTGCCTGGTTCGTCTTTGGTCTTGTCAGTTCAGCTGGTGCAGCAGGAAACAGGAAGCAGGCTGGTAGGTGCAGGGCTGGGGAGACACTGAATACGTAGTCAGACAAGCCGGGTTTGGTAACAGACGATCAAATGTAGGTATAGACGACAGGCCAGTGGTCAGTATACAGGCAAAGTTCAGCAACAGGATATCAAGCAGTGTAGAGCTGAGCGTGGTTACAAGGCAGGCCGGGATCAGGATAACAGAGATCAATCGTAGTCAAACAGGTAAAGATAATTCATAAGCAACCTCATTAAGTTTTCTCTTGACTGGGAATGGTCCCACAAATTTAGGTGCCAGTTTCTTTGAAGGACATGCCAACCTGAGATTCATAGTAGACCTGGTCTCCTGGGTGGAGAATCAGTTCACCCCTCCTTTTCCTGTCAAAAGCCGTCTTGCTTGCTGCTTGTGCCTTGGTAACCGTTCTTGAAGCAACTTATTGTTACGGTTTAGGAAATCCACTGTGTCTTGGACAGCAGGAACTGTGGTCTCTGGAATAAAGTCGGGCAAGAAGGATGGGTGAAAAACATAATTTGAAAAGAAGGGTGACTGACCTGTGGCAGAGTGAGTGGCATTATTGTAGGCAAACTCCGCCAGTGGCAGCAGCGATACCCAGTCATCCTGGACAAAAGTGGTGAAGCATCGGATATACTGTTCCAACGTCTGATTGGTCCTCTCTGTCTGTCCATTGGTCTGGGGATGGTAGGCGGAGGACAAGGATCTTTCGATTTTAAGGGCTACATTCAGAGTTTTCCAGAATCTGGAAGTGAACTGAACTCCCCGATCGGAGACAATGTTCATAGGGACTCCGTGAAACCTCACAATCTCTCTGATAAACACTTGAGCCATCTCCATGGCCGAGGGAGTGCTCTTCGGAGGCAAGAAATGGGCCATTTTGGACAGTCGGTCCACTATCACAAAGATGGCTGTGCATCCTTCCAATGGGGGAAGTTCCACAATGAAATCCATGGCTATCATTCTCCATGGTCTGTCAGGGACTGGCAGTGGCCGAAGTAGACCCCAAGCTCGGTTCTTTGTACCCTTGCTGCGGTTGCAGATTGCACAGGAATTCACGTACCTCTTACAAGTTTCTTCCAGGTCCGGCCACCAAAATGTGCGTTTCAGGAGATCAAGCGTCTTGTGGACCCCGAAATGACCTGCTAGGGGATGATCATGAGAAAGACCCAAAATGGTTATACGTAAACATTCAGGCACAAATACCTTGCTTCCGTAAAACAGCAATCCTTCCCAGAGTGTCAGCGTGACCCCTGGAGGGCTAGGAACGTCTGTCGAAGCCTGCTTCATTCGGTTAAGGAGGTTGCCCTGTAAACGTAAGAAGTTATTTTCAGACAAGATGGTATCTGCCACTGGTGGTTCCTTGGGGCCATCGAACATACGAGACAGTGCATCTGGTTTGACATTCTTCGAGCCCGGCCGTTAGGTAATGTGGAACACAAATCGGAAAAAGAACAGGGCCCAACGTGCTTGACGTGGCTTTAGACGTTTAGCAGTCCTTAAGTACTAAAGATTTTTGTGGTTAGTATAGACCAATATGGGATGCGCTGCTCCCTCCAGGAGGTATCTCCACTCTTCTAAATCTGCCTTAATGGCCAGTAATTCTCGGTCCCCAGCGTTATAGTTTCTCTCTGCTGGAGAGAGCCTGCATGAGAAAAAGGCTACTGGATGCATCAGATCCTTAGGGCCTTGGAGTTGGGAGATGACTGCTCCAATAGCGACTTCAGATGCGTCTACTTCTAGTGTATACGGCAGAGACGGGTCCGGGTGACCAAGAACAGGTGCTGATGTAAACAGTCCCTTCAAGGTTTCAAATGCGGCTTGTGCCTCGGGTGTCCAATGGAAGCAAAGGTTCTGTCTAGTCAGCTGTGTGATAGGGGTTATGATAGCGGAAAAGCCCTTAATGAACCTCCTGTAAAAATTGGCAAATCCTCCGAAGAGCTGCACCCCCTTCTTGTCGGTAGGTGCAGGCCAGTCTAAGATAGCAGAGACCTTTTCAGAGTCCATCTTGATCCCTTCAGGTGAGATTATCAGTCCCAGGAATTGGATGCTGCTTTGTTCAAACTCACATTTTTCACATTTAGCATATAGTCCGTGTTGGCGGAGCCGGCTCAGCACACTTTTGACATGACCTCGATGAGAGTCTAGAGAAATGGAAAAAATCAGGATGTCATCTAGGTAAACAATCAAAAGTATATCAAGGAAGTCTCAGAATATATCATTGACAAAGTGTTGGAAAGTAGCCGGGGCATTGCATAGTCCAAAGTGCATCACTAGGTATTCATAGTGGCCAAATCGGGTGCGAAAGGCCGTCTTCCACTCATCCCCTTGACGGATGCGGACTAAATTGTGAATCTAGTTTGGTTAAAATGGTTGCCAACCTTAATCTCTGAAATAGTTTGGGTACTAGAGGGAGAGAATATCGGTTTTTAACTGTAATTTTGTTGAGCTCCCGATAGTCCACACAAGGTCGTAGAGAGTGGTCCTTTTTCTCAACAAAAAATATTCCTGCTCCTGCTGGGGAGGTAGAGGGTCAGATGAACCCCTTTTTCAAGTTTTCTTGGATATACTCTTTTAGTGCCTCCTGTTCTCGTTCAGTGAGGGGGAAGATTCTACCGAAAGGCATTTCAGACCCTGGAAGCAGTTATATGATGAATCCTACTTTGGTGGTTTCAAGGGAGAAAGTTTGAGGTTGCAGGGCGAAGTACAGTTCACATGCGTTGCAGAAGGATCAAAATTTTCCCCGGCCACCTGAAAATCTCTCTGGTGCTGGAACTCTGGGTTCAAGGGGCAGCATCACCACTGAGGTTGCTGCAAAGACAGTCCCTGAGGCAGAAGGCACAGCAGTGCTTGCTGGTGTAGCTAGAGTCTGTACACGTTGTTCCAGTTGCGTATAACCCTCCTGTAGAGATTTGACTGCTTGGGTAAGGGCTGCAAGGTGCTGGAAGATGTCATCCATGGCCGACTTCCCACTTCCAAGCTCAGACATGGCTGTCTGATACTGTTACGTACCTGCCGGATGAGCCTGACGTGCAGTGGGAAGGCTTTCTCGTACAACCCCGGCTCAAGGGCCACCGATGTTGCGACAGTGGCCGCAAGAGCCTGGCGGTGTGTGGGTGCCTGGTTCATCTTTGGTCTTGTCAGTTCAACTGGTGAAGCAGGAAACAGGAAGCAGGCTGGTAGGTTCAGGGATGGGGAGACACTGAATACGTAGTCAGACAAGCCGGGTTTGGTAACAGACGATCAGATGTAGGTATAGATGACAGGCAGAGAATGGTCAGGATACAGGCAAAGTTCGGCAACAGGATATTAAGCAGTGTAGAGCTGAGAGTGGTTACAAGGCAGGCCAGGATCAGGATAACAGAGATCTATCGTAGTCAAACAGGCCGGGTCAAACACAGGAAACAGATCAGATCACCGGAACAGGATGTCACAAGAACAGGTATGAACTGCAGATCAGACAGCAAAGACACAGTGCTGCTGAGGTGTTTAAATAAGGCAGCCTGTTGCCAATCACTGAAATCAGTCTGCACTATTAACCCTTAGGTGGCAGATCCATGACATCAAGCCTGGATTTTGAAAATTACATGACCAATTCTAAACGGTTTGTAGTGGAGTTCCCAGTTACCCACAGGCTCCTTTAACTATGCCCCACAACTTCCTGGGTCACTGGACACACCCAAGAAAGATAAGTTCCTTGGCTTCCCTCATTACAAGCTTAGAGAGGCCATCCATACCTGATAAGAGGTAACTGGGCAATTGATTTGCAACCAGGTGATCAGCCCTCTACTGTCAGAACCATCATGCAGGCTTTTTTCAGGTGCCTAATAGCACTCTTCTCCAGAGGAGCACCTCCACAATTGCTACCTCCTGTTCTGGCGGGGTATCCCATTTGTTCTTGGATTCCTTTAGCCTTGAATCTCTTCTGTATATAAAGATAGCCCGAAGTAGTTATTTCTGTTCTGAACTTTTTTAGTGTAGAAAACTATGCTGACCCTGATTAAGCCACAGAGATGATACTGTGAAGGGTCAATGCTTATGTAGCTTTCATAGTCTGTTTTGTACCATTCCGCAGCAAGTGCATGCTCTTTGCCATCCTGAACCTGTTTTACATTATTGCTTCTAACTTTGCACTTGTTTGGTAAATTGCATGTTACTCACTGCCTGACCATTCAACCAATTAACTGTTCTGTTAAAGACGTAAAAAGCCCTACAATAACTTTTTAGAACTAGAAATTTAGAAGATATAGCCACTAGCATTGACATTATCTGCATACTAGGGAAACATCTCCACACCAATATTAACATGATTACTAGACATGGGAAGAACAGAAAAAAACTTTCAGTTTCAGGTATATTTTGTTATGTTACTAATTTCATTTCGGAATTTGTTTATTTTTGTTTAGTTTTCGTTAAATTTCTTTCATTAAGTTTCTAATGAATTGAAAATTTTCGGAATGTTTCGAATTCGGATCGGTCAAAAAATTATCAACCAATTTGAATTCTGTGTGAAGAATAGCTGGTTGTTAGGCAGTGGGCCAGAATGCAAGGATAGATATGATGAGTCTGCGAGTGCACGTGGGTCTGCGAGTAACTGTGTATTGTCTTTGAGTACCTGTGTATTGTCTTCTTGAGTATTAGTGTCAGGAAGCTAGTTGTTAGGTAATTTGGACAGGGTATAATCCCCAATCCTCATTAAATTAGTAGGTATGATGCCCGGCAGGCGTGGGGATGCGACTCGGTGTACATCTTGCGGCATGTATGTGTTCCTTGATCATCCGATCGAGGGCGAATACTGCTGTGCAAAATGTAAGCACATTGTTTCCCAGGAAGCCCAGGTTCTGAATCTGGGGAAGCAACTGTCAGCACTGAGAAGACCCTCCAAACTAAAGAAGAGCCAGGAACATACCCGGCAGGTGTCGGCAGGGGCCAGCACAGAGGCGGGTGGAGACAAAGAGGTGCAGGCACTAGAAAAGAGTAGATGGGTCACAGTCAGGAAGGGTAGAAGGGGAAGTGCCAGGGAGGCCAATCCAGGGCTGGAGCATGCCAATAAGTACGCTCCATTGAGTAACATTGGTTAAACCAGTCAGGGACCAGCACTGCTGGAGCTGAGGGACTCTCCTAGCTGCCGGGGGAAGAACTCCTCCAGTGAGAGTGGGGGGGAAGCTAAGGGAAAGTAAAGACAGATTCTGGTGGTTAAGGGACTCAATTCTTAGAAGGACAGAGAGGGCAATCTGTAACAAAGACCTCAAGCGCCGAACTGTATGTTGTCTACTGGGTGCTCGGGTTCGGCACATCACAGATCTGGTGGACAGATTACTGGGAGGGTCTGGGGAAGACCCGGCTGTCATGGTGCACGTTGGCACCAATGACAAAGTCAGAGGCAGATGGAGAAAGAAAGATTTCAGGGACTTGGGAGCTAAATTGAGGAAAAGGACCTCCAAGGTAGTATTCTCAGGAATACTACGGGGACCTCGAGTCACACCAGAAAGGCAGAGGGAGATTAGGGAAGTAAACAAGTGGCTGAGGATCTTGTGTAGTAAGGAGGGGTTTGGGGTCCTGGAGGACTGGGCCGACTTCTCAGTCCTTCACCAGTACTATAGAAGGGACGGACTGCACCTAAATGAGGGGGGTGCAGATCAGCTGGGAGTGAAGATGGCCAAAAAGTTAGAGAGGTTTTTAAACTATGCATCTAGAAAGAAGTGCCAACACAGGATGGATCTGTGGGTACTTAGGATAACACAGTGCCGTGTCCTAAACATCAATTGGAAATATGTTGGAAAGAGAAAAAATTGACTTTCTAGGCACCAATTATACAATGAACAAATAGTTTTATTCACAATTTAATACATAGTTCAAGAAAAGAGGAAAAAACACAACATTAATATAAAAGGTTGTAGATACACTACAGTAGCGACTAAAAAGGGCTCCAAAATTTGGTCAACAGAGTCAACACACGTTACATGGAACATGTGTAATTATAAACTGTATTGTAACAATATTTGCTCTACAAGTTTCGCGAGAATCGCTTCTTCAGGAGCTATTGTAATTTTCTAGAAGAAGAAAGACCAAGATTTTGTTTGTGTACATAATACGTTATATAAAAAAACACATTAACTCGTTTAAAATTTAACATTTCATATTGCATGGGCGACACCAAAACGCACAGATGGTAAATGCCAGAAAAGAGTCGCTTGCAGAGTGCACAACGAGTAAGATGTGGGGACGTGCCAGATAGAAAAAGTAAAAATATATATAGTAGCCAAGTCTGGGAAATTCTGTTTCATAAACAAAGGAAAAAACTGAAAAAATACGTATAGATACAAACCACTTATACCATGACTGAATAGAACTGCCAAGGTAAGGAATAAGCCCCAAAGATTGGCAAAACACCCATCGCCTTACCAATCTGGAGTCATTATTTATATGTCTACAAGCAGGGAATAATTCCAGTATATTAATGAGCTGTAATTTGGAACATGTGTTCCTAGCATCTAAAAATAATGAAGAGGGGGTTTTAATATATAACAATAGTAGTCCAACACATGGAAACACGGAGGGGACAGGACCCAGTTAGAAAAAACGGCCATGTACTTACTCTTACCTGGTAATGAACCAAAAAATGGATAACACTATCAGAAAATGCTGGCACTGAATGTTTCCAACAGGTGTGGCTGATCACAGCACAAACTAGCCTAGTAGATAAACTGGTCTCCTTGGAACAGCATCAAAAAAAGGGGAGGAAGAGAGTAACATTGCATCTATAAGAAAAAATAACAGCCATAAGGAGCTAATATGGAAAGCTAACAATAAAGATGAAAGATCCCAGCAAGTAGTGTCTCACATAGGAGACATGACATACCAGTGGTAGAGGTGCAGCATGGATGGTCCGGGTAAAGGAGTCCATGGATGGGGGTGAGGCCATAAAGTGAGGCTGCTACTCACAGCCCTAAATGCACGCCCCAATCAGGTGTGCGGTGCGAACCGTCGCATCACCTGACCCGGCCAGAACGAGGTGCGCGTGCACATCACCCCTAAAGCACATACGCACCGCAAAGCGGCCGTCATGGGATGGAGTGAATGGGAGCAAGCATCCAAAAAGAATGCCAGACAGCAAGTGCTCCCTCTAGAGGTAACCTCAGATAACAGCAGCAATTGCATGGGGCCGTTGTAAGGGCTAGGAACCAGAGGACATCTAGTGGTGAGCAAAGGAATTACTCACCCAAGAAACAACAAGCATATCAGCATAACCAAGCCATGGATCACCTCAACAGAGAATAGGAAGAAAAAAAAATCCGCGGTCCACTGGCCACACATCAAAACAGGTGGCACCCAGCAGCTGGATAGGATTCTGTCATTGGCAGCAAAGGAGGCACCCGTGTGAATTAAATGTAGAAACAATTGAATGTAAACCAATATGTTAGTAATCAAATATATTCATAAAAAAGCAAAATATATAGGTAATAAAATACAATTATAAACAAAGAATGAATTTCTAGATTTTTGATTAATTCGGGCATTGAGACATCTAAGTAAGGCACAAGAGTGATGTCAAGGACATTCAATGATTACACCAATTGGGTACATAAGTGCAGAACATAAAGCCTAACGTGGCCAGAAACATTAACATATGTTTGCCAACGACAGTGTACCCCCAAAAGTAGAGTCTGGATCTATAAAAAGGATTTGTATGTTTGTAATTCGTTGATACCGGGTGGGTGTACAGCATTTAGGCGTTCTATCCACCTTGTTTCTTGCTATAAAATTATTTTGTCCCAGTCACCCACTCTGGGATCCCGCTGAATAACAGCCAGGACCAGGAAGGTGACTACTGAGGTATTAAATCTGTGGTAGAGATCCAGATGTCTACTTATGAGGGTCAACATCTTACCACTTGTAGAGTAGTAGATGTGGTCATTAATACGTTGGCGTAGTTGGCGGATGGTTTTGCTAACATAAAATGCTCCACATTGGCATGTCATCAGGTAAGCAAAACCCTGAGTGTTGCAGTCAGCCTGAAAATGTGGACAGAAGGTTTCTCCATTTGGTAGTGTGAACCTCTGACCCGAAGAAACCCACGGGCAGAAGGTACAGTGACCACATCTGGAGATGCCTCTGTCTTGCATGTGTTTACCATTGGTAGGGGCATGGTGGCTACTAGTAAGTTTGTCACACAGGGATGTAGCGCGTTTGAACACAATTTCAGGGCGTTCACCAATATATTTCCCCAGAATCGGGTCATCAGATAAAATATGCCAATGTTTGGCCAACACGTCTCTAACTTGGTATTGTTGATCGGAATATTGAGTGATAAATTTCACTGTTGAATTGGGGTCGGACTTGGTTCTAGTATTGTAGAGTAATGCATTCCTAGATTGTAGGAGTGCCTTGTTGTAGGCTTTACGAAGGAGCGATTTAAATTAGCCCCGTAAGAGCAAATGTTCTCTAAGTAGGTCAGCATGATGTTTGAAATCTCTGTCATGTGTACAATTTCTACGCAATCTAACATATTGTGCATATGGAATGCTGCGAATGAGTTAGGTTGGGTGTGCACTAGAGGAATGCAGGATAGTGTTTCCTGCAGTCTCTTTTCGATACTACGAAGTGGCCAGACAGTTGTCAGTATCTTTAAAGATCTCTAGATTTAGAAAATAAATTGATCGTGGGTGACTATTTACAGTAAATTTAAGATTTTAGGTATTGTCGTTCAGTAAATCAACAAATTGGTTGAGTGCTGATTGAGTACTGGTCCATACGATAAAAAGATCGTCAATATATCTCAACCACACCAACGCATGACTGGTGTGGTTTGCCAAATCGTCCTTGGAAAAAATCTCATGTTCCCACCTCCCCAGGTACAGGTTTGCGTAGGCGGGTGCGCAACAAGTGCCCATGGCCACGCCCTGTACCTGGAGGTAGTGGGAACCGTTGAAAGTAAACCAATTGTGAGTTAGAATGAAAAACAAAAGTTTGAGAATAAACTCACTGAGAGGCCACAAATGGTGGTCTTGTTCTTTAAACTAGGTGACGGCGGGAGAGTCCAGAGGTAGAGATAGTCAGCGCGGAACATATTCCAGAGGGTAGTATTGGGGACATTAGTGGTAGGTTGACTACAGCACATAAACCCAAGGTAAGTATAGTAACAAGTACTAGTGGCAATCTTGGAACACCCAATAAGAGGATAGTATGCGACCAGTCTAAACTACGTGGCATGTTCACCAATGCCAGGAGCCTGGCGGACGAGATGGGTGAACTAGAGATACTGTTGTCCGAGGAGGATTTGGATTTTGTTGAAATTTCAGAGACCTGGTTCAACAGCTCTCATGATTGGGAGGAGGTGGAATCCTTATGGGTAGAGCTCCAAAGGAATGAACCTAAGAGGAAAATAATACTGGGAGTATGCTATAGTCCCCCTAACCTGAGGGAGGAAGGGGAGACTGATCTCCTATCACAATTTGGATTAGCAGCAAGGATTGGAAGTGTTATCATAATGGGGGATGTTATTTATCCAGACAGGGCAGAGGGAACCACGCCTTTTGTCTAAGGCTCGCCAGTTCCTAAATGTCTTGCAGGACAATTTCATGGGTCAGATGGTAGACGCACCAACTAGAAATAAAGCAATACTGTATCTAATGACTACCAACAATACAGACCTGATCACGGATGTGGAAATACGGGGCAATTTAGTAAACAGCGATCACAGGTCAATTGGCGTCAGTATAAATCACACAAATAGGAAACATAAGGGGAATTCAAAGACACTGAATTTCAAAAGAGCCAACTTCCCTAAACTACAAACTTTTATTTTTTTTATATAGTATAATTTGTTTTATTGTTTACATACAGACAAACAAGCAAACAGACAGAAACATAAGTGTGTATATATCATTAAATGAGCAAACAGTGCTCACTCAGCAATGAGTCAATTTGTATAAAGGTATAGCTTGATTGACTATAGTGAGTCAGAAGGCTATAGTAGGTGAGGATTGGGATTTCCAATGCATAGTTATTGTTTTCTTTGCATAAAACAGGATAATTGTAAAGGCCCGTACACCGGGGTCGGACTTTTTGCCAGCAAACTTCAAAATGAGCAAGTTTTTCAAAAAATTTGACCGTGTGTATGCTCCATCGGACAAACTTTTTCGGTTTTCATCGGACAAAAGTTCGCTCTGCAAACGGACAAACTTTTCGGCAACAAAAGTCCGATGGTGCAAAGTCCTATCGTGTGTACAGAAATCCATCAGACTTTTGTCCGAGGTATAAATACGCATGCCCAGAACCAATGTTAAAATCAACCAACAAT
Source organism: Rana muscosa (assembly GCA_029206835.1). Classification (NCBI taxonomy): domain Eukaryota; kingdom Metazoa; phylum Chordata; class Amphibia; order Anura; family Ranidae; genus Rana; species Rana muscosa. The sequence continues at coordinate 806,054,395 of CM055117.1, read as the reverse complement.
AGCAGAAGTTGACCAAAGGTTAGCGGTAAAGAGCAGAAAAAAGCAGAAAAACCACGTGATGTTGGGAAAGTTTTGGGAAAGTTTGCAGAAAAGTCTGAGCGTGTGTATGCTATGCGTGTGCCCCGCCAACTCCCTTCGGACAAAAATCCACGGAAAATTTTGTTTGAAGTCCGACCGTGTGTACGAGGCTTTAGAAAGGTTTGTACATTGTTAGATATATTTTCATCATCTATATATCCTAGCAGGCATCTCAGGGGATTACAAATGTTAGGCAACTGAGTGAGGGAGCTGATAAGGGCCGTGACCCCCGATCAGAATTTCCGAATCGGCGGGCATTCCCACATTAAGTGGAAAAATGTAAACTATGAACATTGCTAGAAGGCATCAATTGGGATAAAATCTGAGGAACAAAGAACACGGATGAGAGATGGGTTTGCTTTATCCTCCCTGGCGGTATGATTCTGTCAGATTTTAGGTGCTGAAAGCGGTACCATTATTCTGCATGGAAATTTGGAGTTTTATATTGTAGGCCTGCAATTCTTAGGAATAACTCACTTAAATCTGTCCAAACAATAGTCTAGTAGACATCCCGGGTATGATAAAGTTAAAAAAAAAAAAACAGAAATTATAATTGTAGCGCACTCACCCCAGCCTTTACCTGCTTTTCTTTATTTGGCTCCTCCGCAGGAAAGACTGAGGCACACCGCACTACATGCCCGTACCCTCCTGGATGGGGAGGTTGAGCGGTGTTAGTTTTCTCGGGCCTGCCTGCGGCTGGTGTATGAATCCTCCCGAGCTGATCTCACTTCTGGCTTGGCCAGAAACAAGTCCTTAATTCTCCCCAGTAAAGCCATTGTCCACACCGACTGAAAGTCCAACCACTGTATTTATTTCACATAAACAATAAATAGTCCCTTTAAGAGCAGACAGGTTGAGACGAGACACAAGTCAGATAAGGTGGGAGAAAGGTCCAGGCACAAACACAAATCTTGGTTCTCTTACTGTTCTGATATGCACGAACAGGCTTGGCGTGCGATCTTTATCACAGGCCTAATGAACATGAAAGTCACTGCCACTGACTTGGTGTGCGTAGAGTCACTGCCACTATGACCTACAGAACATGCACTGCCTTCTTGAAGAACTTGGCCCATGTCAAGAGAAAAGCATCCCTCCGGAGAGTTACCAGAGACCCTTACTGTCACCATGATTCTGAGATGGGTCTTCAGAAAAGGTCACCTCCCTGTCCTCCTCAATCCAAGATACGGGTCCCCTCGCAAGGCGGTACCCTGGGAGCACCTCGATCCCTGGCAGATCCCAGCCGAAGGTTGCTGGGCTCCGGGCCTAGTCTATAGTACCTCACCCCAGACTGAAGGTGTCTGGGATGGAACAGCAACTTCACCTCCAGGCCTAGGGCACCTAGAGGCAACACACACACACCCAGGCTGAAGGTGCCTGGGCGTGGACGGACCCCTGTGGAAGATGGCCGCCCCCTTTTATACCCTCTCCCGACAGGCACAGCAGGTTCCCCGCCCCGCCGCACTGCTATCAAGAGGGGATAAGAAAAAGCACAACCTTGTACCGTGGTTCAACCCGTGCCAACAGCGCCACCTATAGGCCCCAGGGAACTGTACAGCAGTACTAACTCCCAAGGACAGAAATGGTCCATGAACTCAATTTGTGTATCTGAGCCTTATTACCACTCAGATACTTCCCTTAAATATAGCACCCCGCTACATAATATAATAAATAACTATAAAATAATTATAACAAATAATAATATAATAATAATAAAAGTGTTTTTCAGTGTTTGATGACGAATTTCACCACAAAACGCTATCGCTCAATTCTGAAACCACTTTTGACGTAAAGGGACACTTTTTGGTTTTTATGGACAATCTCCAAATTCCAGGCAGAAGAACAGTTTTTATTATATAAAAGTGCATGCAGGACACTGGGCAGACCACTAGGGACAAAAGGGGTGTGTAATTTTTTTATACAGTACTGTAATCTGTAAGATTACAGTGTACTGTATGTGTACTGTGTTTTAACTTTTTTGAATTTGGCGCCGATCTCCGTCCCCGTGCGTCGTAACGTCGCAGGGAACGGAGCTCGGCGGCACTCGGGCACTGTGTGAATCGAGTGAGGAGAGAGCTTGATCACACAGCGGGGAGGCATCGCAGGACCCAGGGGACAAGGTAAGTAACTCTGCCTGGATTACTGCGATGCAATCCCAAGTCTGGCTCTGGGTTACCGCTTTTGGTGCTGAAGTTTCACCCCGAGCCAGACTCGGGAATACCGCCAGGGAGGTTAAGAGCATATTAAATAAGGCCATTAGCCAATGCATTCCATTGGATAATAAATTTAGAATAGCGAACAAAAGTCCTGGATGGCTTAACTCCAATGTAAAAATGCAAATAAAAGCAAAGGAGAAGGCCTTCAAAAAATACAAGGTTGAGGGATCATCATTAGCATTCAGACTTTATAAAGAATGCAACAATAAATGTAAGGGTGCAATTAGGGTGGCTAAGATAGAACACGAAAGACAAAAATCCCAAGAAATTATTTAAGTATGTAAACAGTAAAAAAGGGAGGACAGACCATATTGGCCCCATAAAGAATGAGGAAGGACATCTGGTTACAAAGAATGGGGAGATGGCGAAGGTATTGAATTTATTCTTCTCCTCAGCCTTCACAAGGGAATCGGGGGGCTTCAGTAACCAAAACTGCAGTGTTTATCCTCATGACACATCACAGGAAGCACCTGACAGAGGACAGAATTAAAATTAGACTTGGGAAACTTAACATTAATAAATCACCGGGACCAGATGGCTTGCATGGGTACTTAGGGAACTCAGTCAAGTAATTGCCAGACCATTGTTCCTAATTTTTACTGACAATCTACTGACTGGAATGGTACCATCTGATTGGAGAAAAGCCAATGTAGCACCAATATGTAAAAAGGGCCCAAAATACATCCTTGGGAATTACAAACCAGTTAGCCTAACATCAATAGTATGCAAGCTCTTGGAGGGGATGATAAGGGACTATATACAAGATTTTTGTAATGAGAACGCTACCATTAGCAGTAATCAGCATGGATTCATGAAGAATAGTTCTTGCCAAACCAATCTATTAACCTTCTATGAGGAGGCAAGTTGCCATCTAGATAAAGGAAGGCCTGTAGTCGTGGTGTATCTGGATTTTGCAAAAGCATTTGACACAGTTTCCCATAAACGTTTACTGTACAAAAAAAGTTCAGCAGTTGGCATGGACCATAGGGTGAGTACATTGATTGGAAAACTGGCTATAAGGGCGAGTTCAGAGGGTGGTGATAAATGGGGAGTACTCGGAATGGTCAGGGGTGGGTAGTGGGGTCCCCCAGGGTTCTGTGCTGGGACCAATCCTATTTAATGTGTTCATAAATGACCTGGAGGATGAGGTAAACAGTTCAATCTCTGTATTTGCAGACAATACTAAGCTAAGCAGGGCAATAACTTCTCCGCAGGATGTGGAAACCTTGCAAAAAGATCTGAACAAATTAATGGGGTCGTAAACTACATGACAAATAAGGTTAAATGTAGAAAAATTTAAAATAATGCATGAGGGTGGCAAAAATAGGAATGCAATCTATACACTGGGGGGAGAACCTCTGGGGGAATCTAGGATGGAAAAGAACCTGGGGGTCCTAGTAATGGCATGCAATGCCAAGCTGCTGTTAACAAAGCAGACAGGCTGTTGTAAGAAAATCTGACCGTTTGTATGCTCCATCGGACAATTGTTGTCGGATTTTCCGCAGACAAATGTGGTCTAGCATGCTTTAAAATTGTCCGCCAACAAATGTGTGTTGTCGGATTATCCGAGCGTGTGTACACAAGTCCATCGGACAAAACTCCAAAGTACAAACACGCATGCTCAGAAGCAATGCTCAACATGACACATTAGCAGAAGTTGCCCAAAGGGTGGAGCTAAACAGCTGAAAAACCACGTAGTTTCATGTTTGTTGGCCGACAATTCTTTGCCGTTTGTATGCAATACAAGTTCCTGGCCAATGCCCTTTGGAAAAAAGTCCTACGATTTGTCTGATGAAAATACGATCATGTGTACCAGGCTTTAGTACTGCACAATACACACTCCTGAGTTCTCTACTCTGTGTGTTACACATTCCTAAACCTTGAGTCGTGTACATAAAAAAAGTTCTGAGACTCGACCACACCCATTATTTGGCTTTGCTTTACTTTTTCCCCAGAGAAAGGGTGAGGTTAGGGTGGGATTGAGGGTGGGGTTGGGGCGGGGAGTTGACTAGGAAGGATGAGTCCCTGCACCCATTCTTTGAGGAAAAAACCCTGGTGAGCACTATTCCCCAAACAACGAGAACTGTAGTCTGTATGTAAGATGGTAATGCGGAATGCAGCTTTAATTTTTTCTAAAAAGCAAATAAAAATGTAAAAGGAAAAAGGCAATAAGCAATTTTTGGATTTTCAGCAGAACTGGAGCACTGAAATGACAAGCTTGGATAGCACACAGCCTGTCACACATGCTGAATGTTATTGCACTGGCACTCTCAGTAGATACAAATGCAGAAGTACTAGAAATCTAGTATGACAACAAGCAAATTTTAATAGATACAGTAAGTTAACTGCAGACTCTTCTAACCTGGAAATGATCTGTGCTAGCCTTTTCTACCCTCTACCTCTGCACCGGTGCCTATTTAGTCATCCCTATAGTCTAATGTATAATAGAACAGCCATTGAAATTGTAACTGTAATATATGTGTAGCGCCCCTTTACTTTTCAGGGGTGTTAATCGCCTAAATTTAGGGGTTGGTCTGAACTGGTAGCCAGGCTCGGACCGCTTTTATTGTTAGGTATTTGCTTCTGCCTATGTGATGCTGCCTGGTGTATAGGTTCCCTGTGGCCTGTAGGTGTCACTGCCATATCAGGTCATGGTTGAGCCAAGGGTGGCATTGCTGCGCCTTAGGGTGTCCTCTCTCGGCAGCGGTACAGTGGGCGTGGTCGGCCTGCTGTGCATGCCGGAAGAGGGTGCATAAGGGGCAGACGCCATCTTTAGAGGGAGTGTGAGGAGTTTTGGAGGAGGGAGTTGGAGTGAAGGAGCCGGAGGGATAAGCCCCTCGGGGTGTGCGATGACTGGCCGAGGAGTCTCGGGCACTTTTGGCCCGAGGCTGCAGCGTTCCAGGTAGGCCCAGTACCTTTAACTGGGTCTATAATTTGCCCATTGGAGTCCCAGGGTGCCCAGGTGAGGATACCCCCTCTGACCGAGAGGAGGCCAGGGGAGAATCGGTCCCACAGCGGAGATGAGTGATGGAAGATCGCTGTCTTGGGAGAGGCCTGGTGACCTGTCAGAGGGAAGGATTCTTTACTCCAAAAAGCTAACCTGTAAAGTGCCCATTGGCATTGTACAGTTCTTTCAATTCTACAGAGGTTAGAGGATCTCTTGGACCCGTCCCTGGAGGGGATAGGGTGACAGAACTGTTCGAGCTCCACACCGGCTGCTAGGACTGTGAGAGAGGACTATCCGGGTGAGCTAAACCCACTCGAGATCGAGTGGCGACGAAGTTACTAGTTGTGCTTGGACCTAATCCCTCACACTTATTCTTTCTTTCATCCATCTGTCACTGTCTACTATGCAGCAAATAGAAAATAAACTCTCTGTTGGAGTTAAAGTGTTTCTGGACATTGACCTTCTTTGGGGGGGAGAAATAGAGATTTGTCCCCATATGCTGGGGATGAGAACCAGTGGAAGAAGGTAACTCGCTGCAGGACCCAAAATTTGTGAACACCGCTTAACCTCTTCAAACAGGAGGGTACGGGGATATAGCACGGTGTGCCTTAACTTGCAAGTGAGCCAGGCAGGAAAAAGGTCCGTGTGCTACAAATGGATACTACTTTTTTCAGATATTTTTACATGCAGAACAAATAGAATGTATCTTTACACATGATTATCTACTCTAAAGATCAGACTTTTTTTTTTTAATTGAGCAACTGCAGAAGTATACCATAATTAATTTAAGGGTTTTCTTTTCCATATTGTCTCTGGGAATGGTGCATATGTTATCCCATACTCAGAGGGTCGAGACAGGAAAATACAGAACTTTTTTAAATATGATTAATTTTCTAATAACTTACTTGTAAGTTTCATTATATCATTTGTCAGTATGGAAAATATTTCTACACATAAATTACAATCGTATTCCATTCTTTTATAATACTACTGATAACATTTTAATAAAAATTTTTATTACTTTCATGCTCAATTTTAAATGTTAAATCAAATGTGTACTTAAATGTCATAGTCCCCTTCAAATTAGAAGTATACTCAAAATGTTTTGTTAGTCTTTTCACCACAGTGCCTGTTCTTATTTATAGGTTGTTCTGTATAGACAGCTGCATTTGACAGTTCTGCTCGATGTAGACCTTTCTATCACGAGCCAAGGCAGTGTCAGCTAAACCCCACTAAGTCCCTGCGGCATTCCTTTGCACATCTATTGAAATATAGCAACATGAAATTCACCAGGTGCAAAGCTGAATTGTTCAAGTTCACTAAATGGACACAGCAAAAAAGAAGAAACAGGAAGAAAGACTAGGACTTCTGTAGAGTAGTGAAGTTTTAATTTTAAATTTTTTTTGAAGACCTCTCTTGTGTTGTAGAGTCAACATGACTATTGCTTACTTTACAGAAAAACTATTCAAATCATATTTTGGTTGGGGAAAGTACACAATCAACCAAGCTCAGCAGTAAGAAATAAAGCTCACAAGAAGGCTAGATGCTCATACAGTTTTCCTAGTGTGTTGTCAATAAAACACCTGAATATTTGTATTTTCCCTTACCCATTAGTATACCAGCATCCTGTGCAGATGAATTACAGCATTTCTATGCCTTTCAACTTATTTATTTTCTGCTTTTATACTATAATTGTAGGTTATTAATTAAGATTGAATAGCTCGACATCATTTTCAGATAGATCGTAAACAGTGTACTTCCAGCTTTATTGATACAGATGAGAACTTTACTTTACAAAATATTTTGATAAGTGAGTTACAATAATTTGCATAGTAAGTGCCAAAGCACTGCCCGTAACAAAGATTAATGCATACCTGAATGCTTCCCAAATAAGATGATGATGGCGGTACTAGGCAAATGGCAGATTCTGAATAAGATTGTTTATCTAGAACAAGGAAGAAATGGTATTTGGTCTGCCTGCACCAGTTCTCTGTGTGACAACTCTTTACACTGTGTGCTTTTTTTTAATGCACAATCGTCTATGCTGAATTTACTGGAAATGTTTTGATATGTGCACTCAACAGTCTTCCAACACATGACTTTATGTTCAACAGTCTGGAAAGCCATAAATACTTATGTTTTGTTTTGAAGCAGCATCTAGTAATATGCATAGCTTAACCAACCAACATAAATATCTGAATCTGAACAGTAATTAATATTGACTAAAATGCACACAGCTAAAGAAATGTGAAAATTAAAGGAAACATATACTGAAGGAATATGAGGGCTGACATTGCTTAGTAATTATTCTAAAAATCCCAGTTGCATGGCTCTCATGCTGATCTAGTGGCTTTATTCATTTCCAAAGCATTGACCTGGAACAAGGATGAATATCAGGAGTTCTGACTTCACTCTGACATTGTGATGTACATGCTTGATCAAGACTGGTGATTAATAAAGAATTAAAGCCAGAGACAGCCATGTAGTTAGTATTCTTAGAAGGAAGTCAGTAATAGTAGACATTGTTCGTTTCTCAGTAAAAATTACTTTTGGCATACAGCTCTTTTGGAGTTCATGGGAAAAAATATACGTTTACTGGTAGTTTTTATTTGACTGTAGTTCTCACTTTACTTGAAGACAGGTGAATGTGTTACTATAAATCAAGAATAAAAATACATATATAGTAGTATGGACATTTGGTAAAACAGATAGCTATTGTATACCTAAAGCAGCAAAGAGATATGGGGGAATAAAGATAAAGAGGATAGTAAAAAACTTTAGATTTTTTTTCTGCATTCTTTTATTTAAGAATTTAAAGTATTACAATGTAAAGAAAACATATGCAAAGCACTCACTACAAACATCAGTAAAATATAAACAAATATTGAATACTAAAAAAAAAAAATAATAATAATATGGACAACAAAAATATGAGTAAATGCAGTGTTAAAAATATATATTACATGGCCATGAGATAACACAATAATTAATGGGGTAATAGGCTGTATTATTGAGGAGATTATTAAGTAATAAATAATCAAAAAGTTAAATAAAAAATACAATTTATATAAAATAAAATATCAAGTAGTATAGTGATGAGGTGGAGGGTGCAGTATTAGGTAGGATATCACCCCTGATCCATTTGGGAAGAATATTTATGGCATTGGTTATAATAATTAATTTTAGCCCATAGATGTAAAGATATTATATAGGTGCTAAATCAGTGGTTCTCAACCTGGGGGTCGGGACCCCCTTGGGGGTCAAATGACGATTTGCCAGGGGTCCCCGAATCCTTGGCTGTCCCTGGAGCCCGCGGCCACTCACTCAGCCTCTTCGCAGCTGCCCATTCAGTTCACGGCATGGCTGGGGGGCAGAGACTAGAGGTCAGCTGACTGGTGAGGAATGTGAAGTGGGAGGGGCTGAAGGAGACCCTATCTCCTGATTTCGGCATAGGTGTCACTGCTGCGAGACACCACAAAGTCAGGAGACACAGTGAATAACACTGCCTGTGATTATAGTTCCCATTAAAATTCCCCACTACAGTTCTCAGATCAGCAGATGACCTCGATCAAGAGCACCTAAGTTGGCTGATCAGAACTCCCCCCACCAGCACTGCCACTGATCCCACCCCTCACCAGCACTGCCACTCATCCCAACTCCCCGCCAGCACTGCCACTCATCCCAACTCCCCGCCAGCAGTGCCACTCATCCCACCCCCCTGATAAGGAGTAAGAGAAGGAATAAAAATAGAGAATACACGGAAGGGAGCGGAAAAGAGGGGGAGGAACAAAGAAAAAGGGAGCAAAAGAATAAGAGAAAGAACAAGAAAGGCGGCTAGAGAGGGATGGGGTGAAAAAAAAACAAGAAATTAGGATAGTGAGATAAAAGGGAAAGAGAGGAGAACAAAGAGAAAGAGTGGTACATCCTAAAATGTATTTAAGAAAGGGGAGGGGTGTATCCGCGCTAACTCTGATCTCCTGTGAATACTCTAAAACCATATAAGGTAAAAAGAGTAAGTGGAAAAAAAATGTGAAGGGTATCATGTATATGATTAGATATACATGAAAAAAAATGTATATATATATATAAATATATATATATATTTTCTATTTGGCTTTAGGTGCTGCAAATGAATAACTGGAATATGCAATTACAAATATATGAGAAATAAAAAACAAATGCGCAACCTCTTAGTGACAAATACTATACTAAAAATTTGCAGCTGACATAGTGCTGCAATATGGTGTATGTAAAACAACAAAACAAACTTTTCATAAAAAGCACAACAAAGTTCATAGAAGGGATGGCCACTCGGAATATTATCCTATATTCCCCACATTGAAGATGGGTGCAGGTAAAAATTCAACACTTCCCAACTTGCTCAGGTAGAAAATGGATGTACAAACTGCTTACCAGATCAGACGGATCCCCATTACAGGGATCTTTTGAGGCTCAATGTCCTTCACGGATCACTCAGATGGTAGGAACCCAGCAGCACATCCAGCGGGAACTCCAAGGAACACGTCTGCAGAGGCAGGGAAAAACCGAACCACCTTTCTGTTGCTCAGCTTGTCAATTCCCCCTCCAGGCGTGTTAGATTGTATAGTGGGATTAAAAGGAAAAAAGACGCTTCATGGTGCAATATTCTTAAAAATAAGATACCCTTTATTTGCAATCCTGGGTATTATACATGAAAGCGCCAAACTTTTCAAACGAAAAAAAGGATTCTCAGCTGCGGTGTAATCCGATCAGCTGATGCGTGGTGATGTCAGGATCTTTCAGCTCCGCCCGACGCTGCGTTTCTCCGTATGAGGCTTTGTCTGGGAGAGGAGGCTGAATACGGACGTCACACACCACAAGTTATATATCCGCAGGTAAGGTTGACACCGGAAATTCCAAAGCAACCTACATCCGGGTATCACGATTCATTCCTCTTACTGAAAAATGCAAACGTGATCCCACAGCAGTCAGATAACTAACCATTGGTGGGACATGCAGTGACATTACACATATCACCCGCACATCCCAGCAACGGAACTACTGAGAACTAAAACAAAACATCTCTCACATTTAAAAAAATGCTACTACCCAGTTTTTAATGTACACTGCTACCCTAAAAAATACTTTTACTAGTACCTGCTGCAAAAGTTTCATAAACCCTTATCCATTTATAAAAATCAATTTATATAAAAAACAATTTATACAAAAAAACAATTTTATAAAAAACAATTCATAAAAATGAACTTTCTTTAAAATATATTTAAAATGCGATTCAATTTCCTCTCCTTACACGACCATTTATTGGTATGCAAAAAAGAAATTAAATCAATAAAACCCATACATATGAACATAAACACAAATTTATGTATACATATATATGTGCACAACCCTCCAATACCCTGTATCTCACCCCTCCAGTGTCAGTAAAACAAACGGGCACATAAAGGATAGATGGGTATTTATATACACATATATATACATATATACATATATATATGTAACACAACCTTTTATGGATATCATTACAATTATTTATCATACATTTCAGAAACACATTAAGCATATCAAACATGTCTTAAAATAATGACCTCTAGTGGTATATGTATAAACTGACCAAAAAAAACTCTAGGGTAATAGATGGCCTAGTATGTTCCCAAGAGACTCTACCACACATTGGAAATTTCAGGCATATTTCCAAAAAGTGGCAGTGACCCCTACTGGTATATGTGGGAACCACCCAAAACACTCCCAAAGAAATTTTAAACAAATGGGTGGCCTAATGTGATCCTATAACTAAAAAGGATATAACTGTAAATAAAAACAAGTGAAGTGTATAGAAAATGTCCTTCCTAGCCATTATTAATATAACAGTTTATATCCCACTCAATGTTAAGGCCCTTAACATTGAGTGGGATATAAACTGTTATATTAATAATGGCTAGGAAGGACATTTTCTATACACTTCACTTGTTTTTATTTACAGTTATATCCTTTTTAGTTATAGGATCACATTAGGCCACCCATTTGTTTAAAATTTCTTTGGGAGTGTTTTGGGTGGTTCCCACATATACCAGTAGGGGTCACTGCCACTTTTTGGAAATATACCTGAAATTTCCAATGTGTGGTAGAGTCTCTTGGGAACATACTAGGCCATCTATTACCCTAGAGTTTTTTTTGGTCAGTTTATACATATACCACTAGAGGTCATTATTTTAAGACATGTTTGATATGCTTAATGTGTTTCTGAAATGTATGATAAATAATTGTAATGATATCCATAAAAGGTTGTGTTACATATATATATATGTATATATGTATATATATGTGTATATAAATACCCATCTATCCTTTATGTGCCCGTTTGTTTTACTGACACTGGAGGGGTGAGATACAGGGTATTGGAGGGTTGTGCACATATATATGTATACTTAAATTTGTGTTTATGTTCATATGTATGGGTTTTATTGATTTAATTTCTTTTTTGCATACCAATAAATGGTCGTGTAAGGAGAGGAAATTGAATCGCATTTTAAATATATTTTAAAGAAAGTTCATTTTTATGAATTGTTTTTTATAAAATTGTTTTTTTGTATAAATTGTTTTTTATATAAATTGATTTTTATAAATGGATAAGGGTTTATGAAACTTTTGCAGCAGGTACTAGTAAAAGTATTTTTTAGGGTAGCAGTGTACATTAAAAACTGGGTAGTAGCATTTTTTTAAATGTGAGAGATGTTTTGTTTTAGTTCTTAGTAGTTCTGTTGCTGGGATGTGCGGGTGATATGTGTAATGTCACTGCATGTCCCACCAATGGTTAGTTATCTGACTGCTGTGGGATCACGTTTGCATTTTTCAGTAAGAGGAATGAATCGTGATACCCGGATGTAGGTTGCTTTGGAATTTCCGGTGTCAACCTTACCTGCGGATATATAACTTGTTGTGTGTGACGTCCGTATCCAGCCTCCTCTCCCAGACAAAGCCTCATACGGAGAAACGCAGCGTCGGGCGGAGCTGAAAGATCCTGACGTCACCACGCATCAGCTGATCGGATTACATCGCAGCTGAGAATCCTTTTTTCCGTTTGAAAAGTTTGGCGCTTTCATGTATAATACCCAGGATTGCAAATAAAGGGTATCTTATTTTTAAGAATATTGCACCATGAAGCGTCTTTTTTCCTTTTAATCCCACTATACAATCTAACACGCCTGGAGGGGGAATTGACAAGCTGAGCAACAGAAAGGTGGTTCGGTTTTTCCCTGCCTCTGCAGACGTGTTCCTTGGAGTTCCCGCTGGATGTGCTGCTGGGTTCCTACCATCTGAGTGATCCGTGAAGGACATTGAGCCTTAAAAGATCCCTGTAATGGGGATCCGTCTGATCTGGTAAGCAGTTTGTACATCCATTTTCTACCTGAGCAAGTTGGGAAGTGTTGAATTTTTACCTGCACCCATCTTCAATGTGGGGAATATAGGATAATATTCCGAGTGGCCATCCCTTCTATGAACTTTGTTGTGCTTTTTATGAAAAGTTTGTTTTGTTGTTTTACATACACCATATTGCAGCACTATGTCAGCTGCAAATTTTTAGTATAGTATTTGTCACTAAGAGGTTGCGCATTTGTTTTTTATTTCACATCCTAAAATGTACCATAAGGTGTTTTAATACTGTACGAGTGGAAGGGACTCAGAGAGCGCTAAATGTCCATGGGTTAGGGGCGCAAATTACTTGTCTTGCCTTGGATGCTGACAACCCACGCTCCTAAAATAATTTTATTGTTAGGGGTCCCCACAACTTGGGAAATTTATCAATGGGTCACGGCACTAGAAGGGTTGAGAACCCTTGTGCTAAATGATGCAAACAAAATCTACCTCACTGGCTCTCCATAGAAAAGGGCGAAGAGTTAGACAGGATATGGATGTACTCTTCAGAACAGAAGTCCTTCCAGGGGGACCATATATTGCTAAATTTAATGGTTGTACCTTTAAAAAAACTGGTAAGGTTTTCCATATGTTCTATATCATGAATTTTATGGAAGCATTGCCGCATAGTGGGAGGCAAAGAGGATTTCCAAAGAACTGGAATACAGGATCAGGCCGCATTAACCATATGAATAATGATCGGATTTTTGTACGTTTTAAGAGGAATGTCATTATGGTGTAGAAGGAAGATACTTGGGTCTTTAGGAATTGTATGATCTGTGATAGGGACAAGTCCAGAAAAGATGTGGCAAGTCTACCTGTGGTTTGTAAAACAAAAACTAAAAACTACTTACATTTTAATTTGAAAGCTAAAATCCAGGCTAATATAAAATACACAAATTAATGGAGCATGCAATATCAAACATATGTCTTAAATGTAAGCAGTGTAAGTACCTACATTTGACTTTTGCAATCCCTGTAAGCAAAGCTCAGACTGGGTGACAGAGAAACAGCAAAACAAACCCAGTTGGTTTTGCTGCAGTGATCATGTGCTAACAAGGCAAATGATAGGAGGATAGAAGAGCAAAAAATGACACAGAGACCGAGATGAGCTCACCAGTCTGTTACTTTTTTTTACTGTCCAGTCACAGGCTGGGGGAAGGCGGGGGGGGGGGATTCAGTACCTGTAAGTGTTGCTTAGCTGCAGCAGAGAAAGGGCAAATCTTCTGCACTGTCTGACAGGGCCTATATATGTATTCATACATTTAGCAGCCACCTGTCATTCATATTTAAACACATTTGTATGGGTAGCAGGTGTAATGCTCCCTGGGGTAAGCAACTTCTCAGATCCAAATACCAGTCCAAGGATATGGTGTCCAACAATGGTGAGTTTATTGATGTTATACACAGGCTATTTACAGGTTCTGTACAATGCTTCAAAAGAAAGTAAGTGACAAAACAAAACCTAGCCGTGTCTCGGCTCTGACTACACACAATGCAATTCTAACTATGAAGCAGTCTAGGCGTACTGCTTGCAAGCCTCAACAAACAGTTCTCAGTTTTCATTAACCTTTATCGCTAATAGACATGACCTGTCTGTGACTGCAGAGCACTGAATCTGAATTCCTATTGATCCTAAATGGCGTGCAAGGCAGAGGTAAAATCCAGAGTGGACAGTCTATCAGAGGTCCTGAAAAGTGTAGGACAGGAGACCGGGACCTTCCTAGAATTCCTTTGAGACACTCTGCCACAATATGTATAGTTATAATGATCAATTCAGTATTAACTAAATCAAAATGCAGCGCTGTGTTGTTGCAACCAAACTTCACAAATGTACTGTAAATATATGTGAAAATACAGATATAATACACCCTTTGACTCACATAAGTAGAGATTATAAGATGTCAGTCAGATCCTCCAGGAAAGGAGTGACAATAACACCTAGTGAAGTGTAAAGACATCATAACAATATAAGTCCAAATAAAAACCTTTCTATTCCAAACATATTCTTTACACCCCTATTCCACTCAGTGTTGGTAGTGCCTCTACCGAAAATTAGACAGACACTCACTAAAATGTCATGCCTTTTCAATTAAAGATAGGCATGAAGCACTTTGGATTCAAAACTATTTGGATTCCTCAGATACACTTTGACCCATATCAACTAAAGAGCTTCTTAATTTCCACAGCAACCATCACAGTAAAACAAAAAAAAGACTTGATAGTGTGATAACTTCAAAACTAATATTTTAATAAAGAGGTTGTAGCCGTCGGGAGGAGAACCTGAAGACTACCCACTATACAGTCAGGCACCTCTCCCACTCAACAGATAGACCAGTTTAGAAGACAGACAATGTTCACCACTAGTTCCATCCCTGAACCGCTTTTCTTTCAGAATGGACTTTTTCATAGGGACCCATTTACGCCCTTTTGATTCACAGGGTGTTTTATAGTTTTATTTTTACATTTATTTACATTTGTGAAGGTTGGTGTTATACAGCATTGCATTTAAATTTAGTTATTACTGATTAATATAATTTGTGTGTGTGTGATATATTGCAGCAGCAGTGTGATATACTTTTGGGATTATTTTATATTTTTATATTACTGTTTATTAGAATATACAGTGGGTACGGAAAGTATTCAGACCCCCTTAAATTTTTCACTCTTTGTTATATTGCAGCCATTTGCTAAAATCATTTAAGTTAATTTTCAGAATTGTTGAAATTTTTGCAGATTTATTAAAAAAGAAAAACTGAAATATCACATGGTCCTAAGTATTCAGACCCTTTGCTCAGTATTTAGTAGAAGCACCCTTTTGATCTAATACAACAAGTTTTTCACACCTGGATTTGGGGATCTTTTGCCATTCCTCTCTAGTTCTGTCAGGTTGGATGGTAAACGTTGGTGGACAGCCATTTTTAGGTCTCTCCGGAGATGCTCAATTGGGTTTAAGTCAGGGCTCTGGCTGGGCCATTCAAGAAGAGTCACGAAGTTGTTGTGAAGCCACTCCTTCGTTATTTTAGCTGTGTGCTTAGGGTCATTGTCTTGTTGGAAGGTAAACCTTCAGTAAACCTTTGGCCCAGTCTGAGGTCCTGAGCACTCTGGAGAAGGTTTTCGTCCAGGATATCCCTGTACTTGGCCGCATTCATCTTTCACTCGATTGCAACCAGTCGTCCTGTCCCTGCAGCTGAAAAACACCCCCACAGCATGATGCTGCCACCACCATGCTTCAATTTTGAGACTGTATTGGACAGATGATGAGCAGTGCCTGGTTTTCTCCACACATACCGCTTAGAATTAAGGCCAAAAAGTTCTATCTTGGTCTCATCAGACCAGAGAATAATATTTCTCACCATCTTGGAGTCCTTCAGGTGTTTTTTTAGCAAACTCCATGCGGGCTTTCGTGTGTTTTGCACTGAGGAGAGGCTTCCGTCGGGCCACTCTGCCATAAAGCCCCGACTGGTGGAGGGCTGCAGTGATGGTTGACCTTCTACAACTTTCTCCCATCTCCCAACTGCATCTCTGGTGCTCAGCCACAGTGATCTTTGGGTTCTTCTTTACCTCTCTCACCAAGGCTCTTCTCCTCCGATAGCTCAGTTTGGCTGGACGGCCAGCTCTAAGAAGGGTTCTGGTCGTCTCAAACGTCTTCCATTTAAGGATTATGAAGGCAACTGTGCTCTTAGGAACCTTAAGTGCAGCAGAATTTTTTTTGTAACCTTAGCCAGATTTGTGCCTTGCCACAATTCTGTCTCTGAGCTCTTCAGGCAGTTCCTTTGACCTCATGATTCTCATTTGCTCTGACATGCACTGTGAGCTGTAAGGTCTTCTATAGACCGGTGTGTGGCTTTCCTAATCAAGTCCAATCAGTATAATCAAATACAGCTGGACTCAAATGAAGGTGTAGAACCATCTTAAGGATGATCAGAAGAAATGGACAACACCTGAGTTAAATATATGAGTGTCACAGCAAAGGGTCTGAATACTTAGGACCATGTGATATTTCAGTTTTTCTTTTTTTAATAAATCTGCAAAAATGTCAACAATTCTGTGTTTTTCTGTCAATATGGGGTGCTGTGTGTACAATAATGAGGAAAAAAAACTAACTTAAAATGATTTTAGCAAATGGCTCCGATATAACAAAGAGTGAAAGATTTAAGGGGGTCTGAATACTTTCCGCTGTACATATACTGTATATATATCTATCTATATGTATATATATATATATATATATATAGAGAGAGAGAGATATAAATATATATATATATATATAGATCTATAGTTATATATCTATAGATATATCTCTATATCTATAGATATATCTCTATATCTATAGATATATATAGATATATATTTATATATAGATATATATATAGATCTATATATAGATATATAGATCTATATATAGGATTTAAGCTTCAACTGTAGAGCTTTCATTCTATTCACCAACTTGTGTTTAAAAACTCTCTGCTCACTTTTTTCATCAATGAAAGGTCCTTTACAGAACAAAGATTTACCCTTGCAGAGATTTGTAGCATCACACCAACACAAAAGTAGATGTTCAGCCTCCATGCTATTTCCATTACATATCTCTGTCTGTCCCTCCTTAGAACATAGCTGCCCCAGGCTCAGCCTCCCTCTATGCCTTCAGTCACCAGACTAAACAGCAAATGCTAGTGCTCAGGATGCCAGCATAGTAAATCACAAGTTCCATTTAAAAGCAATAATACAAGTCTAAGAACCAAATCCAGGTAGCAGGGCGGATGTCCAATGAAATAAAATAAAATGGTTCAATGGTTTAATGATAATCAATCTTGAAGGAAGAAATTACTAGATGATCAGTCTAATTGGAGTGAACAGATAATCAGGGCAGCTCTTCTCAGGAGTGAAGCCAGCTTAGGAAACCATGGAGAAAAAACAATGAAGTGGGATCAATGCCATGTCAGGTGTATAGTCCACGAGCACACAATCGCCATCTCCATTCATGAATACAGCCGACTTCCTTTCCGGTACTTTGAGGCTTTCATAGCCGGGATTTGGGACTTCTCTGGACGTGACAATGGACCCTGGACTATACACCTGACATGGCATTGATCCCTCTTCATATGAGCAGCTCTTCATTTACCTTTATGTAAGTGTTGGCTACATTTTTATGTCACTATATTAAATAGTTTACTCAGAGGCGCTTTTCTATTTTGTTTTTTTTTTGTTTTTGTTTTTTCAGTCAATAGACTGGACCTGTTATCTGTTCACACATAGACTGTCACATTTTTTTACTTTTTTGACCCAAACTTCTCTCTAATTTCTCTCAGATGTCAGCCTGATCAGAGTGCATGCCTGTAAGGCCAGGCAGGTCAGGATGCACACATACACACTCCTTGCTCCTGCAGCCATTCTTCTTCCCGAGATGGAGCACTGGTTGACTAGCCCAATCTTCTTTTGTGGGGTAAAACCACCTTGAGATACTGAATTACTCTCATCTCATACCTGTTCAGAAACCCCTTGCATGCTTTACCAAGTTCAATCCATGTCACTAAATGCATCTTTACATAGCAACAAACTATCAATCAATAATGTATGCACAAACAATCTTTTTTATTATACATATAAAAGTAAAACTTGAAAAGGGATTCCCAAAGAACTATGTTTTTTCTAAAGAGTGAGCCCAACAGAAGTTGTTTCCTTTTAGACACAGGTATGGAGCCATCCAAAGAAAGGATAAGAGCAAGGGAAGAGCCACTGCTCACTCGCTTATGGACAGAAAATTCATATTTTACTTACAGTACGTTTTTTTTAATTGCATATTTCCCCCTTACTGTAATAAATAAATAAAATATGTACAAATACACTATTCATTTTTAAGTGTACCACATTAACTAAAAATATTTACAGAATGATTGCTGTCATTTACTGCAGAATGAAACAACAGAAGAGGTGGGGACAAGGAACAAGGGACAGTGGCTGATGCTGACCCTACAGGATTCCCTCCCCCTAAAATTTAGGGACTATCTTGGTACGATAAATTGACATACATGTTGTATAAGTGATTTTTTTTTATTGCATATAAAAATAATACAATAAGTACATGATTAAAATGGAAAAAACAGAGGCCTGGGGTGACTCCAGGCGATATCTGTGATTACAAACATGAGGAGTGGTCTGAGTCTCGGCTAGTTTCGTGGTATAACCACTTCTTCGGGAGAACCACTCTATAAAACAAACAATACAGTAAAACAGACAAATTGGCACGACAAAGGAAATACAACATAGCAAGGTAATGGGAATAATACAATAACTGGCTTTCCCTATATATAGGGTGGTCATGTGCGGCACCAACCGCCCGAACCAAAAAACCCCATGCGGTGGACAGGGGGGATGTACGGAAATCTCTACAAAGGGCATAATATAGATGAGAATTGGCACTAATGGAGTGGAGGAAAGGGTGAGGGGGAGGGGGGAGGAGGAAACACCCGTAGGGAGGAGGGGAGGAAAAGGGGGGAGAGAGAGGGAGAGGGGGGAGAGATGGGAAGGGAGGGGAGGGGGGAGGTAGGAATGTATATTTTACTCTGCCTGAAATAAGACACATCTGCTGAACTATACCATAATAGTCAAACAATCTATTTCTCAAACTGCAAAGAAAATTCATGAAGCTAGAGGTTAACCAAGATTGCAGTTCACAATTTCACATAGGTTTACTTAAATTCTTGTTTTAGATTTCTGTTCTTTAAAAGACTTGTATTTCTTCATGCATAAATTCTGGGTTTCAGCTTTTCTAATACTTTTTTAACACAATAGATTTTAATCATTGTGGTCACAAGAGACATGATATACCAGAACAATGACATAATATTTAAGGTGGTTGCAATAGAGATTGCTTTAAACAGGATGGGGCTATAATTCATCAACTGAAACCCCCCCCCCCAAAAAAAATGAACCCATACATTTTTCAGTTCTAATGTTCAGCACAGCACTTTGCTTCAGTGATGTAGTTAAACACAACATATTTTTCAGCTTTATAAAAGAAACATAATTTAAGTAAATGTGTGTCAGGTATGTAGCTTCAGATACTGAAAATGCTACACCTATCAAGTTAAATTGGTATGTTGCTATATAACCTTCAGCTATATGCAGACATTTCTTTTAATGTTTAAAAGCATGACATGAAAATATACTGTATAAATAAGCAGTTAAAACGGTTCATAAACCGTAAAAAATGAGCAGGAAAAAATACTTTTGACACATTTACAAAGGTATGGGAGGATGCGACTTGTTCTGCTTTGGCACAGACAGTCATCTAGTGAAATAATGAGACTTTACTAGAAGTATATCCTAAAATCATTTTTATACTTTTCAGCTGATAACAGATCCTGTCAGTATTAACTCAAGTCAGAGTGAAAGAGAACTGCCTTTTCATGTTTTTCTTTCAGTGAAGAAGCCAGGGATACTAGGTCAAAATATTCAAATAGTCACGTTGTTAATGAGGTTGAAAAAGACACATCTATCAATAGCGATGAGTGCTTTGCTTACCTAAAATTGAATGTTCTCTGCGGAACACTGATTCATTCTGCCCGACAATTGACCAGCTATAAAATGATGAAGAATTCCTTAGAACCCCTTACTAGATTACTTCTTTGTAGAGTGTATAACAGGCCTTTTTTAGTGAGTGAATACTATGCCCATCCACAGGACCAGATAAGATGGCTAGAACCCCGAAATGCTGGTGGGACCATCAGGCAGCCTGTTACATTAGGTGCAAGACTTTGCTTAGTGATAAAAAGAAGTGATAAAGGTATGGCGCTCACAAATCTAAACCAACCATATACAATAACAAAATATCAAATAATGAAGTAAATAAATCAAAAAAGTCCAATGTGACATAATAATCCCTACACCAATGTTTCTTCAATGCAAATCTCCTGTATCTACACCACTTGTGCTTAAGGTAAAGATGTAGACTAAATACAAACTAATGGCCACTGCACCCAGCTATAACTGGCCAATGCAGCAAGGATCATTGGAAGGGTAACGCATATCAAACAAATGATTTGAAAGATGTAGACTCACCAGAGGTGTTTGACCACTTTTTTACAGGTAGGCCAAAAAGTACTGATTCTCCTGGTATTATGCTCCAGAATATTCCTCTGGTGTTTATGGTGGTTATAGGTAAAATGACCAGACAGGAGACATCATGAAAATTTTAATTGTGTAGTATTTAATTAAAAAAGTTAAAAATACAAAGGATAATAATTGCCCTCACATGTATTACTGCCTATATATACCACCACCAGTTTGTACAATGTGTGCGGCGATGGATGGCTTCCCCGGGCCTGCCAGAAGCCGGAGTGCATTCTGAGCCTCCCTGTTGATTCCAGCCCCAAAGTGATGTCAAACAGGACCCAGAAGTGATGGACCTACGCTTCGACTTACGTTTCACCAAAGACGTTGTCCTCAAGAAGAAGGGCCACCATTTCCACTATAGTTTTAAACTAGACAGATGGTTCTGAAATGGATTTTATTAATGAAACCACTATTAAATATTAGTACCCACTCAGGCTGTACACTCTGTGTGGTTTACAAAGCCTTTAACCAATTGCATTTACATCTAAAATTGATAATATACAGATAAGAAATATCCTCATTAAAAAAATCCATTCATAGAATCCCTAACTTAAAATCTTATAAGAGTATATTGTGTAGAACATGGGTGCTCAACCTGTGGCCCACCAGCTGTTGCGGAACTGCAAGTCCCATGAGGCATTGCAAGCTGCTGACAGTTACAAGCTAGACTCCCAAAGGCAGTGGCATGATGGGAGTTGTAGTTCTGCAACAGCTGGAGGGCTACTGGTTGAGGACCCATGGTGTAGAACATGCATCATCGCCATCTAGTGGCAAAATAATATTTTACAACCCCTCATTTGGATGAAATAACAGACTTGCTGGTGCCGTTCCAGGATGGACGTGTAGTGTGCGAGCTCCCGTCCCGAGGTCCAGCAACTTCAGCTTATCAGCTTACCTGCTCCACCGGACATGGTGAGAACCGCTCGCAGTGCCTCGGCAACCCGTTCCCGATCCCCGCTGAACACCGACACCCCGCTGAGTCAGCAAATCCCCGAGATATTCCGGTCACGGCCTACGGCCAGGATGCAGGCCTCGCAAGCAGCCTCCTCCCAAGCGCCACACGCCCAGAGCTCCAGCCCGCAGCGACCCGAGGAGCAGAGATCCCCAGGTCTGGCAACGGGGATGACTCACCCCCCGGCAGTGAGCCTTAATGACCTGCACAGCGTCGCTACGGATATTAAAAACACCCTCATGGCGGCCATCTTGGACATGAGGTCGGACATACACGCCATGACGCTTAGGGTGGAAGAGGTGGAATACGCTCAAGCCCGCCAAGACACAGCGATTTGTCACGTTCAACAGGTAACAGAGTCGCATGCGATCCACCTCAGGGAGATCAATCGCCACATGGAAGATTTAGATAATCGCGGAAGGCGTCACAACCTTAGAGTGAGGGGTATTCCAGAAATGATCGATGCCAGCCAGCTCCCAGTGGCAGTAACTACCATCTTTAACGATCTACTTGAAAGAGCCCCTGATACCCCGATCGCGTTCGAACGGCTCCACAGGGCACTGCGCCCGCGGGGAAGGGACACAGATCCCCCACGGGATGCAGTCTGCTGCCTCACAGACTTTCCCTTGAAGGAGGAAATATTACGCAAGGCCAGACACCGCAACCAACTGTCTTTCCAGGGAACGGATATCAGAATCTACCAGGACCTATCTAACATCACCCTGCAGCGCAGACGCGAGCTACGTCCCCTCCTGGAAACACTGAGGGCCAGATCCATAATCTACCGATGGAAGTTCCCCTTCTGCCTGACAGCAACTCACCAAGGCCGCACAGCCAATCTAAAAGTCCCGGAGGATTTAGACCACTTCTGCACGGCCATGGAGATACCGTATGTGGAAGTACCAGACTGGTACAGCGACTTCCGTATACCGCCACTCAGAAGAGTCACCTCCATGGAAGGTATCGCAGAAGCAGGCAACTTTAGTATCGGCCGCAGACGCTCTCACCCACCTCCTCCCCACACTCCTTCAAAGGATCAAAGAGCCCCGCGTAATGGTAGCCCGACGGCTTCTCCAGTGCCCCGCAAAGCACGCATCGCCTAACAAGAAACATGAATACCGTCCTTCTGTTTCCACCTCACAGCTGGACTCTGGACCACTCCAATTCGCAGGTAACTTTATACAGCAATCCCTAGGGAACACTGGCAGAACGGTTGGTACCCTCTTTCCCTCTTGGACAACTCCCGAAGGTTTCCCCGGTCGCCCTAACTTCCTTATGTCGGGTCAGATACTACCTTCTCCCGCACTGATTGTCTTTTCCTCCTTCTCCTCACACTGTATTCATTCTTGCTCATCGGCTGTACCCTTTTTCTATTGAAGCCTTCTTCCTACATTCTCCTATCTACTCCAATGCAGCTAATGACATGTCGATATATAATCCCCCGATTGCATTATGTGCTGTCTTTCTCCCCACAGGCCCTACTAGCTCCTAGCTCCTGAATTTTCTGCTTTACAGCACTGAGGGTGGTCGGGGATCCGAGGGGGACATGCACAGGTGTGTGGCCTACGTGGATGTCGGGTAGAATCCATTCTCAGGTTTGGGAATGGGCGTGCCCCTCTCGGATTTAGACAGCCTGCCCTTAACCCCTGGGTATGATTTTGTTTACTATGTTTTTGTTTACTATGTTTTGTTTGCTATGTTATCCATATTTGGATTTTTGATGTCAGCCATAACTGCAGATGCATACTTGTTCACGGTAACGCAAGCTGTACGTTCTGTTCTGTTCTGTTTTAACTAATTCACCATGTTACTGACTCTGTTCCCTGCATATTCCTCTAAACCAAAGTATATGCCCCCTATTCTCTGTCATGTGACATCTGAAATTTGAGCAATACACTTAATTTCTTATCCCCCTCTTCCACACAAACCCCCAGATTACACAATGCTAAACATCCTCCTCTAATTGCCGAATAAATGCCCTTACAACTCCACAGCCTTCATGCTTTATGAGAATAAGCCGTTACACACAGCCCTGAAGTCACCTACGAATCACCCTCTCACCATGTCCTTATAGGATGACCTGTCCGTCATCTACACAACAAGATTACTCCTCTGACACCAAAATGAGCCATAGATGACGCTAACAATCAGCAGCGTCTGTTATCCTTAAGACCTCATAGAGAGACGCAGACCTCACCTCTCTCTAGTTGAACTCCACCTACCGCTCTCACACACAGCGGACTCTGGTAGACACCGCTGAACCTCACCGGTACCCCCACTCCTAATTGGTGGGCTTGCAGGTCAAGTCCCACACCCGGTATAATACCCCATCCCCCTACCTGTCCCCTCCTTCCTCCCTGGTTATCTTCCTCCTCAACGTCCTAACCTCACCTACCCCACATCTTCCCTTCTCCCCATCCGCATAACCCCCCCCCTTTCTTTTCCTCCCGTCTCTGACTTCCCCATATCCTCCCGCCCCCCACTCGCTTAAACCTCTACTACCAACATGAGCCCCGATAATGTCCGAGGCGCCAACCTGTCCCTAAAGGTAGTCTCCCTTAACGCCAAAGGACTGAACATACCTGAAAAGCGAACACAACTCCTTTCCCTCATGCGCAGCATGAAAGCTGACATAATCTTCTTACAGGAAACCCACTTTTGTAAGAAATCAGTTCCCAACATGACTAATCGCCTCTTCCCCCATAGTTTCCATGCCACCTCACCTATCTCGAAATCCAAAGGAGTCTCCATAATCATTTCCAAAAACCTTCCCATCCAAATTACAGACACTCACCTTGACGAACTAGGCAGGTATATCTTCCTAAAAGGGACACTCAGGAACAAACCAATCACTTTGGCTAACATATACAGCCCCAACTCGTCCCAAGTTCCCTTTTTTAGGGCTGTAACAAGACACCTAACCAATTTCCAAGAGGGTATTCTTATACTGGGAGGGGATCTCAATGTACCCCTGAACCCCCTTTTAGACACCTCGTCGGGGAAATCCCACCTACCATACAGGGCGCTCCGACAAATCAGAAAATGTTTCCAAGAACTCTTGCTCCACGACACATGGCGCACCTTACACCCGAACGTAAAGGATTTTACATTCTTCTCCGCCCCACATAACAAATATTCATGACTAGACTACATATTTCTTACCCAACAGGATCTCCCGTCCCTGAAAGCAGCAACCGTCGAACCGATGACCTTCTCGGACCACCACCCTATCTCAATGACCCTCACTTTCCCTGAAAAAGTATACCGCTCGCAAATTTGGAGACTAGACCCTTCCATCCTGACAGACAAAACCAAAGAATTAGAGATTCAAACTTGCCTAAGCAATTATTTCACTGAGAACAACACCCCGGACATTTCTAAACTTACTCAGTGGGCGGCTCACAAATGTGTTGTCCGAGGGAAATTGATTTCCCTGGGGGCCGCAATTAGAAAGGAAAAACGGGCCAAACTGGCTGATCTCTTTTCCAAACTTAATAAACTAGAAGCACTACACAAACGAAACCTGGCCCAGCAAACCCTCGTAGAACTACTAGAGACTCGTACACTCATTCAGGAAGAATTGGGCCATCACCTCAGGAAGAAATACACTCTATCTCAGAAACTTTTTTACGAATTCGGCAACAAAAGTGGCCATCTTCTTGCTCAAGCCTTACGCAAGAAAAGGGCTGCTAATACGATACACCACATACAATCCCCCACGGGTAAGACTCTCACGAATAACAATGACATAGCCAGAGAGTTTGAGAAGTACTACTCGTCCCTATATAATCTAGATAAATCCGAACCCCCTACTACCTTATCGAATGACAGACCCAATGATATTAACTCGTTCTTAGACCAATTTGCTCCAGGAAAGCTCCCCACTGACACCACCACCATTCTGGAATCCCCGATCTCTATTCAGGAATGGAAAAAAGCTTTAAAACAACTTAAGCCTGGTAAGAGCCCGGGACCTGATGGTCTTTCCGCCGTATATTTCAAGACATTCTCAGACCTTCTTCAACAACCCTTCCTTGACGCCTTCAATACACTCTCTCCCACAAATCCTTTCAAAAGCGAAATGTTAGAAGCACATATCGTTGTTATCCCCAAAGAAGATAAGGACCCCACCCAAACGGGAAATTATAGACCAATCTCATTATTGAATGTAGATGTCAAAATCTTTTCTAAGATTTTGGCAAACAGACTCTTACCGCTTCTCCCTTCCTTAATCTCTCATGACCAGACCGGCTTTATCCCTGGACGTGAAGCCAGGGACAACACTGTTAAAGCAATAAACTTACACCACCTTATGACACAGACAACCCAAAAAGGCCTGTTTTTGTCACTCGATGCGGAGAAGGCGTTCGACAGAGTAGCTTGGGACTATATGACAGCGGTTCTGAGGGCCATAGGATTGGGCCCATATATGTTAGGCCTAATCCTGTCACTATACACGGGACCATCTGCTAAGGTACGGGTCAACAATACTCTGTCGGACGCCTTTCCCATCGGAAATGGCACAAGACAGGGCTGCCCCCTGTCCCCCATCCTCTTTGTACTCACACTTGAACCATTCCTCCGTAAACTGACATACAACCCAGATATCCAAGGTATAAGTTCCTCCAAAAGAGAATATAAATACGCTGCTTTCGCAGACGATATTTTGTTGTTCCTGTCGAACCCACTGATCTCCCTACCAAACCTTCTTTCTGAATTTAAACAATTTCAGTTCCTCTCCCACCTTAAAATTAATTTCTCGAAATCCTTTGCCCTTAATATAACATTACCTCAACACATAGTTGATCAATGTAAGGCTAACTTCCCGTTCCAATGGAAACATGATTCCATCACATACCTAGGGATACAACTCCCTTCCAAACTCTCAAACCTCTACGCTAAAAACCATGTTCCTATCCTACACAGAATATCCTCTGATCTTGAAACATGGAACAAACCGCTTTTCTCTTGGTTTGGCAGAGCGGCGATCCTCAAAATGAATGCCCTCCCGAGAATACTCTATATATTGCAGGCGATCCCTATACATATACCTCCGGCCTTTTTTAAATCTTATAGAAACATATGCACTAAATTCTTATGGGGGAACCGTAGACCCAGAATCAGCTTTACGCAGCTCACCCGACCTAAAAGACTTGGGGGCATAGGCCTCCCCAACCTTCTCAATTATTACACTGCTACACACCTTACCAGGATAGTGGACTGGAATACTCAATCTCTCCACAAAGATTGGGTTTCCCTAGAAGCATCTTTTTCTGCTCTCCCTTTGGAGTCTCTCCCATGGTTACTCTCACCCCACGTCCCCTCTGAATTACACGTACACCCACTTATAGGCCCAACCTTGCAATGCTTCAAAAAGCTTTGCTACCGATCACCCATATCTTCGATTCCCGGCCCACTGACACCTGTAAAAATGAACCCTGGGTTCCCACCAGGTATGCACGCAAAGTTTCTTACCGATAACTGGACACAGAGCCCAATTAGATCACATCAGTTCTTCCTCCGGGGCAAACTATTGTCTACATCCCAACTCTCCTCCCAACTAAACAAGCCACCCATTCCCCCTTGGACATATATTTTAATTGCTCATTTTCTAAAATCCCTTAACAAGAATATACAATGCTCCAGAGAACTCACCCCTTTCGAAAAGCTATGTATCCAAACGACACCCCAATCTCATCTAGTTTCTACCACACATGAACTCCTCTTCGCCGAGATGAAAGCTAACGAGACCTTAGCCTGTAAGAACTGGGAGTCAGACCTCTCGGTATCTCTTTCAGCGGAACAATGGGAACTAATTTTCCTCAACATACATAAAGGGTCGACGAATGTGTCGACCCAGGAAAACGGCTTTAAGATCCAATCTAGATGGTACCGCACGCCCACCCTTCTGCATAAATATAATCCCACAATCCCAGAGGTTTGCTGGAGATGTCTCCGGGAAAGGGGAACCCTTCTCCATATCTGGTGGTCCTGTCCATCTCTAAAAGACTTCTGGGAAAAGGTATGCCATATAACCTCTCGAGTCACCTCATATCATTTGGACCTTTCCCCTTCTCAATTCCTTCTACACCATTCACCCCTGTCGCACAATTCCTATCACAAATCCCTAGCAATGCACATGATCAATGCGGCAAAGCAGTGTATCCCTATACACTGGAAATCGACTCACCAACCAACCATAAAAGAATGGTTTAACAGAATATGCAAAATTGAGGAAATGGAAAATCTTATACATATTGCAAGAGAGACTCCGTCATCATTTAGTAAAAAATGGGCCTGCTGGTTACACTATAAAACGACCCCAGAATTTGCAAACTCCCTGAACCCTGACAAAGGATAAATTACTCCTCTGAGAATTGTCATTAAAAATCTACGACGTGCCAGGTTCTCCCCTTAACCCTAAACCTTACAAAGACACCTCTCTCCTCCTATATCTCCCCCTATACAGATCCGCCCCTAGTTTCTCATAACACGCCCCTTGAACACCCCAAGGGGTCGGGGAAGTCAGAGACGGACCCCCTGCCAACGCCATCCCTTCCTGCCTCACTCCCCTCCCCTCGATCCCCACCCCACCCCTTCTCCTTCCACCACTTACCCCCTCCTACTTTCTCATCCACAAGCTTCTGTACAATACAACCACTAACATAGCTCCAGCCTACACTCCCGCATTCATACACTCTCAACGAAATAAACCTGTTTATAGCTCCTTCCCTCCCTTTCTGCCATATTGCACCTGTTGGCCTTTCCCTCCCACACAGACCAAAAGTCCATAACGGCATCCGTGAACCTACCTAGCTCTAACCTACCAACAAGATCTATCCCCGTCAATGGTAGTGGACTTTGACTAGACCCCACAACTACCTTGAATTAAGGTAGCCCACCCCAACACGGCCTAGTTCATGAAGGATGCACATAGCCATTTCATTTTCACTACCCGCAAGTTGAATTGTATGTGACACATGTTATTCATCCATGTTTTGTGGTTGTATTAATACCTTATTGTACTACTATTGTTCAAGATATCTGTAAATGCTTTTTACATTTCAATAAACTGTTTTTGGAAAAAAAAAAAAAAAAAGAAATAACAGACTTATTTTAATGCAATAGATGGTGCAATATGAAAATATCTATAGTAATGGTGTGGTGTTGCTGGACCCCCTAGCAGACCACTTACCTTTCTTGATCACACTTTTTTTTTCCAGATGTAAAAGGTGTAAAATTATCAAAACAATTAGATTTTTTGATGATTAACAACTATGTTGCATTACAGTGCATTGTCATTAAAATTGAACACTGCAAAATTCTTTATTCTGGATTTACTTTACCTGTGCATATGATATACCGCTATTTTCTACTTTGTGATAATAAAATAGAGATTTATGGTGAAAAAAATTGGACAATACTTAGGCATATATTTATAAAAAATGGACTAATGTCACAAGCAATCATCTGTCACAAATTATCCCAATATTTTGTCTAATATGTTTTTTTCCTATGATGATCAGCTCCATCTAAAGACCATACAGTGGTGTAGTGGTTAGCACTTTTACCTAGCAGAAAAAAGGGTCGCTGGTTCGAATCCCAACCGCGACACCATCTGCCTGTTCTCCCTGTGCCTGCTTGGGTTTCCTCCGGGTACTCCGGTTTCCTCCCACACTCCAAAAAGACATGCTGGTAGGTTAATCGGATCCTGTCTAAAAAAAATTATTGGCTCTAGTATATGTATGAATGTGTGTTAGGGACCTTAGATTGTAAGCTCCTTGAGGGTAGGGACTGATGTGAATGTACAATATATATGTAAAGCGCTGCGTTAATTGACGGCACTATGCAAGTACCTGAAATAAATAAATAATGTGGAAATATTCTGATAGAGGTATTTAAGGAAAATACTGCATTATGGCCAATAGCTGGAGCTGACGATCTTAGGAACTAAACATACTGTATTAGACAAAATATAGGTGTTACTTTATGACAACTTGTGACAAGCATCCAGCAAATTCTTTATAACTAGATCCCTTAAAGAATATGTTACTCCAACATATTTCTCATATGTACCTGCTGTACATGTACTTGTATGAATTTCCTACTCTCTTTGAATTGCTTCTTTGTGTGAAATTCCTGGTGTTCCTGCCAGTCCTTCTGCTTTCCTATTAGAAACTGACCACACTAAGCAGGAGAACACACTGTGGACAGTTCTCTAACTAGGCTGGGAACTCAGCCTGCTCTCCTCCAATGATCAGATGTGTCCTGACACACAGTACCCTTAGACATAACAGATCACAAATGAGTACAGAATATGGCTCTGCAGCCTGAGTACATCAGATCTAAATACATAAGAACTGCACAAATATACAGTAAGTAGAAGATGCTGCCTGCCACATACCACAAAATTTCAGATTTGTTTTCTGGCAACCTCTGTAGTCATAGATCAGTTTTTTTTTTTATATGGGAGCATTTTATTAATCTCTGCTTTCCATTGTTGTAAGGTGGGCACCCCAGCTTGGTCCATGCCTTAACTATCAGCAAAGAATCTAGTTGTATCAGGGAACCCATGACTGTGACAACAAAGGAGGTGTCAGATGCCAGTCACCTACACCAATATGTGACAAACGTCAGGTCAAATCTCACCATGCTCACCAAATATTTTCAAGCTTACTGAGACTAGGCTTAATTAACTATATAGTTAACCTATTACACACCAAACAGCTGCCATCACATGAATACCTTATGTAGCGGGTGGTTACATTTAGGGGAAGCATCTGAGTGGTAACTAGGCTCAGATGCACTAATTGTTAGGTTTCATGGACCATTTCTATCCCTGGGAGATAGTACTGGTGTGCAGTTCCCTGGGGCCTATAGGTGGCGCTGTTGCCATGGGCCCGGGTTGAACCACAGTACAATGTTGTGCCTTTTTTTGTCCCCTCTTGGCAGCAGTACGGCGGGGTGGGGAACCTGCTGTGCCTGTCGGGAGAGGATATAAAAGGGGCGGCCATCTTCCAGTGGGGTCGGTTCCGCGCTCAGGCACCTTAGGCCTGGGTGCGTGTGTGTCGCCTCCGGGTGCCCTAGGCCCAGAGGCCTGGTCGGGTTGTCTCCGGGTGTCCTAGGCCCGGAGACGGAGCTGCTGTTCCATCCCAGACACCTTCAGTCTGGGGTGAGGTACTTTGGATAAAGGCCTGGAGCCCAGCAGCCTTCGGCTGGGATCCGCCAGGGACCGAGGCTCCCAGGAATCTGCCTTGCGAGGGGACCCGTATCCAGGATTGAGGAGGCCAGGGAGGTGACCCTTTCTAAAGACCCAGCGCAGAGTCGTGGTGACAGATGGGGCCTCTGGTAACTCTCCGGAGGGATGTTCTTGTCCTATAAGGGCTAGTTCACTAACGGAAGGAAGTGCGTGTTCTGTATTCACAGTGGCAGTGACACTATGCACACAAGGTCAGTGGCAGTGGCTTTCATCTTTTCCACCCGGTCAGTGGCAGTGACCAACCTCATGGTCTGTGGCAGAGACCGTGCGCCAAACCTGTTCATGCTAATCAGAACAGGAGAAAACCCAAATTCAAGTTTTTCCCTGGACCTCCTCCCACCTTATCTGACCTGTGTCTTGTCCCAACATGTGTGCTCTCAAAGAGACTGTTTATTGTGCTGAGAAAAATAAATAAGAGTTGGACCTTTTAGCTGGTGTGGACAGTTGCTTACTGGGAAGAACTAAAGGCTTGTTTCTGACTACCACAGAAGCAAGGTCAGCACTGGAGGTTTTTAAACACTGGCTGCAGGCAGGCCCGAGAAACTAACACCGCTCAACCTCCCCATTCAGGAGGGTACGGGCTTGTGGTGCGGTGTGCCTCATTCTTTTTCTGCGGAGGAGCCAAGCAGAAGAAAAGCAGGTAAAGTCTGGGGTTGGTGCGCTACACTTATGTTCGGGATTAGTGCATTAGAAAACAATTTTAATGAAGAAAATAGTGCAAACAAAATATTCAAAGAAAAAGTTATTACAAAAGAAAATAAGACGATATTAAAGAGAAAAACAGAAATGTATCAAAAATGAAAGTACTTAATAAAGTCCTAAGTTCTTTTGGTTCAGGCAAAGTTCAGTCATTGGGCAACAAATGTATCAGAGTCTAGGCTCTCATAAAAAGGACTCTGGGCAAATGCTTCTCATTTGACCATAAGGAAGGCCCAGGATTGCTGATGCTATCTCCCACCCAATCTCAAGGGTTAAGGGGTGGGAGAAAGGAGTGCTGAAAGCAGCAGTCTCTCACAATGTCAATTTCCTAATTATATCCATATTTCTGGATTACCATATTTTACTTTTAGGCAACCTACATTTTTTTACACAGAATTAGGTTCTGGGTTCATAGGGACTAATCATGAGGCCCCTCTTATGTATAGTTTCCTCAGAAGAAGTATTGTGTCCCAGCTGCCTTTTGCACCTCATAATATGGATGTTTCCAGTCTTAAAATGATTTTTGCTTTCTCATAGAGGCTACAGTACATGTTTTATAAAGATATATAAAGATATACTATTTATGAAAATGGCATACAGCCTAACTCAAACCTTGGCTGCTATGTGTATCACATACTAGACAGGTTTGGGTGGAGGGAAATCCTTTTAATTGATATTCTGGCCCCAGTTATTCATTATGATTATCAGGGTCTACCTTAAGATTGGCATCAGCAGTTTACAACATCTAGCTATTCCTGCCATTTCTGCTCACCCTGGAGAACCCAGGAGACAATGCAGGCGCAAGTGGGGGAGGGGGCAGCCCTATTTCTCAACACTGTATAAGTGTTCAGGCAACTGTAGAGTCAATCAGATCACTTTTACTGAACAGCTGAGTGTCAGCTGTAAAAAATTACAGTATACCAAGGTCATGGTTTCAGCTGAAAAGGAACTCTCACTATAAGATGAAGAGGTCATCTAATTGAAGAACAAATATACCATAAGATGACGCTTGTTAAACCCTTTGTGGATCTAGTGCACACCCCACTGAATGCCATTTACATGTTCAGGTGTTAGAAGTAAAAATTTCATTGTATTTCAAGTCAGTGTTGGCTGTAGCTCCGCCCCTTTCTGAAGCCCAAATGATAGGCATTCCTATATGGGAGTTACAGCCAGCACTGAACCCACACCCACTTTTTATTTAGTAGCTCTGTGCCTCCTGGTCTCTCTTCTGCTTCCTTCTTTAACCACATCAATACAGGGCACTTTTGCCCCCTTCCTTCCCAGGCCAATTTTCTGCTTTCAGAGCTCTCGCATTTTCAATTACATTTGCGCAGTCATGCTACGCTGTACCAGGGTTGCCAACTTTCAGTAAATTTACAAACAGTTTGTAAAATCCATAATTGTTGCATCTGTCCATGAATGTCAGTTACAGACATGCAACCTACACACTAGCGTTGCTAGCCAGGTGCGGGGGGGGGCGGGCCGCACCCGGGTGACACCCACCAGAGGGGTGACACCCGTGGGTAGCGCAGCGGCACCACACTGACATCGCCCGCTGCCCTGTGCCTTAGGCTCACGCTGTGGCTGTGTCCCTCAGCAGAGTGGAAGGAAGCCGCCGCCCCCTCTGCCTCCTCTCTGTTTACATCCACAGAGGAGGAGGAGGAGGAGGGTGTCTGTACTGAGGGGGGTGTTTGTACTGAGGGGGGGGTCTGGTACTGAGGAGTGGGTCTGGTACTGAGGGGGGATCTGTAACTGAGGGGGGATCTGTAACTGAGGGGGGATCTGTAACTGAGGGGGGTGTCTGTTACTGAGGGGGGTGTCTGTACTGAGGGGGGTGTCTGTACGAGGGGGTGTCTGTACGAGGGGGTGTCTGTAACTGAGGGGGGTGTCTGTAACTGAGGGGGTGTCTGTAACTGAGGGGGTCTGCACTGAGGTGGGGGTGTCTGTACTGATGGAGCGGTCTGCACTGAGGTGGGGGTGTCTGTACTGAGGGGGAGGTTCATACTGAGGGAGGCGGGTCTATTTTGATGGCGGGGAGTCTGTACTTAGTGGAGCGGGTTTGTACTGAGGGAGGGGATCTATACTGTTGGAGGGGGGTCTGTACTGCGGGGGGACTAGAGTTGTTGGGGGGTGACACCATTTTTTTTCGCACCGGGTGACACCAACCCTAGTGACGCCACTGAACCTACATGACCGTAATGGACATTCAAGGACAGATGCAAAAAGTACAGATTTTACAAACTGTTCGTAAATTTACTGAAAGTTGGCAACCCTGCGCTGTACCCAGATTAAATCTTTATCATTTTGTTTGCACAAATAGAGCTTTCTTTTAGTGGTACTTAATCACGACTCGGTATTTTTTTTTTGCGATATAAGTGAAAAAAGATCGGAAATTTGGAAAAAAAAACAATTTTTTTCTTTATTCTATTTTAAAAGAAATCCAATAAAATCGAATTTTGTCATAAATTTAAGCCAAAATGTATTCTGCTACATGTCTTTGGTAAAAAAAATCCCGCTAAGTGTATAATAATTGGTTTGTGTGATCACGGACATATGTACGCAAATGATCACGGACATATGTGTGCAGATAATCATTGGGACATGTGAATTTACTGTTACATATGTGGGGGACATGTGTTTTTACTATGTGGGGACATGTGTGTGGGGACATGTGTGTGGGGACATGTGTGTGGGACATGTGTTTTTGGGACATTGTGTGGGGACATGTGTTTTGGGGACATGTGTTTTACACTGTTACTAGGCTGGTGATCAGTGTGTAAAAAGCTTTTAAAAAACAGCTCATACACACTGATCACCAAGCCAGCTGCAGCGATCCGCTCTCCTCTCCTCACCAACAACTAATGTGTGAGGAGAGGAGAGCCGATCGTGCTAGCAACTGGCTCTCTGTTTACATCACATGACGGCTGTGATCGGACACGGCCATCATGTGATCAGGAGGGCCAATCACAGAGCCCTCCTGCCAATCTGAGATGCGCCGTGTCTGGGTGACACAAGCGCATCGGGATCGCGCCGCTGTGCGGGAACGCACGTGCGCGATCCCCCTCCTTCTGAGGGACGTTCCTGAACATCCATTAAGAAGGAGAGGGCGCCCACCCGGCCGTTTATATTCAGTGGCCGGGGGGAAGTGGTTAACAAAAAAGACTGAGCTCCATATAACAAGCAAGTGCTGCAAATGTTCCACAAATACTATCCATCCAAAGCAAATGCTTTATATTTCGTATTTAGGCAATGCTGGTGACTTAGCTCTTGTTTTTTACAATGTCATTACTAGTGTATATGTATTAGGTTGATTATCACTCCTTCCAGTTTGCTGTTCAAGTTCTACTGCTTTGTCCTTTAACACTGTAATATTTAGTTTTTCATTTATTTATTTTTTATATAACAAAGGATATAAGATTTTTTTTCATATATTGTTGTATATCACCCCTTATTATATCTTCAAATTCTTTACACACAACCAAGGTATATTACAAGTCTACAGTTTTCAAAATCTAGCTCATGGTCTTTGTTAAAATTTATATGACATCATCCAAACATCATTGCTTAAGAACTGACCCAGTTAAAAGAAAGTTAACAAAACAGGATTTAGTGGCTTGTAAGTTATTGAGCTTAATTCTTTTAGCGCAGGGAGATGGATACCTTCTGTACTAGGTGCATCAATCTTAATTTTCCTTAGGCATAGCTGCACCTGTTTTTGTGTTAGGTAAGTTCCATTACATGAAAACTCTTAGTTACAATACTACTTTATACTGCAGATTAGTAACTTTTTCTTATGAACACAAATAAAAAATTAATGTAATGAACTTTAGATTTTTCTTCTACAGTAATTTGTCATTTATATGTAGCGGCCTCACCCTCTCTCCTTCTTTCCTCGGTTTTGCACACCAACTCATGTCTAGGGGTTCCTGGGTTGTGAGAGTGAGATGCGCCACGGCCCATGTCCTCCCCATTGTAGTAGGGAGGTGAAGGCCACTTCCTGATGTTTCCTCGGGCCGGTGTGTTCTGTGAATGCACTGAGTCTGTAATTGCAGGCTCACCAGCCTCCCCTCTGCTTCCAGTAACTGGAGTTCACACACCGGAAAAAAGGTCCAACACTTGTTTATTTGGCACTCCAATAGCAAAGCACGATAAACAGTTCTTTTAACAGCAGACTGGTTGGGACCTATAACCTTGCCAACGGTGGGATGAGCAGATCAAGGCACTTCCTAACGTTTCAGTTCTATGCCACTATACTATGACCAGCGGCGCCTAAGCCAATCCGGCTGTTACAGAACAGGAAGGATGGGGTCTCTTCCAGCAACCCCTATGAACAGCAATGGAGCCCTCTTCGATACGCTGTGGCCCCTATCAGGGGGATGTGTCCTCCCAAGAGAGTTCCCAGAGGCCCACTGTCACCGGGTTGGTGCTGCTCCGGGTCTCCAGTGGGTAACCTCCCCGGCCTCCTCACCTCAGGTACGAGTCCCTCCGCTCAGGGACCCTCGGACAGTCCACCCTAGCGGGACCCAGTCGAAGGTACTGGGCCCCAGGCCTCCTCGATAGTACCTCACCCCAGGCTAAAGGTGCCTGGGATGGACGCCAACATGACTCCGGACCAGGCCATGGGCACCTGGACCAGACTCCTGGATCTCCCGCACCCAGGCCTAAGGGCCCTGGGTGCGGACCGCAACCCTCCTCCTCCGAGGACCTCCTTCTCCGCAAGCCCTCGTGGTAAGCGCGTCTCCCCCTTTTATCTCCTCCCATCAACGGCCCGGCGGGTTCCCCGCCCCAGCCATACCATCTCCGGGAAGGGACAAAACAGGGAGCACTGCAGGAGATGATTCTACCTGAAGCCTGTGGGTACCCCGCCACCCACAGGCAAAGGAGAATATTACATCCTCCAGTCCTCCACGAAACAAAAAGGGGTCTGAATCCTAACACAATTATACACCTGGGTCACACTATTGCCCAGGTGTATCCCATCAATTTGAGGACCCCGCTACACACTCCCCCCTGTAATTTGACGCTGGTCCCCAGCGTCAGGTGCACACCCATGCCTCCCATAAAGTGGTGACATGGAGTGAAACCCCTGAGGCAGTTCCTCTAAATTTCCCAAGTGCCAAGACCTGCTCAGGGAATGGGGAACATATAAAACAATGTCATAAAACACTTTAAACATCTGCATAGTCACAGCCCCTCTCCCACACTGTCTAAGAGCCACCCACTCTCAATGATCTTGACTGACGATTCTCCTGCAGGGGAAAGAAAAACAACATCCTAACATAATTTCGTGTCATTTGGGATGAGTGGGCCCGTCAGCCGAGAGACCCACTCACTCCAACAAGCAAGGTGATGTGTGGGTGAAATATTTTCAAACATTTGTTGCGCAACACTGCCACCTGGTGACAACGCCGCGGTCATGACACTCAACGAATCTTCGTTCTTCCAGCTTTTCCCTACTCTGCCACTATTCCCAAATGTCCTTGCCTTTGGCACATGAAGAAAAGGGGAAACACGAAAACACAACAGTCCCCAAGTCTCCAACGAGAAAAAAAAAAGCCCAAACAAAAACAAAAGCAGGGCACAGTCCTGCGTGTCTGGGAATGGCTCTTCCAGAAAGTTCAAGTGCACAAAAGAAATAAACAGGAGTTCTTTTCTCCTATAAGTAAAACTTTGGATCCGGCAGGTACAGGGGTTTCAGGTGTTTGTCAAATGCCTCTATCGAATACTCGACATCTTCTCCTTCTCTTCTGCAAATGACTATCTTGTCAGCATGGATATGGCGCCCCAATTTCCATTCAGCTTTGCAGTCCTCAAACCTCTTAGACACTGCCGGCACACATTCCAGGTACCTGCGAGCATGGGGCACCTTCAACTTGTCCCACACAAACTCGTCATACCATCTTGTTCTCCAGACTTCCACCTCATACAGCAAGTCCCGGGGTAGATACGGGTACTCCCACCCATATTCCCGAGCTACTTTATGGCAAAACAGTCTCTGCAAGCGGGCCAAAGGTGGCATAGTGGCTTTCTCTCCAGTTCCAGGCAGCACAATAGCTTCCGGATGCCGAGGTACCTTTACCAGCTCCCTGGAAATGACTTTCGGCGCTCTCAGAGAAGCGCGGGGTGTCCCCACAACCAAAGTAGGTGAGGTAACAGTAGATGAGGACACAGGTGGAGGGGTAGGTTCCCTCGTAAGCTGCGGGTCTTCCACCCGAGGCGTGCTGTCTCCTGTGTACATAGGTGAATCCCGTACCGCACGGGAAGCAAGAAGTGGCACTCTATCCCAGCCCTTGCGGCTGAGCAGTTCGTCTATCTCGCCATCATCTCCGCAATCAGACAGCGACTCTAGGTCGGAGGTGTCATACATCTCCGCAGGCAGATATCTTCCGGTGGACACAGAATCAACCTCCCTGGGGGGCTCCACCTCCAATGGGCCCCCGACACCTCCAACCACCACCACAGTCCCAGCCCCTGGCTCACCTGACCCTTGTAGAGGACTGGGATGTCCGGGACTTCCTTCTCGACCGGCGCCATCCAGGCCAGGCAAGCAGCGGGGTGAAGCTCGACCACGTCCATAGGATGCCTGTACTAGGCCAACTTTCCTCTTCGGTGGTGGGAGCAGAGAACTTGTGGCGACCGAGGCAGCATCCCCGGATTTTTCTCTGTTGGGCAGTCCATCGCCCTGGTCAGCGCGCACGGGAACCTCGACAGAGGCCTTGACCTCCCCTTCCGGAGTAGCAGTACCCGTGAGGTGGTTGAGGCGAAGGGCCCGGGGCCTTGCTGTGGACGACTCGACCTCAAAA
This sequence comes from Rana muscosa, assembly GCA_029206835.1. Lineage (NCBI taxonomy): Eukaryota > Metazoa > Chordata > Amphibia > Anura > Ranidae > Rana > Rana muscosa. The sequence continues at coordinate 806,015,910 of CM055117.1, read as the reverse complement.
AGGAATTCTCTGCACTCCTCACATCGCCCGAATGGCTTCAGGGTGACCACCAGTCCCGAGCAGCCGGGACAGATCACACCGAGGGCCTCCGTGTCTCTGCAAGTGTACAGAGCCAACCGCCCTCGGGGCCTAAGTCTTATCCCCGTGTCTGTGATGGGGGCAGCAAAGGAAGTCATTCTCGTGGGGTGAGGAACCATAATCCACGGGGCACTTGAGGTCATCCCGACTATCTGCTGCTCCATCATGCACTGACCCCGCGCCGGAGTCTCCACGTGTATCCCCACACTTGGCCAGACTCCTCCCATGAGCTGTACATTTTCACGGGCTTCCTCTTGACTCCGCCCACGAACGATGTCGCCATGGGGTGCCTCGTGGCGCAGTGCGTTAACAGTCCCCACGTGCAGTACGTCACACGGCTGGACCTCTCCCTTTTTCCGCTCCTCCGCATGGGCCTTTCCCGTGTTAGGGTCATTTCCACAACTCCGAGCAGGGACGCACTTTGGCCAGTAATATGGCCGATCTGCTCGGAACTCCTCTGGGCAGCAAAGTTCAAATGTAGACATTCTCAAGTCCATCTTTAGAACACACTCTATCCCGGACGAGCCCCCACGTGTAGCGGCCTCACCCTCTCTCCTTCTTTCCTCGGTTTTGCACACCAACTCATGTCTAGGGGTTCCTGGGTTGTGAGAGTGAGATGCGCCACGGCCCATGTCCTCCCCATTGTAGTAGGGAGGTGAAGGCCACTTCCTGATGTTTCCTCGTGCCGGTGTGTTCTGTGAATGCACTGAGTCTGTAATTGCAGGCTCACCAGCCTCCCCTCTGCTTCCAGTAACTGGAGTTCACACACCGGAAAAAAGGTCCAACACTTGTTTATTTGGCACTCCAATAGCAAAGCACGATAAACAGTTCTTTTAACAGCAGACTGGTTGGGACCTATAACCTTGCCAACGGTGGGATGAGCAGATCAAGGCACTTCCTAACGTTTCAGTTCTATGCCACTATACTATGACCAGCGGCGCCTAAGCCAATCCGGCTGTTACAGAACAGGAAGGATGGGGTCTCTTCCAGCAACCCCTATGAACAGCAATGGAGCCCTCTTCGATACGCTGTGGCCCCTATCAGGGGGATGTGTCCTCCCAAGAGAGTTCCCAGAGGCCCACTGTCACCGGGTTGGTGCTGCTCCGGGTCTCCAGTGGGTAACCTCCCCGGCCTCCTCACCTCAGGTACGAGTCCCTCCGCTCAGGGACCCTCGGACAGTCCACCCTAGCGGGACCCAGTCGAAGGTACTGGGCCCCAGGCCTCCTCGATAGTACCTCACCCCAGGCTAAAGGTGCCTGGGATGGACGCCAACATGACTCCGGACCAGGCCATGGGCACCTGGACCAGACTCCTGGATCTCCCGCACCCAGGCCTAAGGGCCCTGGGTGCGGACCGCAACCCTCCTCCTCCGAGGACCTCCTTCTCCGCAAGCCCTCGTGGTAAGCGCGTCTCCCCCTTTTATCTCCTCCCATCAACGGCCCGGCGGGTTCCCCGCCCCAGCCATACCATCTCCGGGAAGGGACAAAACAGGGAGCACTGCAGGAGATGATTCTACCTGAAGCCTGTGGGTACCCCGCCACCCACAGGCAAAGGAGAATATTACATCCTCCAGTCCTCCACGAAACAAAAAGGGGTCTGAATCCTAACACAATTATACACCTGGGTCACACTATTGCCCAGGTGTATCCCATCAATTTGAGGACCCCGCTACATATATATATATATATATATTTTTTTTTGTAACCGTTAGGATATAATTTATACACAGTTGTTTCTATTTTTTCTATTGTTTTAATTATTAGATTTTTTTTATTTAACATATTTTTTACATTTGTTAAGACATTCTTACTTTTCTACCTATCATACCTAAAATGTCTTTATTTTCAGAAATGTTCTCCCCATAAGGTAGTACAGGATAGTTACCAAATATTTAATCCATTAATTTGCGTCTTTATTCAGTTATACACATTACCAATCTACAATACTAGTGGTTTTCTGTTGCTTTTCTGAAATTCTTCATACTTTGCATAGTTATGATAGATGTTGCAAAAACAGGCCCATGCCTGCACATTTGTTAAAATATCTGTTTTATTACAAAGCTATAGTCCGTTTAATGGCATTATGCACTAGGGATGAGTGGAGTTATTTGTGAAAAAAATAAATCTTTTATGTTCAATGAGCTGCTTGCTCATTACTTTTACAACGTTCTACTTTTTTCCAGTGTGTGTGAGTGACACACCGTTGTCACACCTGGAAAGTATTGGTGTAGACCCGATCAAAGTGTTTTTTTAAATGTATTTTCTCTTTTTGAATGTGTATTTGAATATTATATTACTATGCTAACATTATATTACTCTGGTCACAAAGTGTTATAAAAAAAAAAATCGGAAAAAAAAATGTAATACAAATTATAACATTTTGTGTTTTTTGTACTGTCACCAGTCAATGTCCCTGATCACCACACACACACCAGTTATATAATGACGCTGTACTGCACTGGTGACAGTATGTACAAAAATAAAATTGTAAACATTTTTGTATTTTATTTTTTTAATTTTACAAACAATTATGACAAAAAATTACAACTTCATAAAACACGCCATGCCTCCTACTAAATACCTTTGACTGTCTACTTTTCAAAAAAGAGTAATTTTGGGGGCATTTCTACTGTCCTGATATTTTAGGGCCTTAGGAAGAAAGATAGGCCGTCAGTACATCAGGATTGATCAATTTTCAGATATATACCATAGATTGTGGACTCTATAACTTTCCTACAGACTAAATAATATACACAGATTTTGGTTATTTGCATTACAGAAATCTAGCAGAATACATTTTGGGCTTAATCTATGAAGAACAATTATTTATTTGCAAATTTTTATGACAGAAACAGAGAAAAAACATATATTTTTTCAAAATTTTCAGTCTTTTTTCATTTCTTTAGCAAAAATGTAAAAACCCAGTGGTGATTAAATACCACCAAAAGAAAGCTCTATTTGTGTGAACAAAATGATAAAAAATTTGTTTGGGTACAGTGTTGTCATTCAAAGTGTGACAGCACTGAAAGCTGAAAATTGGCCTGGGCAGGCAAGGGGTAAACGTGCCCTGTATTGAAGTGGTTAAAATATGATTACCCTTTTAATAAACACTTTTGTAGAAAGCTGCATAGAGTGAGACATTATTTATATGTTTTGTTTGCCTGAACACTACAGATAACACTTTCAAAAGGCCATGTCCAAGATTAATTTTGCACTAGGTTGTCAGACATTAGAGAATGCTTACCTGACAGGTCACCTCCATGTTCTATGGCTGAGCCTATATTGTTTTCCCCATTACAGTACTCACTCCTCTTTTCTTCAACGGCACAATAATGCAAGTTCACCCAATTCAAACTATCATATTTGCATAAATCACTTTCATTAGACATCTTCTTCATTCAAAAAGTCTTTTGTTTGCCACCTGCCCTGAAATTCTGACTATTGCTTGTCTGCTACCTGTCAGGACATCTGAATTGTTTTGATTTGGATGGAGAGCAACCTAAGCACCATGCTCTGGAAAATGTCTACTGTCAGTTTCATTCACACTATCAATTGTTCTGAACACTTAACTCCTGTGTCTCACTTAGAGCCTTTCACCACCCGCGGGTGACACAAAGGATCTACCTCATCTATGACAGTTTATGCAGGTCATGTAGCCTACTGATGTGTCCTTTGTCATGTGATAGTTTGACTGATAATTACTCTATCATGCAAAACTGACCTAAGGTCATGTCATCTTTTGCCACAATTGTTTGGAAATGGGGAAACATGCCGATATTGAGGTGGTTAAAACATTATTTAGGTGCAATTTGCCTTTTAAAGTCCCCACAGAAGCAAATTATCCATTATTGGTGAAATAAAGTTCCATGGAGGATGATATAGCATTGCTTTTAAAAGGCAGTGTGTGCAACAGCTAGATCTCAAGCATAAACCCCAAACATTTTAACCACTTTTCTACTCAAGCCTTTTTACACATCATTTTATTGCTGTCACATAAGGGTCCATTAGTCAGTACAAGGCCAGGTTTCTATTAGAACCCTGATGTCTCCCCTGCTGAAGCTAATGAGGCACAAACCATGCTACATTATATTTTCTCACAGCAGTCCCCAAAAGTTACAGCCAAACTGAAAAGTAACATAATACCAATGAGGTTGATTTACTAAAGGCAAATATACTGTGCACTGCAAGTGCAATTTAAGTGCATTTATCTAGATCAGAGGGGAAGCTCTAAAATGAGGGGAAGCTCTGCTGGAATCTATCATTCAATCATATACAATAAAATTTATGTTTTCTATTTTCCTTGCATGTGAATACGTATTCTTTTTAAACTGGAACTTTACCTCATCTACCGAGCTCTGGAGCAAGTGCACCTGCAGTGCACAGTATATTTCCCTTTAGTAAATAAATCCCATTGTTTCCATGTTTATTCAAATGGATTTTAACTGTTCTCCCTGTGTTCCACCCACCAACACCCACCATGCCAGTTCCAGGTCATACAGGTAATCTCTGGCTCTGCAAACGGTCATGAATAGTTGTGGCCACAGACAGCCTATCATTGTAGTATACAGGCTCAACTGCGGCAGCTATCCGCATACAGCTCTCAATCCCAGCCGGAGGAATCAGTCGGCTAAATGCCTGTGCAAATGGTGCCTTAAGCCCCGTACACACGGTCGGACTTTTGGCCACCAAACTTCATGTAGCGGCCTCACCCCGTCTCCTTTGTCTAGGGGTATGTCACACGACAGGGTGAGATGCGCTACGGCCCATGTCCTCCCCATGGCTGTGGGTGAGGTGAAGGCCAGTATCAGTATCTTCCTCGGGCCAATGTGCTTTAGTTATGAAACTCAGTCCTGCTATGCTGGCACCCTCCTTTGCTCCCATTAACCAGAGTCCACACACCGATCACGGTCCAACTTTTGCTTTATTGTAAGCTCCACAATAAACAGTACTTCTGTAGCCAACTGGTTGGAACGTTTTAACAGCCTGATACGGTGGGATGAGCAGGTCGAGGCACTATCCTAATTTCAATCTAAACCACTGTGATTTCACCAGCGGTTATCATAGCCTTGATTAGCACAGAACATGGAACTTGTGAGTCTCTACCAGCAACTCAAGAGAACATATTTAGGAGTACCTTCGCTGCGCTGTGGCCCCTATCAGGGGAAGATGTCCCTCCAAGGGAGTTACCAGAGGCCCATCCGTCACCGGGTTGATGCTGCTCCGGACTCTCCGGACGGGTGACCTCCCCAGCCTCCTCACCTCAGATGCGGGTCCCGTCCACCTCGGGGACCCTCGGATCACTTCGGATCACTTCGCCCTTGCGGGACCCAGTCGAAGTTACCCCAGGCCTACGATCTAGTACCTCACCCCAGGCTGAAGGTGCCTGGGATGGACTCCAACTCCATTCCGGCCAGGCCTAGGGCGCCTGGGCCAGAACTCCAAACCGCCAGCACCCAGGCCTAAGGTGCCTGGGTGCGTGAAGAGAAAATCCTCCAAGACCTCGTGGCGAGGGCGTCTCCCCCTTTTATCTCCTCCCATCGACACCACGGCAGGTTCCCTGCCCTAGCCGTACCATCTCCGGAAAGGGACAAAAAGGGTAGCACTGTGGCAGTGATTCTACCTTGAGCCTGTAGGTACCCTGCCACCCACAGGCCAAGGAGAATAATACACCACCCAATCCTCCACGAATCCTCCACGAATCACAAAGGGGTCCAAATTCTCTCATAATTTACACACCTGGGCCATACTAAAGACCCCGCTACATACTCCCCCCTGTGATTTGACGCTGGTCCCCAGCGTCTGGTGCAAACCCATGTCTCCCATGGAGTGGTGACACAAACATCCTAACATTGTGTGTTGACTTGAAACGAATGAGTCTATCAGCCGAGAAACCCATTCGCTTCAATGGCAAAGTAATGCAAGTGTAGAATTCCAACAACCGTTGCGCAACACTGCCACCTGGTGACAGTGCCTTGGTAATGACACTTGGTGAAGTCTTCCTTCTTCCTGCGTCCCTACACTGATTCTACCCCCAAAAAAGTCTCTGTCCTTGATGTCTGGAAGAAGAGAGAACAAACAACAAAAACTGCTCTCATTCCTCCAAAGAGTAGAAAAACAAACCCAAATAAAAAACCAGGGTACAGTTCAAATGTTCCGGCAAGGACATTTCCAGAAACTGCAGGGAAAACAAGTGAGTCTCTTCTCACAGATATAACTTCGGATCAGGCAAGAACAAAGGCTTTAGATGCTTATCGAAAACCTCAATCGAATAGTTGACATCCTCTTTATCCTTCCGGCAGATAAGCACCTTGTCCGCATAAATGTGGCGCCCCAACATCCAGTCTGCTCTGCAGTCTTTGAACTTTTTCGACACTGGTGGTGAACAGGACAAGTATCGCGGGCATGAGGCACTTTGATTTTTTCCCAAACTAATTCGTCATACCACCTCTGTCGCAGGACCTCAACTTCGTAAAGTAAGTCCCCAGGCAAGTAGGGATATTCCCATCCGTACTCACGGGCGACTCTCTGCGAGAAAAGTCTTTGCAATCTGGCCAAAGGAGGCATGGCTTCCCGCTCACCTTCTCCGGGTTGAACGATGGCCTCCGGGTGCCGAGGTACTTTCACTACCTCTGATGGCTTTTCTCTCGGTGCTCGTAGTGAGGCTTGCTGCATCCCCGCCACCAAGACGGGCGATGTTGTAGATTGTGGGAAGCCCTTCTGAGGACTAGACTTCCTCGTAGACTCCGGGGCTTGCACCCGGGGCGTGCTGTCTCCTATAGACGTAGGGGAATCATGCGGTTCACGTAGCACGGGTAACGGGCATTTGTCCCAGCCCTTCCGCTGAAACAGTTAATCTATTTCCCCGTCATCCCCGCAGTCTGACAGCGATTCCAGGTCGGAGGTGTCATACATCTCGGCGGGAAGGTAGTCTCTAGTAGACGTGGAACTACCCTCCCTTGCGGGCTCCACCGACTGTGGACTCCCGACACCTCCAACCACCACCACAGTCCCAGCCCCTGGCTCACCTTGACCTTTTGTAGAACTGGGATGTCCAGGACTCTTCCAACCGGATCCATCCAGGCCAGGCAAGCGACGGGGTGAAGCTCTTCCACGACCACAGGAGGCCTGCACCAGGCCTATCTTCCTCTTCGGAGGTGGGAGCAGGGAATCTGTGGTGACCGAAGCAGCATCCTCTGATTTTTCTCTCTCAGTCTCTGATTGGGCAGTCACATCGCCCTGGTCAGTGCGTACGGGAACCTCCGCAAAGGCCTGGATCTCTCCTTCTAGAGTAGCGGTACCTGTGAGGCTGTTGAGGCGAAGGGCCCGGGGCCTTACTGTGGATGGCTCCACCTCGAACAGGAACTCATTGCATGCTTCGCAACGCCCAAATGGCTTCAGGTGGACCACCAGTCCCGAGCATCCGGGACAGATCACGCCGAGGGCCTCCGTGTCTCTGCAAGAGTACAAAGCCAACTGCCCTCGGGGTCTGAGTCTTATCCCCGTGTCTGCAAGGGGAGCAGCAAACGTAGTCATCTTCGTGGGGTAGGGAACCGGAATCCACGGGGAGCTTGAGGCCATCCCGACTATCTGCTGCTCCATCACGCACTGACCACGCACCGAAGTCTCCACGTGAGTTCCTCCACATGGCCAGACTCCTCCCATGACTTGCACGTTTTCGCGGGCTTCCTCCAGTCTCCGCCCACGAATTGCGCAGTCACGGGGTGCCTCATGGCGCAGTGCAGCAAAAGTCCCCACATGTAGTACTTCACACGGCTGGACTTCTCCCTCTTCCCGCTCTTTCTGCATGGGCCTTTCCCGTCTTGGGGTCATTTCCACGACTTCGAGCACAGGGACGCACTTTGGCCAATCACATGGCCGACCTGCTCGGCACTCCTCCGGGCAGCAAAGTCCAGACACAGCCATTTCAAATTTCAAAGTCAATACACATTTCATCCCGGACTCACGAGCCCCCACGTGTAGCAGCCTCACCCCGTCTCCTTTGTCTAGGGGTATGTCACTCGACAGGGTGAGATGCGCTACGGCTCATGTCCTCCCCATGGCTGTGGGTGAGGTGAAGGCCAGTATCAGTATCTTCCTCGGGCCAATGTGCTTTAGTTATGAAACTCAGTCCTGCTATGCTGGCACCCTCCTTTGCTCCCATTAACCAGAGTCCACACACCGATCACGGTCCAACTTTTGCTTTATTGTAAGCTCCACAATAAACAGTACTTCTGTAGCCAACTGGTTGGAACGTTTTAACAGCCTGATACGGTGGGATGAGCAGGTTCAGGCACTATCCTAATTTCAATCTAAACCACTGTGATTTCACCAGCGGTTATCATAGACTTGATTAGCACAGAACATGGAACTTGTGAGTCTCTACCAGCAACTCAAGAGAACGTATTTAGGAGTACCTTCGCTGCGCTGTGGCCCCTATCAGGGGAAGATGTCCCTCCAAGGGAGTTACCAGAGGCCCATCCGTCACCGGGTTGATGCTGCTCCGGACTCTCCGGACGGGTGACCTCCCCAGCCTCCTCACCTCAGATGCGGGTCCCGTCCACCTCGGGGACCCTCGGATCACTTCGCCCTTGTGGGACCCAGTCGAAGTTACTGGGCCCCAGGCCTACGATCTAGTACCTCACCCCAGGCTGAAGGTGCCTGGGATGGACTCCAACTCCATTCCAGCCAGGCCTAGGGCGCCTGGGCCAGAACTCCAAACCGCCAGCACCCAGGCCTAAGGTGCCTGGGTGCGTGAAGAGAAGATCCTCCAAGACCTCGTGGCGAGGGCGTCTCCCCTTTTATCTCCTCCCATCGACACCACGGCAGGTTCCCCGCCCTAGCAGTACCATCTCCGGAAAGGGACAAAAAGGGTAGCACTGTGGCAGTGATTCTATCTTGAGCCTGTAGGTACCCTGCCACCCACAGGCCAAGGAGAATAATACACCACCCAATCCTCCACGAATCACAAAGGGGTCCAAATCCTCTCATAATTTACACACCTGGGCCATACTATAGCCCAGGTGTATCCCACTAAATTTAAAGACCCCGCTACATTCATTTTGAGCAAGTTGGACCAACAATCCGACCGTGTGTACGCTCCATTTTTGTTTTCATCAGACAAATGTTGGGTCTGCAAACGGACAAACTTTTGCCCAACAAAAGTCCGATGGAGCAAAGTCCGACTGTGTGTACAGAAAACCATAGGACTTTTGTCCGATGGACAATTTTTTTTTTTTACAATCAACCAACAATAGCAGAAGTTGACCAAAGGGTGGCGGTAAAGAGCAGAAAAGAGCAGAAAAACCACGTGATGTTGGATAAAGTTTGGAGAAAGTTTGCAGAAAAGTCCGAGCGTGTGCATGCTATGGGTGTTCCTGACCAACTCCGTTCGGACCAAAAACCACGGAAAAGTCAGATGGAAGTCCGACCGTGTGTACGGGGCTTTACTTGCTTCCTCCACAAGTGCACCTTAAATTTTCTCCCCTGTTGCTGTGTTTACAACCTGTTGCTTGAGCAGGTCTTCTTCTTTTCACAAAGCAAAAATGGTAGGTGCTCAGATCAGTTTAAGGCCAGGTTCACATATGTGCAGCCGCAGGTTTGTGCCTGGGGTCCAGTGCATCCCTGTTCACTGGTTCAGGTGCAAATCATGTCCCAATTTTTTCCTGAATTTGCATCTGAATCAGAACCAAAGACACACAGGACCCTTTTTGAATGTGAACAGCGCCCGCCCTGGACCTGTGTGAATACTCACCTGTCGTGCAAATTGGATGCAGGGAAAGCCGCATCCAATTTGTATATGTTTTAACCAAGCCTTTACCTAGCAAAATAAAGGTGCACATGGTCTGGACATTACACTTCGCATCAAGGCACCCCTACAAAGTGTAGGGCCTAACCCAAATTATCTGTACTCCCAACCTGAAACATAAACAGAGTAAACCATATCCTCCCTAAAGAAGAATTTCGCCTTTTGCAAAAAATAATAAATGCACCCATTTTGCAAAAAAGCAAAAATGTTCATTTATTATTTTTTGCATTTGAGTAGATATGAACTTCAGTGTCTTTCTAACTCATCTCTACCCAAACTTCAAAGTTGCACCCTTTTCTCTCCAATCAGCTGCAGGGCAGGTCATTCCCTGCCTCACAACACACATAAACTTAGGGATGATAAATAAATAATGTGGAAATTTTCTGATAGAGGTGTTTAAGGAAAATACTGCATTATGGCCACTAGCTGGAGCTGACGATCTTAGGAAATAAACATATTAGACAAAATATAGGTGTTACTTTATGACAACTTGTGACAAGCATCCAGCAAATTCTTTATAACTAGATCACTTAAAGAATATGTTACTTCAACATATTTCTCATATGTACCTGCTGTACATGTACTTGTATGAATTACCTACTCTCTTTGTATTGCTTCTTTGTGTGAAATTCCTGGTGTTCCTGCCAGTCCCTCTGCTTTCCTATTAGAAACTGACCACACTAAGCAGGAGAACACACTATGGTCAGTTCTCTAACTAGGTTGGGAACTCAGCCTGCTCTCCTCCAATGATCAGATGTGTCCTGACACACAGTACCCTTAGACATAACAGATCACAAATGAGTACAGAATACATCAGATCTAAATACATAAGAACTGCACAAATATACAGTAAGTAGAAGATGCTGCCTGCCACATACCACAAAATTTCAGATTTGTTTTCTGGCAACCTCTGTAGTAATAGATCAGTTTTTTTTTTTTTTTTTTTTTATATGGGAGCATTTTATTAATCTCTGCTTTCCATTGTTGTAAGGTGGGCACCCCAGCTTGGTCCATGCCTTAGCTATCAGCAAAGAATCTAGTTGTATCAGGGAACCCATGACTGTGACAACAGAGGAGGTGTCAGATGCCAGTCACCTACACCAATATGTGACAAACGTCAGGTCAAATCTCACCATGCTCACCAAATATTTTCAAGCTTACCGAGACTAGGCTTAATTAACTATGTAGTTAACCTATCACACACCAAACAGCTGCCATCACATGAATACCTTATGTAGCGGGTGGTTACATTCAGGGGAAGCATCTGAGTGGTAACTAGGCTCAGATGCACTAATTGTTAGGTTTCAAGGACCATTTCTATCCCTGGGAGATAGTACTGGTGTGCAGTTCCCTGGGGCCTATAGGTGGCGCTGTTGCCATGGGCCCGGGTTGAACCGCAGTACAATGTTGTGCCTTTTTTTTGTCCCCTCTTGGCAGCAGTACGGCGGGGCGGGGAACCTGCTGTGCCTGTCGGGAGAGGATATAAAAGGGGCGGCCATCTTCCAGTGGGGTCGGTTCCACGCTCAGGCACCTTAGGCCTGGGTGCGTGTGTGTCGCCCCTGGGTGCCCTAGGCCCGGAGACGGAGCTGCTGTTCCATCCCAGAAACCTTCAGTCTGGGGTGAGGTACTTTGGAGAAAGGCCTGGAGCCCAGCAGCCTTCGGCTGGGATCCGCCAGGGACCGAGGCTCCCAGGGATCTGCCTTGCAAGGGGACCCGTATCCAGGACGAGGAGGCCAGGGAGGTGACCCTTTCTGAAGACCCAGCACAGAGTCGTGGTGACAGATGGGGCCTCTGGTAACTCTCCGGAGGGATGTTCTTGTCCTAAAAAGGGGCCAAGTTACTAAAGGAAGGAAGTGTGTGTTCTGTATGTCACAGTGGCAGTGACACTACGCACACAAGGTCAGTGGCAGTGGCTTTCATCTTTTCCACCCGGTCAGTGACAGTGACCAACCTCATGATCTGTGGCAGGGACCGTGCGCCAAACCTGTTCGTGCTAATCAGAACAGGAGAAACCCAAATTCAAGTTTGTGCCTGGACCTCCTCCCACCTTATCTGACCTGTGTCTTGTCCCAACCTGTCTGCTCTCAAAGAGACTGTTTATTGTGCTGAGAAAATAAATAAGAGTTGGACCTTTCAGTTGGTGTGGACAGTTACTTGCTGGGGAGAACAAAAGGCTTGTTTCTGACTACCACAGAAACGAGGTCAGCACTGGAGGTTTTTAAACGCTGGCTGCAGGCAGGCCCGAGAAACTAACACCGCTCAACCTTCCCATTCAGGAGGGTACAGGCTTGTGGTGCGGTGTGCCTCATTCTTTCCTGCGGAGGAGCCAAGCAGAAGAAAAGCAGGTAAAGTCTGGGGTTGGTGCGCTACACTTATGTTCGGGATTAGGGCATTAGAAAACTATTTTAATGAAGAAAATGGTGCAAACAAAATATTCACAGAAAAAGTTATTACAAATGTAGCGATACCTCTAACTAAGAAGGCCGCAGATTTAGTTTGGGCCCTGAAGACAGCTCCGCCAACCCCCGGCAATATGCTCTACCCCCTACTGGCACAGCTAGTACTGACAGTAAATTGTATATCTTATACTGTATGAATAACTGAGCATTGAGACAATATTAAATTGAAATAAAGGTAAGATTTTACTTGAGCTATTGGTAAAGAAAGGGGTAACATCAATGACAGTTTACAGAATAATCATTTGTAATGCAGAGCCCAACCACACTAACACACTATAAGGTTAACACATAACAAGTGCGCCACGCGGGCGACCGTTAGCTAAGTGCCCTGTGGCGCAGTAACCAAAACACCTTAGAAATCCCACCAGGCCTGGTTCTGATATCTACAACTTAGTCCTTTTTCTTCACCGGCAGATCTTTAACGGTGGTGCACATTAATAGAGTACAAACTTTGTAATCCAATGGGGTAGGTAAAGATGGGGTAGAAACTTGACTATGTGAACGGTAGGTTCAGTTCTAACAAGGGGTCTTCAATAAGAGCACTAAGAACAACTCATAGGCCACGGCAGTCTATAGGCCTATATGCAGTAACAGTATATCGTTTGGGCATATGCCCTCTCACCCGCCCGGACTACGATCCCAGTCCGGGAACTTCCACCTGTTGTGTCCTCACACACACACTCCGTCTCTTCAGCGATCGGGTCCCCGATCCAACAAGGCTGTAGTCGAGCAAAGTCAGATGCCACCCAGGCTCGCAGAGGGGTGGAAGGCTCTTTGGTGCTGCGCAAGGTCTCAGGCTTCAGGCCCTGCACTCCGACACATCCGCACAGGAGGATCAGTCTGTGAAGTCTCGTGTCCCAAAGAGAGCCGAGCCCAGCCTCGCCTCCTCCTTTTATAACCCCTCCCATGAGTCTCTGCGGCGGAACATTGCCGAATGGGGTTCTGGGTAATGTAGTCTCTCTGCATTAAAGGGGAACACCCCGCTACACACTCCCCCCACTTGAACTCTTTGGTCCCCAAAGATAAACCTTAACAAAGACTATGTACAACTCTAGACAATTCTACAAACGATGTTGGCATAGGGAATTCCCACCAAAACTGAGGAGTAGAATTCCCTTGCCCACAGGTCACATTATCATAGGTGGCCTGCCTAGCTGTGCCAGAGAGTGAGCTGGGGTTGCCCTCCACTAAATGGACAGTGGAGGGATCCGGATTTTCAGCATTCCTCCTAGCGGTAACTACAGAATCCTCTGAGCTATTCCCCATTTGTGGGTAGGTCAGCTTCTTAGGAGGCCGGATGACTCTTCGAGCCCTTTGCTCTCTTGGGATTTCTGGCTCTGGTGCCACAGGCTCCTCTTCCTCTGAGTAACCATCATGGGCATCTTCCCAGTAATCTGCTGAAGGACTAGAGGGGATGAACTCTGTGGCTTCTGGGTTCAGTGTTTCATCTGTGGTGTCCTCAGTGATTGGAAGGTCTATGTTAGAAGTTCCTGGAGTTGGGGAAGGCCACAGCCAATTAAGTTCTCCATCCTCATTTTCACTGAGTTGAGAGGCCTCTCCATCTTCATCTCGAGAAGCCTGCGACCGAGTGTTCGGCCTAGGAGTATCCAGGATAGAGGCCGGTTCAGTGGAGTCTCCCACGGGAGGTATTCTAACTGCCTCAGCAAGAGGGAGCAGATGGTTTCGATGCCACATCTTCAGAGGGCCCACCTTTCCTTCCGGCTTCAACTTGTAGACAGGCAGGCCCGGCAACTTCCTACAGATGACATAAGGTTCAGATCTCCATCTATCTGCAAGTTTGTGCTTCCCAGGGACCCCCTGATTGCGTAACAGTACTCGATCCCCGGGCTGTAGGTCTTGTACCCGGACCTTCAAGTCGAAGTTTCTTTTGTTTCGAGCCCCCCTTTGATCTGAGGCCGCTTGAGCTTGTTCATAGGCTACTTTCAGGCTATGTCTGAGCCTGTCCACATATCCTTTGTGGGATGTGGCTGAGGAATGGTCCAGAGAGGTGCCAAAGGCCAAGTCCACAGGTAGTCTCGCTTCTCTCCCAAACATGAGTCGATATGGGGAGTAGCCTGTAGCATCACTGATGGTGCAGTTGTAAGCATGTACTAGAGCTGCTATATGTTTGCTCCAATGTTGCCTTTTCTCACTTTCCAGAGTCCCCAACATGTTGAGCAAGGTTCGGTTAAACCTTTCCGGCTGAGCATCTCCTTGTGGGTGGTAAGGTGTAGTTCGAGTCTTCTTGATTCCCAACGAATCCAGGAGTTTCCGGATCAGTTTACTCTCAAAGTCCCTTCCTTGATCTGAATGAAGTCGCTGTGGCAGCCCATAATGGACAAAGTACTTCTCCATGAGTACCTTGGCTACGGTGGAGGCCTTCTGATCTTTGGTTGGGAAAGCTTGGGCATACCGGGTGAAATGGTCGGTTATCACCAGAACATTTCCTAGTCCACTCAGGTCGGGTTCAAGGCAGAGAAAATCAATGCATACCAGATCCATTGGGCCTTGACTTTGTAGATGGCCCATTGGGGCAGCTTGATGGGGTAAAGTCTTCCTCTGGATGCATCGTGCACATGAGTGGCAGTACTCTTCTACCTCTGCCCTCATGCAGGGCCAATAGAACCGACTTCTGACAAGTTGAAAGGTCCTTTCAGCCCCTAGATGGCCATGATTGTCATGCAGGGCAATCAGAACAGTCTCTCGATGTTTCTCTGGGAGGAACAGTTGCCACTTATCTTCTGAGTCATCAGAGGGGCCCCTTCGGTAGACCACTCCCTGATGTACCTGCAACCTGTCCCATTCTTTCCTCAACAGGCGAGCTTCCTTTGAGGGATGACACAGGAGTTTGTTTGGATCCTGATTCTCCAGGGCCTCCAGGACCAATCTCCCCATGGGGTCTTCCAATTGGTCACTCCTCAAATCCTTCTTGGACAATCTCGGCAGGTTGTCTTCGTCCAATTGAGTCACTCCACAGTAGTGTTTTGGGACTCCCACCATGGTAACTCCTATTTCTTCTGCTCTGGAGCCTCCTCTGGCCTGGAATTCAGCTCCTTGACAAAGGGCCCGCACCCCGTCCGGTGCCACTTGGGTCCAATCTTATATATCACTGGTGAGGGCATGAGATCTCCTGGACAGAGCGTCTGCATCTCTATTCCCAGCCCCTGGCCTATACTTTAGGCTGAAGTTGAATCCAGACAGTGCGGCCAGCCACCTGTGTCCAGTGGCGTCCAGCTTGGCCGTGGTGAAAAGGTAGGTAAGGGGGTTGTTGTTGGTCTTCACAGTGAACTCTGCCCCATACAGGTAGTCTTTGAGCTTGTCTACTACCGCCCACTTGAGGGCCAGGAACTCCAGCTTGTGAGTGGGGTAGTTCTTCTCAGAGGGTGTCAGGCTCCTGCTCACATAGGCAACAGGCCGTTGTTGCCCTTCGTGTTCTTGATAAAGTACTCCTCCCAGACCGTCATGACTAGCATCTACGTGTAGTTCATAGGGCTTGGTTGGGTCTGCCTTGGCCAAGACTGGGGCAGTGGTTAGGCTCTCCTTTAATGCCTGGAAGGCCTCTTCACACTTCTGGTTCCACTGATTTCTGACTGACTCTCCCGGCTTCCTGGGCCCTGAGTCGTCCTCTTCCCCCTCAGTCTTGAGCAGTTCATTCAATGGTCTAGCAATTCGGGCGAATCCCTCCACAAACCTCCTATAGTAGGAGCAGAAACCCAAGAAGGATCTGAGTTCTGTTACTGTGGTGGGCCGTGGCCAGGAGGTAACTGCCTCCAATTTCTCGGGGTCTGTGGCCACCCCTTCTTCGGACACTATATGCCCTAGATAGTTCACAGAAGACTGGTAGAACCGACACTTTTCAGGCGAAAGTTTGAGTCCCTCCTCACTGAGTCTCCTCAAAACTTTTTCCAGCCTCTCCTCATGTTCCTCCAGGGTTCTTCCAAAGACTATGACATCGTCCAGGTATACAAGGACTTCAATAAGGTTCATGTCTCCTACAGTCTTCTCCATGAGACGCTGGAAGGTAGCTGGGGCTCCAGACAGACCTTGGGGCATCCGGTCAAATTCAAAGAACCCTACTGGGGTTATGAAGGCTGTCTTCTCCTTGTCTTCTGGGTGCATAGGGATCTGATAGTACCCACTTTTGAGATCCATAACGCTGAACCACTTGGCCCCAGACAAGCTCTGTAGGGCATCCTCTATCCTTGGAGTGGTATACTGGTCGGGTATGGTTCTCCTGTTGAGAGTCCTGTAGTCGATACAGAGCCTCAATGACCCATTCTTCTTCCTGACCACCACTATCGGGGATGCATAGGGGCTTCTAGATTCCCGTATCACTCCAGTCCTTTTGAGTTCTGAGAGTTGTTCCCTTAGATCCTCCAAATCCGCTAGGGGGACCCGCCTAACTCTCTCTCTGAAGGGCTTATCTTCCTGGAGGTGGATCCGATGGGTGGCACTCCTTGCACACCCCACATCAAACTCATCTTTAGAGAAGATCTTCCCCGATCTTTTCAGCTGGGCCTTGGCTCTCTCTTTCCAAGCCCTGGGCAGATTCGGGTTTTCCATGGATATCTTCTCCCAAGCATCTCCTCTTTCGCCCACCTCTGACAGGTTGACAGGGGCAGCAGGGCTCACCTGGCCTAGCAGCATCCTGGCTGGGACCTCCATGGGGCCATCCGTATTGTTCCTAACACTCACTGGGACTCTACAATGGGCCTTCTTTAGGGCCTTCAGTGGAATTACTTCTGGTATCACTTCCAGACCGTGGGACCCTTCTCTTGGATCAGATTCCAACATGACAAAGGGTCCAGGCTGCTCCCAAGTAAGCTTCACAGTGCCTCTGAGACAGGTTACTTCGCCGGGCTGCAGCACTATCCCTCCTCTTCCAAGTCTCCACACCTTCCCTATCCCCTCTCCTGGGGTCTTCTGCTCTAAGACTAGCCTTTGGTAAGCTGTCTTCAGCATGGGGTGGATCTTGGTGACCGCTGCCCCTTTCTCTTTCACTAGAGGGGTCAGAAGTCTTCGGACCAGGTCCGTGTTTGTCCCTATTATCAGGGAACTCTTGTTGGCTCCTGGTGGCCGAGGGCACACAACTGCCAGGGTGTCAAACACTTCGGTTTTCCCAGCCACAGATGGATCAAAGGTCATCCTGACAGGCAGATAGCCATCGTAGGGGAAGTTCTGGGTTCCAATCCCACATATCTCTAGTCCCTCTATTTTCCGGATGGGTAGGTGACTCAAGTACTTATCGTAAAAGTCTCTGTATAGCAGGGTTACTTGCGCCCCAGTATCCAAGATTGCTCTGGTGTAGACTCCCTCCACTTGAATGGACACTATAGGAGATGGGCCTACCAGCCTCTCCGGGTAAGGCCCGGCAGGGGTCGCTTTCTTCAGATTTTTTTTCTTTGAACCTCCTCTCGTCCAATCCCCTTTGGACTTCAGTCTTTCTTGAGTCTGGTATGCATTGACTCCCCCCCCTTTACTGGGTGTAGGGACCCGCTGAGGGACGCTATTGTTTTTCCTAGGTGTGCACCCCCTCTGGGGAGTGCTGTGCCTCTTCTGGGGGGTCTTACCCCCTTTCTCTGGGGTGTATCTCTGTTTAGGAATGTTGTGTTTCCCCCGAGGCGTTTTATCTCCTGTTGTTTTCTGCTTTGCTTTCAGCTTGGAGCTCACTGAAGGTGATGGGCACCCGGTTGACTCCTTCACCGGGGCCCTCTGAAGTTTCCCGCCGGCTTGCGGTTGTCTATTTTCTTCTTTTTGGGACTGGAGCATGTAGCCGCAATATGTCCAATTCCTCCACAGTTAAAGCAGACGATATCTCCCCATTCTTGTAAAGATGCGGGTGCTGAGGCAACTGGGAACAATTCCTTCCTTGGTACTTCTCTCTTGGGACTCTCTGTGTCTTTTTCCATCAGAGAGGTCAACATCTCTAACACCTTGGACATTTGAGCTTTCAGGGTGTCTATCTCCGAATCTCTTTCAGGGGTCATTTCTGGATTGACTAGCACCTGTGCGGGTACAACACTTGTCCTAATCAACTGCTGGTCCTGTTGCAGTGCCTCCTCATCTCTGATGATTTTTATCAAGTCAGCATAAGTCAGCAACGTTCCTCCTCCTGAGGTTTTCAGGTGCAACCAGACTGGATCCGAGCGCAGCGCTCCCTTTAAGACTTGCTTCATTCTTGCTGCATCTGTGTCTTGGGGCCTCATACCCTTCTTCAACACAATCTTGCACAACAACCTGTTCAGTCTTCTAACATACTCGGAAAGTTTCTCCTCCGGTTGTTGGAAAGTGTGTTCAAACTGGTAGACCATCTCAGTCACCTTTTCCAATTGACCAAACTCTTCTTGGAGCATGGCTAGACAGTCTTGAGCCGTGCAATCTGCGTTCCCAAACCGAAAGCTTTTCACTGCTTCTGCTGCTGCGCCTTTAAGGCTTTCCATCACTCGTTGCCTCTTCTGCGCTTCAGGCACCTCCCATGCCTCTACAGCCTGCAATGCCTGCTCCACCCAGGTGTCAAAGTCTTCTTCCCCTGCGGGGACAGGGAGCTTCCCTGAGAATGTCTTTAGTCTCCGGTAGCTTGTCTCTACATGCACCGTGTTTGCCTTCTGACACTTGGTTAGCAGATCCCCTATCGCACCTATCAGTTCTGGTGATATAACAGTGGCAGGTGCAGGCGCCACCGGGGCGTCGCCCTGTCCCTTTCTTCCGGTGGGGTACGGGCCACAGCCTGCGGTGATCCCGTTGGTGATGGTTCCTTTTTTTCAGTTACTGTGTGCGCCAACCTATAAGTTCTGTTGTCTGGCGTCCGCACACACTTGCGCTTACAGGCCTCTGGCATCCCGTTCCAGTACTCCACTAATGCATACTGATATGAGATGTCTGGGTCTGACTTTATCTCCGTCACCCACGGTGTGTGATTTGGGGACACTGACTTCATCAATTCCTCTACCGTTTCAGTCGACCATGCCTCCCCTGGGAGGCTGATGACTATCGACTGGTTTGGCTCTGCGTTAGAGGCTTTGCACCATTCTTCTACCGCTCGTGGATCCATGGGGTCCATGCCAGCACCTCTGGCGTTCACTTGCTGCATCAGGATCCCGGACGAGCCCCCACGTGTAGCGATACCTCCAACTAAGAAGGCCGCAGATTTAGTTTGGGCCCTGAAGACAGCTCCGCCAACCCCCGGCAATATGCTCTACCCCCTACTGGCACAGCTAGTACTGACAGTAAATTGTATATCTTATACTGTATGAATAACTGAGCATTGAGACAATATTAAATTGAAATAAAGGTAAGATTTTACTTGAGCTATTGGTAAAGAAAGGGGTAACATCAATGACAGTTTACAGAATAATCATTTGTAATGCAGAGCCCAACCACACTAACACACTATAAGGTTAACACATAACAAGTGCGCCACGAGGGCGACCGTTAGCTAAGTGCCCTGTGGCGCAGTAACCAAAACACCTTAGAAATCCCACCAGGCCTGGTTCTGATATCTACAACTTAGTCCTTTTTCTTCACCGGCAGATCTTTAACGGTGGTGCACATTAATAGAGTACAAACTTTGTAATCCAATGGGGTAGGTAAAGATGGGGTAGAAACTTGACTATGTGAACGGTAGGTTCAGTTCTAACAAGAGGTCTTCAATAAGAGCACTAAGAACAACTCATAGGCCACGGCAGTCTATAGGCCTATATGCAGTAACAGTATATCGTTTTGGGCATATGCCCTTTCACCCGCCCGGACTACGATCCCAGTCCAGGAACTTCCACCTGTTGTGTCCTCACACACACACTCCGTCTCTTCAGCGATCGGGTCCCCGATCCAACAAGGCTGTAGTCGAGCAAAGTCAGATGCCACCCAGGCTCGCAGAGGGGTGGAAGGCTCTTTGGTGCTGCGCAAGGTCTCAGGCTTCAGGCCCTGCACTCCGACACATCCGCACAGGAGGATCAGTCTGTGAAGTCTCGTGTCCCAAAGAGAGCCGAGCCCAGCCTCGCCTCCTCCTTTTATAACCCCTCCCATGAGTCTCTGCGACGGAACATTGCCGAATGGGGTTCTGGGTAATGTAGTCTCTCTGCATTAAAGGGGAACACCCCGCTACACAAAAGAAAATAAGACGATATTAAAGGGAAAAACAGAAATGTATCAAAAATGAAAGTACTTAATAAAGTCCTCATTCCCGGTTCACACAGGGGAAACACGACTTCCAGCGCGACTTTGCGAGGCGACTTGGAGACGACTACAGCACACTGTTGACATCAGTGTCCTTATACTGTATGGACATGTCCATACTTAGCCAATGCCATGTGCATGCTACACATGGTTCATGTTACAATGTAAATATGAGTGTAACATGAAACATGGTTAGACAAGTGGTGGTATGTTTGTTATGTTTTTTTAAGGTACAGCTACATACCAGAAGATCTGGACTCGCTCAAGATAGCTGTAGATTCCCAATGGGGGGGGGGTACTAAAGCTGGTCACACAGAATCTGGTGCAGCTATGTACAGCATCCAATCAGCTTCTAGGTTTTATTGTCAAAGCTTATTGAACAAGCTGAAGTTAGAAGCTGATTGGTTACTATGCACAGCTTAACCAGATTCTGTGTGCACCAGTTTTAATAAATCTCCCCCAATGTATCTGTATCAAATCAAACAAAGTAAAAATATCAGCCACTCAGATTATTTTATAACTAGTAAAGGAAAACTTGCTTGGCGCAGCAGTGTAGCTTCATCTGTATTTCGAACTGTAAGCAACAAAAACCTGTTTATTACCTAATATGTATAATGGTTTAATTTGTCTTTTTGTTCTGACAAGCTTGAGAGGGTCCCCTGAAGAAGCGGATGGTTTACAGGTCCCCTGAAGAAGTTGATAGTTTACTGGTCCCCTGAAGAAGTTGATGGTGTAACGCATCAAGACCTGTCAGTTCACTTGCATACAACAGAGTGAGAGCAGCAGTCAGTCCATTGACACTATATCCCAGGCAGTGTCTGCAGAGTGGCGGGAGCTGTCCTCGCCCCTGGGCATTTCATGCTAATCAAGATTTTGGGGTTACAATTGTAAGTGCATATTAATAAAGTTGTATACATGTTTTTACATAAATAGAGAGCACTATGATTTTTTGTTTTTTTTACTTTATTTGTGAATTACCTGTGGTGAACGGTATAGTGGAGTAAAATTATCATTCTTGGCCTGTCCTTGCCTTAAAGGGGACTACGCATGCCTCACCTTCTATGATTTAAAGGTCCAATTTTTAAGATGAGCATAGGCCAACAAGAGCAGTGATGGAAGTTTATTTACATTGATCCATCATTTAAGAAGTGGAAAATTGTGGCGGTGGAATTTTTATTTTTATTTGGTCTTATGAACATTATTTCTTTATTTTTTTATTTTTTTTTTGTCTTTTCACAATTTTTTTTTTCATGTTACCTGTTTAAATGTACAGTGTCATGTGATGCACTCAAAATAGACTTACTCTTCAAGTTTCAAGTTTTTTTAAATGTGGAGTCCAGCCCTGTGTGGAATATGTTTACGTTCTGTATGCACTACCTCATTTTTGACTCAATGGGAGGCCTCCACTGCTGAATTAGGCCTCATGCCCACTGGCGTTTTTACAGCTGCGTTTTTTGCAGCTTAAAAACGCCTGTCCATGTTATTGTAAATATTTATTTATTTTTATTTTTTTGAAAAAAAAAAAAAAAAAAACGTCGGAGCTAAAAACGCGACCATGCGTTAGTGCGCGTTTTTTGCGCGTTAGGGCGCGTTAGTGCGCGTTAGTGCGCGTTTTTGTGCGTTTTTTGACGCTCGCGTTTTTTCCTGCCAAATTCTGACGCTGAGGAACGCACTGGCCCTGGGTTTTTTTTACAGCTTACAAACGCCTATGCTCTTTACAGCTCAAAAACGCCTAGGTGGGCATGAAGCTATAGACTAACATGGACAGGCGTTTTTAAGCTGTAAAAAACGCTCAAAAACGCGGCTGAAAAAACGCCCGTGGGCATGAGGCCTTATTATTATTTTTTTCAGTTTAACTTTTTTTTGTTTTGTTTTGAAATAAACAGAAAGCAACAACAGATATCATAAGGTACATTCTATATACTTCTTTTGTCACCGACGGACATTTGTCTTCTACTATATATATCATACATCCTAATATACAATATCCACCATTCTATATATGTTAAATCCTCACCTCTCAGCCGGGGCTTACTCATATTACTCATAAACCTTTAAGTCATTTGTGTCCCCACCATTGGGCATCCGATCCCCCAAGGCCCCGCTTTGTCCTCAGGCTGGCCGGTGGATTTCTGCCCCATTTATTCCTCTATCTCATTGACACTCTCTTTATTTCAACTTAACCCCTCCCCCCCCCCAAAGAAGAAAAAATAAATAAATAACAAAGAAAGAGAAAAATAAAGGAGGGTTAAAGCTCCCACTCTCTCTCCTCTACGCCCCCCCCAGTCCCCTGACAGCTGTTCTGTTATGGTCTATTAGGGTTTTCCCCATCTCTGAGTATTTAAAAACATTCCATTCTGACCATGTTTCAAGATAAACTCCCCGTTTCTGCCGGGAGGTCCAGACCAGGTCCTCCATCATATTCAAGTCTTCTACTCGCCTGAGCCACATCCCTACTGACGGTGGCTGGGTCTGCTTCCACATTGTTGGAATACAGGCTCTTGCTGCATTCAGGAGGTGACAGAGGATCGATCTCCTATACTGTTTCACCGCAGTGTCCGAGTCCTGTAACAGGAAGAAAGTCAGATCCTCCGGCAGCTCCTCCTCTCTGAAGTTCTGCGCAATACCTCGAACCACCTTCCAGAAACTCTGTATTCTGGGACAAGTCCAGATGTGTATTAACGTCCCTCTATTTCCCCCGCACCGCCAGCACTTATCTGATATATCTAAGTAACATCTGCTTAATGAACATTATTTCACTAGCACTATTGTGTTCATACACAATAGTGTATACACACTTTGGATTTAAATGTTGTTATAAGTACATTTGAGTGCAGTGCCCTTTATTTTCCATACAGAAGCTTGGGAAGTTGCTGGTGAAATTTTGTATGGTTCTTTCTTTCCTTCCTTTCTTTGCACCTAGTTACCAAATGTAGTGGCTGGTGAGTGAAAAAAGGCAAGTATGTGTAGCTGTGGAAGTGGAAATTAAGTGAACCTGTTGCTTTGTCCTGCTAGGGAATCTAAAGCCCTGTACACACGATCGGATTTCCAATGGAATCAAATCCGATGGATTTTTCCATCGGAATTCCGATGAAGCTGACCTCCATCAGTCTTGCCTACACACCATCAGACAAAATTCTGACCGTCCCAAACGCTGTGATGAACAACACGTATGACGGCACTATAAATGGGAAGTTCAAATCCAATGGCGCCACCCTTTGGGCTGCTTTTTCTGATTTCGTGTTACCCCATGTTAGTAAAAGTTTGGTGTTAGCCGATTCGCGCTTTTCAGTCTCCATGCTTTTCAGTCTGTTAAAGCATGACGAATGTACTATCTCCATTATGAATGCTAGTTTTACCAGAACGAGCCCTCCCGTCTCCTAATTCAGTCTGAGAATGCGTGAGTTTTTTCTCCGATGGAGTTCCACAGAGACGATCGGAATTTGCTATGGTTTTTTTTTTCCATCGGAAAAATTTAAAACATGTTCTATTTTTTTTATCACTGACGGAAAAAAAAAATTGGTGGGGCCCACACACGATCGGTTCGTCCGATGAAAACAGTTCATCGGACTGTTTTCATCGGTAAAACCGATCGTGTGTACAGGGCTTTAGTGTTATTAGTCCCCCTAAAACTCAACATTGCTCAAATATATTTATTTAGTTTCTATTGTTTGAACAAAATAAATATATGCTTTTTTCAACCTAACTGCATATGAAATATGAAAAAAGGTGAAGTGAATATATTGGCCAGAATGTAGAACTTTAGTTACATTTTCAATCTTGTAAAGAAAATCAAGATGAAAGAGTTTGGCAGCATAAGAATTGAATTCTTTAGGCTCTATATCTTGGAATGGCAGACCAATACCTTAACTATCACTGTTTGGTTAGCCTGGGAGCTATACTGAAGAAAACAAAGATCTTGGTGGTTGATGAATAAAATATCCAAAAGAGTCTGAGGAAACTGGATATGAACTGCATTCTGGTGACCTTTACAATGAAAGCACTCAGCAGTTACCTTACATACCAGCATTGGAATTATTTATCCACATTCTGTAAGAATACCACCACTTTGATACCCTTACTAAGCTTCTAGTCAGGGAACTCTGCTCTCCAGCACAAAGAGGGCTAGTATGTAGATTTTTGACAAACATACACACTGCTTTCTTTAAAACTTTTGTATGCTATACTGTGTTTCCATAGGCATGTTTCGACTAAGCATGAAACTTTAAACTTGCATAATTATGTGACACAAATACGTAATTACGTATAGCAATTGTGGCACACAACCAAATAAGGATATCAAACCACTTTGGTCCCAGGCAGGCCGAACTTAATAATTGTTCTTGTTTATCCCAAAGCTTTCAAGACATATTCATTACACTGTATAATGGAACATTTTGGAATTGCAGTCATATATTTTGATAAGGAAATACATAGCATTTGACAGGATGAAAGAGCTAGGTAACACTCCTTTTCCATTTAGTGGTGAAGACTAGAAAATTCTGTTTACTCAGGGCTTGGATAATGGTTTTATTTTGTGAGTACATCATATCCTCTGCAAGCATATTTCCTTTAGCATTAGGGTTGTAAACTTTATTATATAATTACAGCCCAAACTATGTTTAATTTTAACACATTATGCGCTGGCTTAAGATCCTATAGCATCACAAAGAGGTATAATAGTGAGGAAAGTACAACGCAGAATTTTGACTATTCCTTTCTGAGTTCAATCACCTGGGACTAGTTCATGCTCAGCCTAACAAAGTAACATTTAGCATTCCATGTATTACTTGATCCTATTAAAATTGTATACCATAACAATAATTTAATATTATATGCATAGACAAAACATGGTTAGAAGGTATTATCAAGTTTAGAATAAAGTAGCTATAAAATACCAATTATTGTCCCTATGTTGCATTAATCACATTCAGTCTGTACTTGTTAGTTATGTCTGTACAGCTAATTATGTTTTATGTTGACTTAAATATGGAATTTATGTTAATTCATTTTCTTTCTTTTTTTCTTTTTTTTTTAAATTAACAAAAAATTCTTAACACAATATCATAATATATATACAGTGCTATACTATAAATAAAATAAAGAAAAACAAGAAATTGAGCAGAGTTATTTGCTTTATTTTTCTTTTTATTTGTATATCGAAGGCTCTATCAAGCAATACATGGAAAAATCATGTGTAATTGACAAACCCATGTCTGGAAACCTGAAAGCTGTCTAACAAAGATGAGCAATTCCTGAAGATAATACCCTCAAGGAATAGAACGAAGACAAATGTGGAATTGACAACAAAACTGGCAGCATCCTCTAATGTCATTGTCCATCCATCAACGGTATGAAGGTCATTTGTGAAATCAAGGCTTAAAAGATTTGTTGCGGCATGAAAGTCTGTTTCGAAAGCACATCACTGGTGAATGGTTCCCTGGACTTCAAGCATCTGATGTTCAGTTATCTATATTTAATTGCAGACAGGATTCCAAACAAGTCAAATAAACTCAGATTCATTCTTTGACAACACCAGACTCCTACATGTCTAAAATTGCTTGGAGAAAGAATTCAACAGTTTTTTAGTTGCAGTAACTATTAAGGAAATAAATGCCTGAGACTATTTTAAGACAGACAAAATTACTATTAACAATTGCACAGGTAGAATCGTATATTTAGCTTGGCTTGAATAAGAATTGTTACAAATTGGTCACCACTGAAGTCATCTCTATCATGTTTAATGTGTCCTCATCAATCAGTACAAGAAGTAACAAAACCCCCTGAGTTGCTATACCATATATTAGTGGAGACTTAATTGGGTTGATTTTCTAAAGGCAAATGGACTGTGCGCTTTGCAAGTGCAGTTGCACTCATTTTCCCCAGAGCTTACAGAATGTGGTGAAGCGTCACTTAAGAGAAACAAATCAGCTGTAAGGGGAAACAGCATCTTTTCTTGCACAACAGAGGTTCTCCGCATTCACTAAGCTCTGGGGAAAATTATTGCAAGGCGCCTTTCACATGGGATTTCCGATCAGATCCGCCTGTCTGTTTTTCAGGCAGACCTAATCGGACACTCCAATCGAGTGGCGGATGTCAGCGCTGACACCTGCCGCTATCCGATTCGATCCTGTCCGTGAAACCCAGACGGATGGAGACCCTATTTTCCATTCATCTGGTGGATCGGATAAAAACATACAGGCGGTCCGTTTTCATCTGATCTACCCATAGAGGAAAGCAGGACTCTGACAGGTCCACTTCTGCACAATGAGTGGAGACGGACCTGTTATCTGCCTGTTCAGCGGGGATCAGCAGATCTATCCCTGGCTGAGCAAAGCGGAGTTCACATTACACTAGTATAAAGTTTATAACATTAGATTGTGAGCAATATGTTAAATTCCTCTCTAATCTGCTCTGTCACATAATTTCACTGCATCCCCAGTCTTTCCATAACCTGTTACATCTCTACCATTTCTTGCTGTTAATATGATTTGAAAATGTGAATTTCTTTGCTTTAGACTGAAGCTGGACATACTGTAAAAGACACGCTTTTTTTTTGTTTAACCAGTGGATTGAATGAAAAAAACTGATCCAATTCCCCTTCCACACATTCAAGGTGGATGAGGGAACCCTCCCCTCTGTGTCTTTGTATTCTGACAGCGGGGAGACTTCTCCATTGTCAGAATACACTAATCAGCACAGCAAGCCATAGCCTGCAGCACCGATCGAGTGGAAATTTTCCAAGACTGGATGAACAGAAGTCAATCAGTAGATCAACTTCTGTTAAACCACGGTGCCCATACATGGATTGAAATTCAGCCAGTCTCTGCTGATTTGGCCAAATTTTGTTCCATGTATGGCCAGCTAAAAGGAACACTAAAGGCAATTTTTTTTTTTAAATAACAAACATGTTATACTTACCTCCACTGTGCAGCTCGTTTTGCACAGAGTGGCCCCGAACCTGGCCTTCTGGGGTCCCTCGGTGGCTGTCTGGGCAGCAAGAACTATTCACTTTCATGCAAGCTCTCTCGCATGGTGGATAGTTTTTGCGGGCGCGCTCCTGTGATGCAGCCGGCGGCTATATCGCTCACTGTATCACTCGGCCCCGCCCTCCGGCGCGCCACCTCATTGGATGTAATTGACAGCAGCGCAAGCTAATGGCTGCCCTGCTTTCAATCAACCAATGAATGAGCCGAGAAGCCCAGCCGAGAAGCCAGCGCGTTCATGGCGCAGGACTTTCGAGGGGTCAGGTAAGTAAACGGGGGCCGGAGGGGGGGCGCTAATCCTCAGATGTTTTTTCACCTTAATGCATAGAATGCATTAAGGTGAAAAAACTTGTACCTTTACAACACCTTTAACTCAGAAACTTTGATTTTTCCATTGAATTTCAGACAAAGAGAAAGGCTAAGCATGACTCCCGAAGGCAGAGGTTGAGCACCCATGACATAAGCAGAGCTCCATCCTATTTCTCTGCTCAAGAATCAGCAAGTGCCAACGGACATTTATTGATCAGCACCAGCTGATCAGCTTCTGTTATGACTAATCAGTAGTATGAATGAAACCTTTGAAGAGTGTTACAGATTGCTTATTACAGTGATAATTTTTGTAATAAGCAATCAGAGTGTAAAAAAAAAAAAAAGATGCCTAATAACAGCCCCCCTTTACCCCTGAGTAGTACAATGTTGTGACACTGGAGCAGTATATAATGTATATATATATTTTTTTTTTTTTTTTTTTTTTTTTACTGATGCCGCGTACACACGATCGATTTTCTCCGTAAATTATTTATTTATTTCTCTTTTCCAATACATCCAATACATCAAAACAATAAGCAAAAAACAAAATAGCAAGTCATGATAATACAGCATTAATATTATATATTCCATTCCATATTTCTCATTGACTATTTCAAACAAAGAAAACAAAGAGCAAACAAAAAAAAAAAAAAGAGAAAGAAACGGGAAGAAAGAGGAAGAAAAAAAAATAGACGGGAAAAACGAGGGAACGGCTTGGTTCCCTACACACGGCCGTTTTTCCCCAAATTTTTTTTCTTGGTCGAGAAAAACGACCGTGTGTGGGCTCCGTGGCAGTGTTTCCCTATGGGAAAACTGCCACAGAAAAAAACGACGGGAATCACGACGAGAAAAATTAGAGCATGTTCTAATTTTTCTCGTCGTGATTAATGCCGTTTTTCCCATCGGGAAAAATGACAAGAAGCCCACACACGGTCGTTTTTCTTGTTAAAATTTTTTTTTTTTTCCCCCGACGGGAAAAATGATCGTGTGTACGCGGCATTACCGTCGCCAGAGAAAGTGCAGTGTCATTATGGTGACATTGTACCATGGCATGCAATGTCATGCCTGATGAAGGGGTCCTGCGCAACCTCGAAACTTTGCACTTGGTCCTTTGTGATGTGATCATTATTCAATAAAAGCTTAGGACAAAACTTGATGTGCACTGATCTGTGATGTCTTCAGTCTCTAGCTGGTAGTGTCCTTTATCATTGCCACGCACTTACAGTGTCCCTATCAGTAATTGGTTCTCCTGCTGGTTGCACTGTGGCTCCCACCTATAGATTGCATTTCCGGTGTCCACCAGCGGGAGTCTCTTAGCAGCCAGAAGCTCATAGTATTCAGTCATCACCTGATGCTCATTGCTGAAAAGTAATTTGTCTTTCTTGTGCTACTTTCCTCTGCCTTGGTGTTCTGCCCATATGCCCCTGATCTGCAAACTGGGTACCTGTATTCTGATCCTGGTCCTATTGCTGTAGCTGATCCTCTGCCTGCCTCTTTGCTCCTGTTCCTGTGCACCCTCTCCCTGTCCTGGCTTGCTCCTTACTCCCTCTGCCTGATCTCATGTGCATGATCCTGGCTCTGACACTGACTACGCTTCTCGCCAAAATCCTACTGTCTGTATATATTTGGTTTAGGTAGTTGCTCATTCACTCATTAGATTCTCTGGTTTTATTTTTTACAGTTCTGGTATATTGGAGGTGTGTTTATATTGTTATTAACTTTATTCTTAATAAATGACATTATATTATATCATATTTGCATATTTGTGCCTGGTGTTCTCTGTACATGTCCACACATTTCTGGTTACACCTGCTTCACAGGATAGAATCACTTGGTATCCCTGACAGTCCCTAATCACCGCTACCCACTCATAGTATCCCTCATCACTTCCATACTAGTCAGTCTCCCTAATCACCTCCACCCACTTACAGTATCCATGATCATCATCGCACCAGTAATTTTATCCCTAATCACTGCCACACCAGTTACAGTGTCCCTAATCACCACTCCACCAGTTACAGTGTCCCTGATCACCACCACACCAGTTACAGTGTCCCTGAACAGCCACACCAGTTATATTATCCCTAATCACTGACACACCAGTTACAGTGTCCCTGATCACTGTCAACCCAGTTACAGTGTCCCTGATCACCTCCACACCAATTACATTGTCCCTAATCACCTCCACACCAGTTACATTGTCCCTAATCACTGACACACCAGTTACAGTGTCCCTGATCACTGCCACACCAGTTATATTGTCCCTAATTACTACCATACCAGTTATACTATCCCTGATCACCACCATACCAGTTACAGTGTCCCTGAACAGCCACACCAGTTATATTGCCCCTAATCACAGCCACACCAGTTATATTGTCCCTAATCCCTGCCACACCAGTTACCGTGTCCCTGATCACCCCCACACCAGTTATATATGCCTAATCACCGCCACACTAATTACAGTGTCCTTGATCACTGCTACACCAGTTATATTGTCTCTAATCATGTCACACCAGTTACAGTGTACGTGATCACTACCAAATCAAGTACAGTGTCCCTGATCATCCCCACACCAGTTACAGTGTCCCTGATCATCTCCACACTAGTCCCAGAGCCTGTGCTCATCACCACACCAGTCATATTGTCCCTAATCACTGCAATACCAGTAATATTGTCCATTTTCACTGCCACAACAGTTACAGTGTCCCTGATCTCCACCACACTAGTGCAGTGTTGCCTCAACTTTCTGCCTGTACTAACCCTGGTCTGTTTATTGACCATGTCTCTGCCTACTGCCTTGACTGAATCTTTGCTTGTTTGCTGACAATATCTCTGCCAGTAACCTGAACTGACTCATCTGCACATCCTGCTGACTACATTCCTGCGAGACACCAGGCCAGTGAACATGGCATTCCTTGGGGGCAGCCACGCACCAGTTTGGTAGGGTTGCTTGGCTTATCAGAACTGAGACTGCTATAGGTGACGCTATACTACCTCATACTCCTTGACCACTTGTATAGAGGTGACATTACAGTATATTGGTTTTGACACAATTGGTTGATTTGTGTGATACACAAGATACAATGTCCAGTCTGCCAAGACAGTGAAAAAGTCTCACACATGTGGTATCGCCATACTCGACAGGAGTAGCAGAATGTATTATTGGGGCATAATTCTAATATGCCCATGCTGTGTGAGAAATATCTTAATAAATTGCCAACTTTGTGTAAAAAAAAGTTCATTCTCATTTCGTTCCACATTTTTCAAAAACTTTTGGCAAAAAAATGACTCACCATGCATCTTAAAAATATTTAGGGGTGTTTACTCTCCAAAATGTGGTCATTTTGTGGGTGTGTCCACTGTCCTGGTGCTCCAAAAATATAATAGGTAGTCAAGAAATTAGATGTGCAAATAATGCCCCTAGAACACCTAAAGGTGCTTCCCTGGGATTTTGGGCCCCTCTATATGGCTAGGCTGTAAAAAGGTCTCACACATGTGGTATCACCATACTTGGGAAAAGTAGCAGACTGTGTTTTGGAGTGTACTGTAATTCTAAGTATTCCTATGCTGTGTGTCATATATATTTTATAGATTGACAACTTTGTGTAAAAAATAAATAAAAAAAATAATACATTTTAATTTTCTTTCCTGCATTTTCCATAATTTGTGGTGAAAAAAATACATTGTTAAAAGACTCATTATGCCATTCAGAAAATACCTTGGGGTTTTTGCTTTCCAAAATGGGGCTATTTTGTGGGTGTTCGCACTGTCCTGGTGCTCCAGGACCTACAAATATTTGATAGGTAGTCAGGAAATTAGATGCATAATTTATGCTCCTTGAGAGCCCCAATGATTTTGGGCCCCTCTATGCATCTAGGCTGTAAACAAATATCACACATGTGGTATCCCCATACTTGGGTGGCATAAAAAAATGTGTTTTGGGGTGTGATTCTAAGGTCGCCTATGTTGTGTGTGAGAAATAGAGAAATAAAATTCTTAATTTTCCATAAAATCGTGACAAAAAATTAATTTTTTTGCTAAATATCTTGGACTGTCTACGTTACAAAAAGGGTCATTTGGGATTTTTTTGTACTGTCCTGGCTACTTAGGGCCTCAAGAAATGAGATAGGCAGTCCATCAGGTCTGATCTATTTTCAATTATATATACCATAGTTTTAAACTCTATAACTTTCACACAGACTAAATAAAATATACTGATTAGGGTTATTTTGCCAAAGAAATGTAATAAAATACATGTTGGCCTAAATTTATGAAGACAGATTATTTATTTGTAAAATGCTATAACAGAAACTAAGAAAAACTAGTTTTATTTTTCCTAATTTTTAGTATTTTTTTGTTTATATAGCAAAAAATAAAAAACCCACTGGTGAATAAATACCACCAAAAGAAAGCTCTATCTGTTTTTAAAAAATGATAGAAAACTTCATTTGGGTACAGTTGTATGACTGTGTAATTGTCATTCAAAGTGCGACAGCCCTGAAATCTGAAAATTGTCCTGGGCAGGAAGTGGGTAAAAGTCTCTGGTACTGAGGTCGCTAATGTGCAGTTTTGCACATTAATTTTCATTGCAGTAAGGCAGCCATTCATTTTTAATGTGCTGCCCATGAATCACGATGCACAAAAAAAAAGAAACATTCTATTTTTTTCACACCACAACACTCAGGTGGTTCCCATTGTTCCCACAGAGCTCCAAATCAGAACTGAAGTTAAAGGATAAGTCCATCTTTTGTAACATGTTATATGTTACATATTCAGAGTGTACCATGTAACATGTTACTGTACCACTGGCCCCCGCACCCTTCCAACCCCCTATTGTGACAGTGAGTGGGGGTTCTTCTCCCCCCGCTTGCTATTACAATTTAAAAAAAATGGCTTGCCGGCCCGGCAGCGTCATTCATTCACATAGTTCTGCGAATGTGAAAACTACTAGTACAGACAGCATTAGCACTTGTCGGCTTGTAGTTCTCAATAAACTAGGGATGGGCTATCTGTTCGAGTCGAACATGAGTTTAACTCGAACATTGGCTGTTCGATCGTTCGCCGAAGATCGAACATTATGGGCTGTTCTCGCCAAATTCGAGCGACGCATCATGGCCCATAATGCACTGCGTCATCGCAGTGCATTGCTGGCTGATGACTGGCCAAGCATGCACTATGACCCACATGCTTTGGCCAATCACAGCACTGTAAGCAAAGAGAGCCATAATTGGCCAAAAGGCGATGTGTCTTTGGCCAATTATGGCTCAGGGGGTTAAGTCCACGCCCCACACTATATAAGGCCGCCTGCACGTTGGCCATATGTAGTGTGTTCTGGCGGAGATAGAGAGAGAGAGTTTTAGAGAGAGAGTGTCATTTCATTAACTTTACTTTGAGCAGGCAGGCGATTCAGTTAGCTACAGCCACAGTGTATTTAGTATATATATATATACTAGACTTGTGCACAACGGAAAAATTCGTTCCGTTTCGGTTCGTTTCTTTCCGGTCCTGTTGATTCGTAATCATTCGTAATTTTGCTAGACGGGATTTTTCGTGTTCGGACTCATTCGTATTTTTGCAAGCGACATTTTTCGTTGAATTTTTTGTTGCTTTATAATTCGTACTTTCGGTAGAGTACGTTGTTTTTCGTTGATTCTGGACACAACTCCTACTTTCGTAACTTTTTTTGAGTTCGTACTTTCGGTAGAGTACGTTGTTTTTCGTTGATTCTGGACACAACTCCTACTTTCGTAACTTTTTTTGGGTTCGTTGATTCGTAATTTTCCGTGTCTCTCTCACAACGACGCTGCCTATTATGCCTAATGTGCTTCGAATGGATTTGTACTTTTCTAAATACATTGCGGTTATTTGTAACGATTCGAAATCTCGTATTTTACTTTCGTTTTTAACATGCGGCTATAGGCTCTGCCCCTGTACACCATTTTGAGAGGGTTCAGCACGGTGAGGGAGAAGCAGAGAGCAGAGCAGAGTGTTATTGTGCTTCGAATGGATTCGAAATCTCGTATTTTACTTTCGTTTTTTACATGCGGCTATAACCTCCGCCCCTGTACACCATTTTGAGAGGG
Organism: Rana muscosa; assembly: GCA_029206835.1. Taxonomy (NCBI): domain Eukaryota; kingdom Metazoa; phylum Chordata; class Amphibia; order Anura; family Ranidae; genus Rana; species Rana muscosa. The sequence goes on along the minus strand of CM055117.1, from coordinate 805,982,013 downwards.
AGTTCAGCACGGTGTGGGAGAAGCAGAGAGCAGAGCAGAGTGAGTGTTATTGTGCTTCGTATGGATTCGTACATTCGTAACTTTTTCATAACGAATTATGCCGAAGACATTCGGGCATTCGCTATTTGCGGTATAATTTATTTCGGATTCGGTCTTATTCGTAATTGCTTTGTTCGGAAATTCGAATGCTTCCGAATGTCCGAAAGTTGCTAAATTCGGACGAATTTCAATTCGTTACGAAACGAATTGCACAAGCCTAATATATACACTGTATCCAGTTTAGCTAGTTCTCATAGCAGACCGTTCCTGGTGTACTGGTTCTAAAATACTTCAGGCAGGCAGTTGATTCAGTTAGCTGCAGTGTATTTAGTATATATATGCATCCCGGTTTTGTATATATATATATATATATTGTGACAGCAGGAAGGTAAAGTCACCTGGTTGCATCCAGGGGGGTAGATATATTTCGCCCAGATTCAGGCTTTACGCCGACTTATACAACTAGGTGGAGAGTTGTATAAGGCTAGTGGGCTCATGGATGACTCATACCTCTAGGGAGAGTGTGGGGCGTCGTACAGACAGGGAGTTGATGAGGCCAGCTGAAGCTTGTCAGCTCATTTAGGCCTCTATAAAAACTCCCAGATTCATTAGGTGTTAGCTCATGCCTGGAACCAGACCTGTGTGGACTGTCTAGGGAGAGTGAACCCCTGTGCGGTGAGACAAAGCCTGTGTGGCTATTTGCTTGGACATTTAAAACCAGGGACTTAGGGACTAGGACAGCACTAGGCTAATCCCAGTTGTTAGTTAGGAAACCTGTATGTTTAGTCAGAGGTCAAGTTGACCAGGATTTATTTTGTTTATGTTTCTTTTGCTTTGCTGTGTTTTGTCACTGTAAATAGAAAATAAACCGCACCTTTTTGATTTTGAAAACCACAACCACCGTTTGCTGGGCCTGTTTTTGTGTGGGGAGCCCATCTCGGGGGTCACACACACCCGCTGCCGAGCTAACCCCCTCACAGTTGGTGGAGAACCAGTGGCAGTTTTTTTTTAAGCCAGCATGGAGGAGATACTGAAGCAGCTGGCTCTAGCAAATGCCAATCAACAGCAGACAAATGCAGGTTTGCAAAAGAGCCTTGCAGCTCAACAACAGAACTTCGCAGCCCAGCAGCAAGCTCATCAACAGAGCCTTGCAGCCCAGCAGCAAGCTCATCAACAGAGCCTTGCAGCCCAGCAGCAGACAAACGCAACTTTGCAACAGAGTCTGGAGGCTCAGCAACAAGCCCAGCAGCAATCTGAGGCCCGCTTCATAGACCTGTTACAGAAGCAAGAGCAGAGACTACAACAACAGATGGAAGCAGCAATGCAGCAACGTCCGCAGACCAGTGAGGAAAGCCGTCCCACTAATACCGCGTCCTTTGGGGTGAGTCGTTTATTGACAAAAATGACTGGAGAGGATGATCCAGAGGTATTTTTGACCACATTTGAAAGGACCGCTGAAAGAGAAAAGTGGCCTGAGGAGCAGTGGGCTGGACTGGTGGCTCCTCTGTTAACTGGTGAATCGCAGAAAGCTTACTATGACCTAGAGCCTAACCAAGCAAAAGACTATGCGATGCTAAAAGCTGAAATATTGGCAAGGCTGGGTGTCACCCAGGCTGTCCGGGCTCAGCGTGTGCATAACTGGACTTTCCAGCTTGGAAAACCCCCCAGGTCTCAAATGTATGATCTCATTCACCTGAGCAGAAAGTGGCTACAGCCAGAGACTTTGTCCGCACCAAAGATTGTGGAACGTGTTGTAATGGATCGGTTTTTGAGAGCTCTTCCTACTGCCGTCCAAAAGTGGGTAAGCCATGGAGACCCAGAGACGGCCGATGGTCTTGTGGATCGTGTGGAGAAATACTTGGCTACAGAGAACCTGACGGCCTCTTCCAGAGACACTCGGACTTTCCACCCTAAGACCAGACCATCCCCAGGGGCGGATAAGAGGATTCCAAGGGGTGAGGGTGGAGAGAGTGAGAGGGTGGGAGCTCTACCCCAAGTTTGGCGAGAACAGCCTAGGAAATCAGCGGCTCAAGAGGCCGCAAGAAGGATCGTTTGCTACCGCTGCCGGCAAGCGGGACATATTGCAGCCAATTGCCCGGTTGTGGAGGAACCCATGCAGTGTGACTTTCTGACGGGCAGACGTCAGTCGCTGTGTGCGACAGTCGCATGCACTGCCATTCGAGGAACTGAGAAACATTTATGCAAAATGTGTGTTAATGGTAGAAATGTTGTGGTATTGCTGGATTCAGGTAGCCTTGTGACCCTGATAAAGGCTGAGTTAGTTAAAACAGAGGTCTCTGGGAATAGCAAGGTAGCTGTTATTTGTGTGCATGGGGACACCCGAGAGTATCCAGTGACTACAGTGTGTTTCGAGACCCCCAAAGGTACCCTCTCTCATCCAGTGGGCTTAGTATCTCAGTTACCGCATGACGCCATTGTGGGAAGGGATTTTCCGAAGTTCTGGGAACTGTGGGATGATCCTGAGCCCCCCACTGGTGCCCCTATGTACCAGGAATGTGATAGCCAGAACTCCCCTGAGAGTGGTGAGGACTCTCCAGAATTTCCCTTATCAGTATTGGCAGGGGAGACTCAAGAAACTGGAGAGGAGCCCACCTCCTCAGACGAAAACCTACCGTCTGTGGAGTTTTCTGATCTTGAGGTTCACAGGGAAAACTTTGCCACAGAACAGTTGAAAGACCCCGCCCTAATAAAGGCACGGGAAAACGTAGTGAAAATAGATGGCGAGTTAGTGAACCCAGATAATACCTGCACTTACCCATACTTCAGCGTAGAGAAGGACCTACTGTATCGGGTGGCAAAAAGGGCAGAAGAAACCGTTGAGCAGCTTGTGGTGCCCAAACCTTACAGGAAGTTGGTGTTGGAGTTGGCCCATGGGCACATTCTTGGAGGTCATCTGGGGACAGAGAAAACCCGAGAGAGGGTATTACAGAGATTCTATTGGCCGGGGGTGATGAAGGACATAGAAAATTATTGTTCCTCCTGCCCTGTGTGTCAGAGGTCGGCCCCGATGCCACATTTCCGTAGCCCGCTGGTCCCTCTACCCATCATTGAGGTCCCGTTTGAGAGGATCGCCATGGATTTGGTAGGTCCTATAATCAAGTCCGCTAGGGGGCACCAGTACATATTAGTTATAATGGACTATGCCACCCGTTATCCAGAAGCGATCCCTCTCCGAAATACCTCGGCCAAAACCATAGCCAAAGAGCTATCTCTTGTGTTTAGCCGGGTGGGTATTTGTAAAGAACTGCTTACGGACCAAGGTACACCCTTTATGTCCCGGGTTATGAAGGAGCTGTGTAAATTGTTCAAAGTGACGCAATTACGTACATCTGTGTATCACCCCCAAACCGATGGGCTGGTTGAAAGGTTCAACAAAACCCTAAAACAAATGTTGAAGAAAGTGGTGGATAGAGATGGAAAGGATTGGGACTGTCTACTTCCTTATCTGATGTTTGCTATTAGGGAGGTGCCCCAATCCTCTACGGGATTCTCCCCCTTTGAGTTACTGTATGGGAGACACCCAAGAGGGCTGTTGGATATTGCCAAGGAAACTTGGGAAAGTGAGAGTTCTCCCCACAGGAGTGTGATTGAGCATGTCGCCCTGATGCAAGACCGAATTGCACAGGTAATGCCCATCGTGAAGGAACATTTGGCCCAAGCGCAGTTAGCACAGCAGAGAGTGTACAACCGTGGAGCCAAGACCCGTACCTTTTCCCCGGGGGATAGGATACTGGTACTTGTCCCTACGGTTGAAAGTAAATTCCTTGCCAAATGGCAAGGCCCCTACGAGATAATGGAAAAAGTGAGCGAAGTGAATTACAAGGTCAGACAACCAGGAAGGCGAAAGCCCGAACAGATCTATCACGTTAATCTGTTGAAAGCCTGGAGGGATAGAGAGTCCCTAGTCGCAGACACTTGGTCACCAGCTCAAACTGGTTGCGTGATTCCGGAGGTTGGAATAGCAGCCACCTTGTCACAACCCCAACAACAGGAGGTTAAGGAGTTTGTGCTTCGCAACAAGGAGGTATTCTCTGAGCTGCCGGGACAAACATCTGGGGTAGAGCATGACATCATTACCCCGCCCGGTGAAAGGGTGAAGTTAAAACCCTATCGGATCCCAGAGGCCCGACGGGAGGCAATACGGGAGGAAGTACAGAAAATGCTGAACTTAGGGGTGATAGAGGAGTCCCAAAGTGATTGGTCTAGTCCCATTGTGTTGGTGCCTAAACCGGATGGGAGCTGGCGATTTTGTAACGATTTTCGACAGTTGAACAAAGTTACAAAATTTGACACCTACCCCATGCCACGTATAGATGAGTTGATCGACCGGCTGGGAACAGCCCGATACATGACGACTCTTGACCTCACAAAAGGGTATTGGCAAATCCCCCTGGCCAAGTCGGCCAAAGAGAAAACCGCATTTGTAACCCCAGACGGGGCGTTCCAATATAAAAGAATGCCGTTCGGGTTACAGAATGCGCCGGCCACATTCCAGCGGAAAATGGACCAGATGCTGAGGCCCCATCGGAAGTATGCTGCGGCTTACCTGGATGACATAATTGTCCATAGCACAGATTGGGCCTCACATCTGCCAAAAGTGCAAGCAGTCCTGGACTCTGTTCGGGAAGCGGGGTTTACGGCTAACCCCAAGAAGTGTACCATTGGGCAGGAGGAGGCCAAATATCTTGGGTACACCATTGGGAGGGGAGTAATAAAACCCCAACTCAACAAAGTCGAGGCCATCCAGAGTTGGCCACGTCCCAACAGCAAGAAGCAGGTACGAGCCTTTCTGGGAATCGCTGGGTATTATCGGCGATTCATTCCCCACTTTGCTTCTAAGGCTGTGCCCCTAACCAACCTGACGAAGGGGAAAGGGTCGGTCATGATTAAATGGACCCCCGAGGCTGAGGCAGCATTCCAATTCTTGAAACAAGCCTTATGTAGCCAGCCAGTGTTGTACTCACCCGACTTCTCTAAAGACTTTGTCGTACAAAGTGATGCGTCAGATGTGGGGTTAGGAGCAGTATTGTCCCAGGTCTGGAACGGGGAAGAGCACCCAGTCATTTACCTCAGCAGGAAGTTGAAGTCCCATGAGGTAAATTACGCCACCGTTGAAAAGGAGTGTTTAGCGGTGAAGTGGGCCTTTGGTACTACCTGCTAGGTAGGCACTTTGACATGGTTACGGATCATGCTCCGTTAAAGTGGATGGCTCAAAACAAAGAAACAAATAGAAGAGTGAATAGGTGGTTCCTGGCCCTACAGGAATTCAACTTCACAGTAAAGCATCGCCCTGGCGTTCAAATGGGGAATGTGGATGCTTTGTCTCGAGTACATGAATGCCTGATTGCTGGTGTTCCAACCCCGAGGTTAAAACAAGAGGGGGGGTATGTGACAGCAGGAAGGTAAAGTCACCTGGTTGCATCCAGGGGGGTAGATATATTTCGCCCAGATTCAGGCTTTACGCCGACTTATACAACTAGGTGGAGAGTTGTATAAGGCTAGTGGGCTCATGGATGACTCATACCTCTAGGGAGAGTGTGGGGCGTCGTACAGACAGGGAGTTGATGAGGCCAGCTGAAGCTTGTCAGCTCATTTAGGCCTCTATAAAAACTCCCAGATTCATTAGGTGTTAGCTCATGCCTGGAACCAGACCTGTGTGGACTGTCTAGGGAGAGTGAACCCCTGTGCGGTGAGACAAAGCCTGTGTGGCTATTTGCTTGGACATTTAAAACCAGGGACTTAGGGACTAGGACAGCACTAGGCTGATCCCAGTTGTTAGTTAGGAAACCTGTATGTTTAGTCAGAGGTCAAGTTGACCAGGATTTATTTTGTTTATGTTTCTTTTGCTTTGCTGTGTTTTGTCACTGTAAATAGAAAATAAACCGCACCTTTTTGATTTTGAAAACCACAACCACCGTTTGCTGGGCCTGTTTTTGTGTGGGGAGCCCATCTCGGGGGTCACACACACCCGCTGCCGAGCTAACCCCCTCACAATATATATATATATATATATATATATATATATATATATATATATATATATACACACTGTATCCAGTTTAGCTAGATCTCACCGCAGACCGTTCCTGGTTTACTGGTTCTAAAATACTTCAAGCAGGCAGTTGATTCAGTTAGCTGCAGTGTATTCAGTATATATATATACATCCCAGCTTTGTATATATATATATATATATATATATATATACATATATACATTGTTTCCTGTGCAGCTAGATCTCACTGCAGACCGTTCCTGGTGTACTGTTTCTAAAATACTTCAGGCAGGCAGTTGATTCAGTTAGCTGCAGTGTATTCAGTATATATATATATATACACATCTCAGCTTTGTATATATATATATATATATATATATATATATATATATATATATATACACACTGTATCCTGTGCAGCTTGATCTCACTGCAGACCGTGTACTGTTTCGAATACACTTCAGGCAGGCAGTTGATTCATCTAGCTGCAGTGCATTTAATATATATATATATATATATATATATATATATATATATATATATATATATATGGTCTAGCCAAGCCTATACCTAACTGTAGGCCATTCCTGTTGTACTTGTTCAAAGACACTTTCAGGCAGGCAGGCAGGTGACTTAGTGAGCTGCAGTTCATAAAATATATATCTACTGCATTATAGTCCAGCCAAGCCTGTACCTGACTGTAGGCCATTCCTGTTGTACTTGTTCAAAGACACTGTCACGTACCTGACGGTGACGAGCCCGGTTAGCAGAGGGAGGCCTCCCTTACGGCTCCCACCGGCGGCCCCTGGTGGTATAACAGGAAGCACGGAGGTGGAAGGGGTACGAGTGCCTGGCAGGATCAAGAACTACCGCAGGTGATCAGGAACCAGCAGGTGAGGAGGCAGGAACCAGGAACTACAGCAGGTGAGTGGACAGGAACCAGGAACTACAGCAGGTGAGTAGACAGGAACCAGGAACTCAGAAGATGACCCGGACCGGGAGGCACAGCAGGTAGACTGGAACCACTGGGCAGCAGCAGGTGAACAGGAACCAGCAGATGAGCAGACAGGAACCAGCAGATGAGCAGACAGGAACCAGGAACTCAGCAGATGACCCGGACCGGGAGGCACAGCAGGTAAACTGGAACCACTAGGCAGCAGCAGGTGAACAGGAACCAGCAGATGAGCAGACAGGAACCAGCAGATGAGCAGACAGGAACCAGCAGATGAGCAGACAGGAACCAGGAACTCAGCAGATGACCCGGACCGGGAGGCACAGCAGGTAAACTGGAACCACTAGGCAGCAGCAGGTGAACAGGAACCAGCATATGAGCAGACAGGAACCAGCATATGAGCAGACAGGAACCAGCAGATGAGCAGACAGGAACCAGCAGATGAGCAGACAGGAACCAGGAACTCAGCAGATGACCCGGACCGGGAGGCACAGCAGGTAAACTGGAACCACTAGAAAGCAGCAGGTGAACAAGAGCCAAGGTCAGGCAGGATCGTCAGACAAGCCGGGGTCGGGTAAACTGGCAGGCAGCGAGGCACAAAAGGATCAGGCAATACCGAAGTCAGAAAACAGGCCGATGGTCAGGTACAGGCAGATAGCAGGAGGGTCACAGGAAGCCGGGTCAGATACAGGTAAACAAGGCAGATCAGGTCACTTGGGATAAACGCTGTAGAGCAGACAGCAGGGACTGTCTGCAAGTGAGGAGTTTAAATAGCCCTTCGGGCGTCACCTGTGGGGGCGGGAACCAGGAAGTCCAGGGCATCTGTTCCTGACAGGGTTTCCATGACATTGCCCCCCCCAAGGGGCAGCCTCCGGATGCCCCTAGGAGCAAACTTCTCGGGGTGAGACCTCCTGAAGGCTTGTATCAGGTCTTTGGCATGAATGTTCTCTTCGGGTTCCCAGGAGTTCTCCTCTGGTCCGTAACCCTTCCATTTTATTAAAAATTGACTCTGGCTATTTCTTCTTCGTGCGTCTAAAATAGCTTCTACCTCGAATTCCTGTTCCCCGTCTATGATGACGGGATCAGGGCGAGTCGGGGTCCGACCTGGGAATGGGTTGGAGACTGACGGTTTCAATAGAGAAACATGAAAAACAGGGTGGACCCTCAGGGAGTCGGGGAGCTCCAGCTCGTAGGCCACCTCGTTGATTTTCCTTTTGATAGGAAAAGGCCCTAGAAACTTGGGGCCCAATTTCTTGGACGGGCAAGCCAATCTTAGATTGATGGTGGAAAGCCATACTTGGTCGCCCGGTGCCAGCGCTAATTCACCCCGTCTCCTCCTGTCGTAGACCGTCTTGTTATACTCCTGAGTTCTTGCCATGGCTTCGCGTAGAAGCTGGTTGTTAGAGGAGAAGAAATTCACTTTTTCCAGAACTGCGGGCACTGAGCACTCAGGGAGAGAGTTGGGCAGAAATGTGGGGTGAAACCCGAAGTTCGCAAAAAATGGGGTCTGGTTAGTTGCGGAGTGGATGGAGTTATTGTAGGAGAACTCCGCTAGCGGAAGCAGGGAGAGCCAGTCATTCTGAGCAAAGGAGGAGAAACAACGCAAATATTGCTCGAGGGTCTGATTTGTTCTCTCAGTCTGTCCGTTGGTTTGAGGGTGGTAAGCCGAAGAGAATGATAGCTCTATTCCCAGAGTCTTGCAGAGGGACCTCCAGAACCGGGAGGTAAATTGTACCCCCCGATCGGAGACTATATTAGCAGGTACCCCGTGGAGCCTGACGACTTCTTTAATGAACATTTGTGCAGTTTCCGGGGCCGAGGGGGTCCCTCTCATAGGAACAAAATGTGCCATCTTGGACAGACGGTCCACAATCACAAAGATGGTGGTGTGATTCTCAGCCGGGGGGAGTTCAACTATGAAGTCGATAGAAAGCATTTTCCACGGTCTCTCTGGAACGGGTAAGGGCTTCAGTAGTCCCCAGGCTTTGGATCTGGACCCTTTATTCCGGGTACATGTAGTACAGGACTCCACGAACCTCCTGCAATCCTCGCGTAGTCGAGGCCACCAGAAGGTACGTTGTACCAACTCAGTGGTCTTAGCCACGCCAAAGTGCCCAGCAAGGGCATGATCGTGGCAGAGCTCTGGCACGGTTATCTTTAGTTCTTCTGGTATGAATATCCTGTCTTGGTGCCAGAGTAATCCATCCTTGGTTTGCAGATCCAGTTCAGGAGAGGGTTCCTGTCTAGTGGTGGCTTGTCTGATCCGGGAGAGTAGGTCCTCCTGAAGCAGGAGAAAATTCCCAGGAGCGAGGATTGTATCGGGTGAGGAGAGTTCTTTGGATCCATGAAACATTTGGGACAAGGCGTCAGGTTTAGTGTTCTTGGCACCGGGGCGGTATGTCACATGGAAGGAGAACCGGGAAAAAAACAGGGCCCATCTGGCTTGTGGTGGTTTTAGTCTTTTTGCAGTTTTCAGGTACTCTAAGTTCTTATGGTCGGTGAATACTAAGATCGGGTGAGCAGCACCTTCAAGTAAGTACCTCCATTCTTCCAGGGCGGACTTAATCGCCAAGAGTTCCCGGTCTCCCACGTCATAGTTCTTTTCTGCCGCAGATAATTTGCGAGAAAAGAAAGCCACCGGATGAAGCAAAGCCTTGGTTCCTTGCCTCTGTGACAATATTGCCCCTACTGCAACCTCAGAAGCATCTACCTCAAGTACAAATGGTAGGGAGGAATCTGGGTGTTTTAAGATGGATGCAGGACCTTTTGGGCCTCAGGGGACCAGTGGAAGCGGGTACCTTGCTTGGTTAGCTGAGTAATGGGTGCACTGATGGCGGAGAACCCCCGGATGAATTTACGATAAAAGTTGGCGAATCCAACGAACCGTTGGATTCCCTTATTATCCACTGGCGCTGGCCAGTCCAAGATTGCGGTGATCTTCTGTGGGTCCATCCTGATGCCTTCGCCAGAGATGATTAATCCCAGAAATGCTATGCTCTCCCGCTCAAACTCGCATTTCTCAGCCTTCGCATATAGTTTATGCTGCCGAAGCCGGTCTAACACACTTCTGACATGCCTGCGATGAGAGTCTAGGGAGGAAGAGAAGATTAGTATGTCATCTAAATAAGCAATCACAAAGAGATCTAAAAAGTCCCGAAGAACATCATTAATTAAATACTGGAAGGTGGCAGGGGCATTGCACAGCCCGAAGGGCATCACTAAATATTCGAAATGTCCGAACCGGGAGCGGAAGGCGGTTTTCCACTCATCGCCCTCCTTGATTCGGACCAGGTTATAGGCTCCCCGGAGGTCAAGCTTAGTGAAAATAACGGCAGCTCCCAATCTTTGGAACAACTCTGGTACCAGAGGAAGAGGATAACGATTTTTAATGGTGACCTTATTTAGTTCACGGTAGTCCACACATGGCCTGAGGGTATGGTCCTTCTTTTCTACAAAGAAAATGCCTGCGCCTGCTGGCGACGTAGAGGGGCGAATGAACCCCTTTAAAAGGTTCTCATCGATGTAGTCCTTCAGGGCCCCCTGTTCCACCTCCGTTAAAGGGAAAATCCTACCGAAAGGAATAGCTGCTCCGGGAAGTAGATCAATGGGGCAGTCGTAGGCTCGGTGGGGTGGTAGTGTCTCTGCCCCCTGTTTACTAAACACATCGAGAAAGTCCAGGTAAGCGTCAGGGATGGCCTGACGTATTCCGGCCTCAGTGTCGGTACACATTAAGGTGGCAGGCCCAGGGGGTTTGTGTGAGCCACAGGACCGTTGGCAGTAGGAGGAAGGAAACGTGATCACCCCCGTGACCCAGTTAATGGTAGGATTATGGGCTTGTAGCCAGGGCATACCGAGAATTATGGGGAACAGTGGAGAGGAGATAATATCCAGCCGTAGATATTCTCGGTGCACCCCGGTAGAGGAGAAGACAGTGACAGGTAGGGGAGCCGTCTCTTCGACCACGGGCCCCGACTTGATAAGGGACCCATCAGCCAGGTGAACCCGTAGTCCATGGGTCTTGGGAAGTAGAGGAATAAGTTGAGTACGGGCAAAAGTTGAGTCCATGAAGCAACTACAAGCCCCAGAGTCAATAATTGCGACGACTTGCAGGGTCCTTCCTGGGAGCTGCAGGGAGATAGAAAGAGCGAAGTGAGAGGGGGATTTAGTCTGAGGGTTGATCACAGCAGGGAATACTGACAAGCACTTACGGAACTTCAGGGGACAGTTCCTAACAAAGTGACCGGGCTCCCCGCAGTACAGGCACAGGTTGTGCGCGCATCGGCGTTGGCGTTCCTCCGGAGTAAGGGAAGGGCGGAGGACCCCAAGCTGCATGGGTTCAGGAGCATCGTACGAGGGGGTCAAGGGTGCTGCAGAAGCTGGGTGCGGATGACTGGGGACCCGGGGAAGCATCCAGGTCGGCCGGGTGAAGCCCGTGGCCCTCTCAACCCTCCGTTCCCTCAGGCGTCGGTCGATCTGAATTGTCAGATCGATCAGTAGGTTCAAATTTTCTGGTATTCCTACCCTAGCCAGTTCGTCCTTCAATGGGTCAGAAAGGCCTATGCGAAACTGGTGACGGAGGGCAGCGTCATTCCACCTGGTGTCTGCGCTCCAGCGCCTGAATTCAGCTACATAATCTTCCGCTGCTCTGCGTCCCTGCTGAAGGGTCCGCAGGGCGTTCTCTGCAGTGACCGAGAGCTGAGGGTCCTCGTACAATTGGGCAATGGCGTCAAAAAAAAGTGTAAGGCTGTCCAAGGACGCATCTTTGCGTTCTAGCAGGCGGTGGGCCCAGTTCTGTGGGTCTCCGGAAAGCAGCGAAATTACAAAGCCCACCTTGGTAGCTTCTAAGGAAAAGGTGCGGGGCTGTAAGGCAAAGTACAACTCACAAGAGTTCCGGAAAGCCCTGAACTTGCTCCGGTCCCCGGAGAATCTTTCGGGTGTAGGGACCCTGGGTTCAGGGGGAAGCATGACCACCGTGGGCGCAGCTCCTGCCCCGGCGGAAGAAGTGGAGGCACGTGGACCCCCTTGAGCTCCATCGGGGTTGGTGAGGGCCCGCACTCACTAGCGTTGCTAGCCAGGTGCGGGGGGGCGGGCCGCACCCGGGTGACACCCACCAGAGGGGTGACACCCGTGGGTAGTGCAGCGGCCACACTGACATCGCCCGCCCGCTGCCCTGTGCCTTAGGCTGACGCTGCGGCTGTGTCCCTCAGCGGAGCGGAAGGAAGCCGCCGCCCCCTCTGCCTCCTCTATGTTTACATCCACAGAGGAGGAGGAGGAGCCCGCGCTCGAGAGACACACCGCTGTGTGTATCTGCCACTCTGTTCTGAGGTCTGAAAGGTAAGGGGGGCATCTTTACTGATGGGGGGAGGGGGTGTCTGTACTGCTGGGGTCTGCACAAGAGGGAGTTTGCACCAGGGGGGGCTGTAACTGAGGGGGGTGTCTGTACTGAGGGGGGTCTGGTACTGAGGGGGGTGTCTGTACTGAGGGGGGTGTCTGGTACTGAGGGGGGTGTCTGTACTGAGGGGGGTGTCTGTACTGAGGGGGGTCTGGTACTGAGGGGGGTGTCTGTACTGAGGGGGGTATCTGTACTGAGGGGGTGTCTGTACTGAGGGGGGTCTGGTACTGAGGGGGGTCTGGTACTGAGGGGGGTCTGGTACTGAGGGGGGTGTCTGTACTGAGGGGGGGTCTGGTACTGAGGGGGGGGTCTGGTACTGAGGGGGGGTCTGTACTGAGGGGGGGGTCTGGTACTGAGGGGGGGTCTGGTACTGAGGGGGGGTCTGTAACTGAGGGGGATCTGTAACTGAGGGGAATCTGTAACTGAGGGGGTGTCTGTTACTGAGGGGGGTCTGTTACTGAGGGAGGTGTCTGTACTGAGGGGGGTGTCTGTACTGAGGGGGGATTGGTACTGAGGGGGGTGTCTGTACTGAGGGGGGGGGTATGGTACTGAGGGGGGTGTCTGTACTGAGGGGGGTGTCTGTACTGAGGGGGGGTCTGGTACTGAGGGGGGGTCTGTAACTGAGGGGGGTCTGTAACTGAGGGGGATCTGTAACTGAGGGGGTGTCTGTTACTGAGGGGGGTCTGTTACTGAGGGGGGTGTCTGTACTGAGGGGGGTGTCTGTACGAGGGGGGTCTGTAACTGAGGGGGTGTCTGTAACTGAGGGGGTCTGCACTGAGGTGGGGGTGTCTGTACTGATGGAGCGGTCTGCACTGAGGTGGGGGTGTCTGTACTTATGGAGCAGTCTGCACTGAGGTGGGGGTGTCTGTACTGAGGGGGAGGTTCATACTGAGGGAGGCGGGTCTATATTGATGGCGGGGAGTCTGTACTTAGTGGAGCGGGTTTGTACTGAGGGAGGGGATCTATACTGTGGGAGGGGGGTCTGTAGTTAGTGGAGGGGGGTCTGTACTGAGGGGGGACTATAGTTGTTGGGGGGTGACACCATTTTTTTTTGCACCGGGTGACACCAACCCTAGTGACGCCACTGCCCGCACTTGTCCTTCCAGGTGAGTGTAGCCTTGCTGGAGGCTCTTAACGGCCTCGGTCAGTCCCGCCAGGTGTCGGCATAGTTCCTCCATAGGTGAGGCTCCCTGCTCGGGCTCAGACATGGCTGTCTGCTACTGTCACGTACCTGACGGTGACGAGCCCGGTTAGCAGAGGGAGGCCTCCCTTACGGCTCCCACCGGCGGCCCCTGGTGGTATAACAGGAAGCACGGAGGTGGAAGGGGTACGAGTGCCTGGCAGGATCAAGAACTACCGCAGGTGATCAGGAACCAGCAGGTGAGGAGGCAGGAACCAGGAACTACAGCAGGTGAGTGGACAGGAACCAGGAACTACAGCAGGTGAGTAGACAGGAACCAGGAACTCAGAAGATGACCCGGACCGGGAGGCACAGCAGGTAGACTGGAACCACTGGGCAGCAGCAGGTGAACAGGAACCAGCAGATGAGCAGACAGGAACCAGCAGATGAGCAGACAGGAACCAGCAGATGAGCAGACAGGAACCAGGAACTCAGCAGATGACCCGGACCGGGAGACACAGCAGGTAAACTGGAACCACTAGGCAGCAGCAGGTGAACAGGAACCAGCAGATGAGCAGACAGGAACCAGCAGATGAGCAGACAGGAACCAGCAGATGAGCAGACAGGAACCAGGAACTCAGCAGATGACCCGGACCGGGAGGCACAGCAGGTAAACTGGAACCACTAGGCAGCAGCAGGTGAACAAGAGCCAAGGTCAGGCAGGATCGTCAGACAAGCCGGGGTCGGGTAAACTGGCAGGCAGCGAGGCACAAAAGGATCAGGCAATACCGAAGTCAGAAAACAGGCCGATGGTCAGGTACAGGCAGATAGCAGGAGGGTCACAGGAAGCCGGGTCAGATACAGGTAAACAAGGCAGATCAGGTCACTTGGGATAAACGCTGTAGAGCAGACAGCAGGGACTGTCTGCAAGTGAGGAGTTTAAATAGCCCTTCGGGCGTCACCTGCGGGGGTGGGAACCAGGAAGTCCAGGGCGTCTGTTCCTGACAGGGTTTCCATGACAGACACTTTCAGGCAGGTGACTCAGTGAGCTGCAGTTCATAAAATATATATCCACTGCATTGTAGTCCAGCCAAGCCTATACCTGACTGTAGGCAATTCCTGTTGTACTTGTTCAAAGACACTTTCAGGCAGGCGACACAGTGAGCTGCAGTTCATAAAATATATATCCACTGCATTGTAGTCCAGCCAAGCCTATACCTGACTGTAGGCCATTCCCGGAGTACTGTTTTTAGTAAACGTCAGGCGTTGTTTTGCTAATCTAATTGTACAGTATGTCTGGAAGGCCACCAAGGAGAGGCAGACGCTCACAGGCCACTAAAAGAGGGCAAGCAGGCTCTGTGTCTACAGCCAACAGTGCTGGTCGTGGACACAGTGCATCCTCAGCACGTGGCCATGGGGCCTGCTTGTCCATTTTTTCGGCAGCTGGCCGTGTTGAGCCACAACATGCAGAAGAGTTGGTAGAGTGGATGACCAAGCCATCCTCATCCTCCTCATCCTCTGTCACCCAGGCTCAGGGTACTTTGTCTGCCAATGCAGCTGCCAAAGCGGCCTCTTCCATCGGCTCAATGTCATCAGTCACTCCTTCCCTAGCCCCACCATCATGCCCTGAGGAATCCCCCGAACTGTTCCACCACAGTGTAGGGTACATGCTGCAGGAGGATGCGCAGCATTTTTAAGGCTCTGATGATGGTACCCAGGTTGAGGATGAAGGCAGTAACGTGAGCCCAGAGAGAGGGGGTGCCCAAGAAGGACAAGAAACTGGCAGTCATGTTCCCCCAGCTGCAGCATACTGCCAGGTTTGCTCCAGTGGCGAGGAGGGAGGGGATGATGAGGTCACTGACTCTACATGGGTGCCTGATAGAAGAGAGGAGGAGGAACATCTCCAAAGAGGGAGGATGCCCTCCAGGGGCCAGCTTAAGGGCAGCCAACCAACTGTATCAAAGGTAGCAAGAAAAACAACAAACACTCCTGCGCACAAGATGACCTTCAAGCATTCAGTGGTTTACAATGATAACACATGCCTTGCTGCCCTTCATGGATAGGGGTATCCTGATAGAAAACGAAAAAAAAATAAAGAAAAGGGCGCACCAGCCTAGTGTAATATCGTTGGGGTAAATGTACTCACAAAGGTACAAGAGTTGTTCGCATTGTACAGACGATGCCATGGAAGGCTGCAATAAGTAGAGTCCACAACACACTCCAACAAATCATACATTTTATATTATTTCTTTATGTGTAATCTATTAGCGCCACCTCAGTTATATAGTACCCTATACCATGGGCGTCCACTGAACTTTTTTCAGGGAGGGCATCATTTTAAGGTCATCCATGCTTTTTGACAATGTCATGAAGGGGAGGGGCTTAGTCATTATGACATAAAGCGCAGGAATGCAAAGGTTTGAGAAACCTGATGCAAAAGCTTAATAGAAGGATCAAGCTGCCATTGTCTGATTAGCAATTTCAATTTTTTTTCAAACCCCCCCTCTAGCGGCCGAATAGCGCCACTGAAACGATGGTAAAGCGCCGCTAAAACTTGCCCTATGGAGCGGACGCCCATGCCCTATACCTCTACTCTTTCCCTTGGGTACAGCTTTGTTCACAGTGGCTTTGAAATACATGTCTTTTTTATTTATAATATAATTTAATTCTAATTTTATTTTATTATTGCTGTGGTATTGCGAACGGTTGTGGCAGCCCTGCACTACAATTCAGTTGGCAGCTTTGCCACTTTGCTCTTCTGTGCCCCTGTGGGGACATGTGCATGTGTGTACACTCTCTGGGATGCGGGGTGGACCCGTATGGCCTAGCGATCCACTCCTTGGGGGGAGTTCGTATGGCTTGCAGGCTTGTTGTTCAGCCTGCAGGGTGACTTGGTCTGTATTGTTATGTCCTGCTTTTTGCCTCTAGTGACAGTGGCCTACTCCAATATGGCGGCCGCATTCACCTCCTGGAGCGTCACATCAGGGGACGATGGATGCTCTGACAGTGACGCTTTACAAAGCACTTCTGGTCCTGTGGCGCGGGATGAGAATACAGTATCTGCGCTCCACGTACGTCCCATCCGTGCGTCGCTATGGGGCGACTGCTGATGTCCTGGCGAAGACGCTGGGTTTCCACTTCCGGCTGCGTGGAGCGCAGATGAATCTGTTTGCGCTCTACGCATGGCCAGCGTGCACTATCCTTCACCTCCATCACCGCTGTGAGTTCTTGCGGCCAGCGATGACCCCCGCCGGCCATGGACAGTCTCCCCTCCACTGCCTACCCACAAGTAAGTGCACTCCTCTCTCCATGGAGTCATTCCATAACTACAGTAGCTGTGTTACTTTTAGCCGCCAGCTTCCCTGCTGAGACTTTTAGAGAGAGATATATGTGTGTGTACATTGATACATGTATTTATATATCTCCTTTCATATGCATATATGTTTATTTAGATATATATTTTTATTTCCATTTTTATTTTATTTTATTATTTTTTATATATCTATTTTATATTTATATTTTTACTTATGGGAAGATTTGTGCCTGCTATAGATCTATTGCTCCGTTTACCACAAACCATACTACTTGTGTTGCTTGCGTCTAGTTCACGATGCCCTCGGTGGCTCCTCCCCTCCACCTGGTTGGTGTACCGCATGCACATGGTCCTATATAAAGGGTAGAGTAGAGGTCTGTACACTGCTTGGTTCTGATGAAGAAGCTGTGCGCTTCGAAACACGTCAGCCGGCAGTGCATCCCACTATATCCTTTATGATTTGTTGGAGTGTGTTGTTGACTCTACTTGTTGCAGCTAGGGATAAGCTTCTTGTTCGCGTCGAACACACGTTCGACTCGAACATTGGCCGTTTGATCGTTCGATAAAGAACAAACTTTATGGTCCGTTCGCGCTAAATTCGTGTTGCGCGACACTGCCCATAATTCACTGCGGCATCGCAGTGCATTGCTGGCTGATGATTGGCCAAGCATGCACTATGACCTGCATGCTTGGCCAATCACAGCGCGGAAAAAATGGAGAGCCGTAATTGGCCAAAGCGAGGGTGGCTTTGGCCAATTATGGCTCAGAGGGTTTAGTACACGCCCCACACTATATAAGGCCGCCTGGAAGTCGGCCTTGTGTAGTGTGTTGGCGTTTGTGAAAGAGGCAGTTTCAGAGAGATAGACAGTGTCATTTATATTGAGTTAGATAGAGCAGGCAGGCGAGTCAGTTAGCTGCTGTTACAGTGTGTAGAGGATATATATGCATCCTAGGTGTTGTGTATATATATATTTATACACTGTATTGAGTTTAGATAGATCCGTTCCTGTTAGTCTCTATACTGTGACAGGCAGGCAGGTGATTGTGCTAGCTGCAGACAGTCAGGCCCCTTTCACACTGGGGCGGTTTGCAGGCGCTATTGTGCTAAAAATAGCGCCTGCAAACCAAGCCTAAACAGCGGCTGCTGTCTCTCTCATGTGAAAGCCCGAGGGCTTTCACACTGGAGCGGTGCGCTAACAGGACGTGAAAAAAGTCCTGCTAGCCGCATCTTTGGAGCGGTGTAGGAGCGGTGTGTTTACCGCTCCTACACCGCTCCTTCCCATTGAAAGCAATGGGAAAACAGAGGCGCATTGCGGGCGGTATTAACCGTTTTTCGTCCGCTAGCGGCCGAATACCTCCGCAATTCCGACGGTATAGTGCCGCTAATAATAGCGCGCTATATCGCCACCGCACCCACCGCCCCAGTGTGAAACCAGATTCAGTGTTTCACTGAGCCTGGTTTCACACTGGGGCGGTGGGTGCGGTGGCAGTATAGCGCCGCTATTTTTAGCGGCGCTATACAGTCGGAATTGCGGAGGCATTTGGCCGCTAGCGGTGCGGTTTTACCCCCGCTAGCGGCCGAAAAAGGGTTAATACCGCCGGCAATGCGCCTCTGTAGAGGCGCATTGCCGGCGGTATTACCGCAGTTTCCCATTGCTTTCAATGGGAAGGAGCGGTGTAGGAGCGGTAAACACACCGCTCCTCTCACCGCTCCAAAGATGAGGCTAGCAGGACTTTTTTTCACGTCCTGTTAGCGCACTGCTCCAGTGTGAAAGCCCCCGGGCTTTCACATTGGAGAGACAGCAGCCGCTGATTAGGCTCGGTTTGCAGGCGCTATTTTTAGCACAATAGCGCCTGAAAACCGTCCCAGTGTGAAAGGGGCCTTAATGTACTACTGTGTCCTTTGCATAGCGATCACCTAAAGCTCAGCTGGATACAGTTTTTCTCTATACTGTGACAGACAGGCAGGCCGGTGATTGTGCTAGCTGCAGACAGTCAGTGTTTCACTTAGTGTACTACTGTGTGCTTTGCATAGCATTCACCTAAAGCCTAAATTTTTGATGTAATACTTTTCAACAGGGCTCATTGCTGCGCTGTAAGTACACTATCTGTGAGGGGTTGCAGTGTTGTGGCACCAGCACCAGTGCCTAAGGCCCAATTTTTCAGCCCCTGTTCAACAGGGGCATGCAATTACAATTCTTGATCTAATAATTCACAGCAGGGCCCATTCCTGCACCCACCAAGAGTAACTGTGAGGGCTTACAGTGTTGTGGCACCAGCACCACCACCAAAGGCCCAATTTTTCCTACCACTGTTCAACAGTGGCATGTAAATACAATTCCTGATATAATAGTTGACAGCAGGGCATTCCAGCGCCCACCAAGAGTAACTGTGAGGGCTTACAGTGTTGTGGCAACACCAACACCTAAGGGGCAAATTTCTGCAGACTATATATGGCAGGCCCCTACTTTCAAACATCCAACTTACAAGCGACTCCTACTTGCAAACGGAAGGAGACAATAGGAAGTGAGAGGAAATCTACCCCATGGAAGGCAAATTCTCTCCTGTGATGCCCCGTACACACGATCGTTTTTCATGCCGTTAAAAATGCCATTTTAAAAAATGGCCATTAAAAATGATCGTGTGTAGGCTCCAGAGCATTTTTAACGACGTGAAAAACGGCCATTAAAAATTCCGGACATGCTCTCTTTTTTCACGTCGTTTTTCATGTCGTTTTTTTTTAACGACGTGAAAAACGATAGTGTGTATGCTTTCACGACGTGAAAAAAAACGCACATGCTCAGAAGCAACTATGAGACGGGAGCGCTCGTTTTGGTAAAGCTAATGTTGGAAATGGAGATGGCACATTCGTCACGGTGGAATTAATAGCATCGTTTTAATGCAGCGCATTCCGTTCTTCTTTTGATAATGCTTTAAAATTACCCTCTTTTGATAATGACATTGAGAGTTTTATGCCAAACTTGTTTCTAAAGTAATTCCAAATTGCTCTAATGATTATAAAATATTATTTATAAGCCGCACCTCCCTCCTAAATAATACTAATAATAATAAAATAATGTAATTCTCCTTTTTTCTTTAAATTTTATATTATTTTTGGTTATTTTTTTTTGCCCTTTTTTAAGTATTTTGGCTTAAATTATTATTGTGTAAAGTTACCACAACAACCTTCCAAATGTGTCTCATTTGGCCTCAGGGAGGTTTGTGTCCCCTGATAATAACAATAACATAATTTGAGATGTCCCTGCCTGCTTCCTAGTGAGCTCTCTTTTGAAATACAAATCACATAGTCAAGTATTTAAAGGGCACTCAATTTTTTTTTATTTCAGAACATTAACAAATTAAAGTGGAAGGCAGCACTGGAGAGCCTGCTTGCATTTGTGCATCCCTTTCACCCCACAACAACCATACAAGATGTCCAAACCAAAATAGAGATTAGATCCCCCCAAAAAATGAGCCCAATCTTGTCTTGAGCTCCCAGAGGTCAGGAGCCACAGCAGATAAGTCCTATATGTCCCCAGTCTGTGGTACTACAGCAGGCATTATTTTCTCCTCTTCCTTGTAGCCTTCTCTCCAGCCTTCTCTGCAGCCTTGGTTGGTTTCTTCCTTGGAGGCTGGGGATCAGGAGGAGAGGTTGTGGCAGGAGGAGTAGTAGGAGGAGGAGGAGGAGTAGGGACAACCTCCGTTATGTCCGTGTACCTAGTGAGTTCACCCAGCACGCCCTTATTGATGACTTTCAATAGCAGGGTCTCACTGAAAATTTTTTGCTGCAACTCCATTTGCCCTAGTTTGTGGGCGAGGACTGCGGCAAATCCCTCTTCAACAGAGGGTGCCTCTCTGAGGGCCGCTGTTGCCTCTCTGAGGAAGGCCCTGGTTTCCTCCTCCACCTGCCTACCTCTCCTTGGCCCTCGTGGTTTAACTACCAGGGGAGGCATCTGGGCTCTTGTGCTGGGCCCAGCCTCCTCCTGGGTGCCACTGGGCCCAGCCTCCTCCTGGGTGCCACTGG
Source organism: Rana muscosa (assembly GCA_029206835.1). Taxonomy (NCBI): domain Eukaryota; kingdom Metazoa; phylum Chordata; class Amphibia; order Anura; family Ranidae; genus Rana; species Rana muscosa. The sequence continues at coordinate 805,961,159 of CM055117.1, read as the reverse complement.
GCCCTGCCTCCTCCTGGGTGCCACTGGGCCCTGCCTCCTCCTGATCCCCAACATCACCCTCTTCCTGGCTCTGCTCTGGCTGTAAAAAAAGAAAGGGACATTATTTATTTTGCCACATCATCATTCACAGACATTGTTCACCTCTAGACATTGTTGAAATCAATGCCAAAAGTTATGTCCTTTTCATTGATTACGCATCCTGGTTTTGTTGTCTTTGTTGTCTTGGACACATAAAATTAGGCCACTACTGTATCTTGCTCTTCACAAACTTTATTGTACTGTACATACCTTTAACAATACTAACATCTATTTAAAATCTACAATTTTGTAGGATAGAAATATAGATAGCAAAACTTTACCTGGCTCCATATCTCCAAATCTGCCTCCTCAAGGCCCTGATCTTGATCCTCAGAGGAAGCCAGAGCAGGGTTGACAGGAAGGCTGGAGGACTGGCTGCAGGGTAGGCTGGAGGGTTGGGTACAAGGAAGGCTGGATTGACCTCTGGGGGGAAGGGTGGAGAGAGATTCCCGCACTTCCAGCTGGTCATCCAGAAAAGCAAGCTTACTGTAGTACCACAGACTGGGTTTATAAACCTTATCTGCTGGTGCACCTGACCTCTGGGACCTCAGGACCATAGTCTTCTGGGTCCTGTATGTCCCTCTGATGGTCCCAATTTTGTTTTTGACATCTTGGAGAGTTGTTGTGGGTATCTTTGTTTGCACAAATGCAAGCAGGCTCTCCAGTGCTGCTTTCCTGGCGTCTTTATTTTTTATTACCGCCACTTTTTGTTTGCCATAATATAGGGAGCTCTTGCCATTTGTCGATGAACTCCCCCATGAAGTCTGGGTTTTTAAAAGTATTCATGATATCTGTAAAAGCGAGAAACCAAAAAAATATATATATTTCAGGCAACATTCCTCAACTGTGCATTGTCTACATATTTTGAGCACACAAATCTCCTCGTCTGATGAACCTCAAAAAGTAAAATTGTTAGGTACCTTGGTCACGACGTTCGTTGCTAACTCTCTCTCCCGAAAAATGAACGTATTTCCCAGACATGGATCTTCACTTTATATACACAGCGCATGCGTGAAACTCCGCACGCTTTCCCCGCCCCTGACGTTCGATATTGTACTTTCCCCGCCCCTTCTCGCTCGTAGTGCTGAACAAAACATGGCGGAGACACAGGTGGCTGAGATTACCTCTACAGAGGATGAAATTACAGAGGAGCCCAAATCAAGACCCAGGAGATATAAGGCATCCAACATGTCATTCGAGGAAATGGTGGAGATGGTCGCCATTTTAAAGAAGGAGGATTATGATGCCAAGCATGGTCCATATAAAAGGCCTAATCTGGTCAAGTCCAGAATTATGGGCAAAGTGGTCAAAAGTCTCCACCAAAAATTTGGGGTGTGCAGAACGAAGGAACAGCTCAGAAAACGATGGTCAGATCTGAAGTTGCGGGAGGCCGACCAATATAAAAGAATCAAGAAAGTTATATTAAAAAGTAAGTTGTTTTTTTTGAGTTTCCATGGTACATATTATTTTCTTGTATTCTGTCGTGTATTTTTAACTTTCATATAGTACACTGAAAGATACCATCTTTTTTAGGCTCGTCCGCATAGTAAACGGACGTATTAAACCTCTTTCTCCGTACAGTTCCTCAAACGATGTTTTAGGATCATCCAGTGTGAACACCCATGTTTTTTGGTTTATTTGGGGGAGTACATTTGGGCCACACTTATTTTTGGTGTGCTAATCCAAAGGACATTTGTTCATTTGGAAAAACGATATGCATGGTAATGTTAAAGGGAGTGAATGCTCAGCAGCTGATGAAACATCTGAACGCAGTAGTACAAGTGTGGGCCTAAAGCCAAAAAGCTTGAGGGAGTCACACACAGGTGATCCAGTGTAGATACTTTGGGGTGTTACAATGTTTCAAATTTGTTTACAAAATGTATATGCTCTGTTTTGGCCTATGTATCCAATCATTTGTCCCGGTTGGCACAGGGGTTAAAAATTAAAATGGAGCATGCTTCAAAAGAATGATTACAAAGTTTTTTTTCATGTTTCTTATTTTAGCAAAATTGAGTCGCTACTAATGAAACTATTCCTTTTATTTCAATCTCCCTAGGGATTCGAAAAGCTACCTCAGATGAGACGAGAATTGCAATACCTACAACAATACCCCCAGAACCCCAGGATGGAGAGGAATGTGATGTTGTGGAAGTTGAAAGTGGCACCACCACAGGTCAGAGAGAAACCAGACACATGCATGTTAAATAGATGTAGGCCTACATATTCTATCCTACATATTTCTTTTTACATTTAGGTGCAGTTCTGGCCGAAGACCCCAATAAGTTGACACATCACAGTGCCCAGATCCTGATCCAATACCTGATGGTCTGCTGTCGTGACCTCGAAAAAATTAAGGGAGATTTGCTAGAGATCAGGGCAAATACAAAGCGGGTGGAGGAAAGGCTCCAAAATATCATGGCTGTGCTTGGGCGTGTCTAATGTTTTTACACCAAATAACGTTTTACTTGCAGAGATTTCTATTTTTTTGTGGTTATTTTACCCTTTAATGACTAGCACATGTTTAGCTTTTTCAAAATTTGGAGAACTATAGTTTGTTTATGCATGGCTGGTCATGCGTTTTAATACACCTGAAATTAAGGGAACATCCACATTTCTCTGGAAGTTGCCCACCTAAACAAAAAAAATAAAGGTATTTTTACATAACAAATCATTGTGGCTTCATTATGTAAATGTGGTGCTGAGTGAACTAATCAATGTTTGGTGTTTACACTGACAATGAAGGCTAATTAAAAGATTTTTTAATCCACATGGCAAAACAAGTGCACTAGGTAAACCTACCAGAAACATCAAACATTATACAATAAAAATGACAAACCAATCTTTACTTTTTTTAAAAGTTTTATTTTTTTGGTCTAAAATTATTAGAGATTGTCTGGCATTTCAATGGCCCCCCTACCCATAAAATAGTCCACATATTGGTTACGGACCTCACGTCCGGTTGGGGGGGCCAAGCCAGGACGGCCAGGTTCCAGGGCCACCAAAGTTTCGGCATTGATTAAAGAGGCCTCAGGCCCACTCAAAGATATATAACTCGTTGAATGCACCCTTAGGAAATTATGCAGCACACAGCACGTCATAACCACATGGTTCCATTTGTATGGGGCAAGGTGGATGGAGGTAAGGAAGAGGCGAAATCGGCTGGCCATGATCCCAAACGCATTTTCCACCACCCTTCTGGCTCTGGCCAGCCGATAATTGAAAACCCTCCTCTCAGGGGTGAGGGTGCGTTGCGGGAATGGCCTCATCAAATGGGGTCCCAGGCCAAACGCCTCATCTGCCACAAACACAAAAGGTAGTCCCTCCACATTCTGCTCCGCTGGTGGCAAGGCCAGCAGATCCAAAAGGAGCCGTTCTCCAAACTCCGTCTGGGCAAAAACTCCTCCATCAGACATCCTGCCATTCTTGCCAACGTCCACATAGAGGAACTCGTAGGTGGCCGACACCACTGCCATCATCACGACGCTGTGGAACCCCTTATAATTATAATAAAAGGATCCCGAATGGGGTGGTGGGACGACCCAAACATGTTTGCCGTCGATGGCTCCTCCACAGTTCGGAAAGTTCCATCGCTGGGCAAACTCGGAAGCCACATTCTGCCATTCATGTGGCGAAGAAGGGAACTGTGGAATTAAAGAAATAACAAATTAATACTTGGAGCCAGAAACATTGAAAGCTGATTTCATACACACATTCATGGCCAACATTGGTAGAAACTGTTAAAAACATAAAAAATTGGCAGCAAGAAAAAAAATAAAATAATAATAATTATGGGGGGGGGGGGGAGGGTTGAAGATGAGTTGGGAATATCACACATGAAGGCTGTAGCACTCTGTATTGAAGTTAACAAAAATGAAACATTCCTAGGCAAAATTTAGGGTGCGTTTTGGGTAAAGCACTACGATGGAACATATAATAAAAAACATGGAAATGACTAGGCAAGGTAGGTATGGCCCCAGGATAGCATGCTGGAGAGGTTAGGTAAGCCAAATTTACAGGTAGGCCTCAAACCCCAAACTTTAAATAATAAAACATGGGGAGAAAGGGGACATTCCCTGCAGCTAAGAATCATGTGAATTAGGGACTGCAAATAAAGCAAATTAAAAATATCCAAAAATAAAAACCATACAATGTGAATTTTTGAAGAAGAACACTTACCTTAATATAGTCCTCCTGCAAAACTTGAAGGATGGCAGAACAAGTCTCTGGTATAATGATCCCCAGAGCCTGGGGGGATATGCCTGTGGAGAACTTAAGGTCCTGCAGGCTTCTCCCAGTAGCCAGGTATCGCAACGTGGCGATGAGCCTCTGCTCAGCACTGATGGCTTCCCGCATAACGGTGTCCTGCCTGGTAATATAGGGGGACACCAAAGCCAACAGCTGCTGAAATACGGGGTCAGACATCCTGAGAAAATTCCTGAAATCATCAGGATTATTCTCCCTGATCTCCCGCAACAAAGGCATGTGACAGAATTGGTGCCGCTGGAGCAACCAATTCTTGGTCCATGAACTCCTCCTGACCCTGCTCATGGCATGGAGTCGGGATACAGCATGAACCCCTGCACCAACTACAGCACGAACTCTACGACGAGTACGTAGCCGCAACATGGCTAGATAACGGTCGGCTGAACAGAACGTACTAGAAGAATGCACGGAAGAACAGCAAGGCCTATGAAGAACAAGCTGAAAAACACGAACGTGCAGAGCAGGCCGCACTGAATAAACAGATACGAACTGACTACAAGCAGTGCTAAACAGATACGAACCCATAGGCGCAATCTGAACTCCCGAAAACGATCTTCAAAGCACGAAGACTGAAAAGCGCGAATCGTCTCTCACCAAACTTTTACTAACACACGGAAACACGGAATTAGCAAAAGCGTCCCAAAGGGTGGCGTCATTCGAACGGAACTTCCCCTTTATAGTGCCGTTGTACGTGTTGAACGTCACTGCGCTTTGCTTGATCGTTTTTTTTAATGATGGTGTGTACGCAAGGCAGGCTTGAGAGGAAACGAGGAGAAAAACGTCGGTTTAAAAAATGACATTAAAAACAATCGTGTGTACGGGGCATAAGAGTTAATATGTTAAAAAGGTGTCTCCTCTCCACTGATGCTTTATCACCAATCATTGTTTCAATAAAAAAACGACATTTTCCAAAAACATTTGTTATTGGGATGGAAAGTGAGGTGAAATGTTCTGAACAGGTGCACAGACAGCAAAACAAATGTTACAGGGATGATAACCCTTCCCTATGTTCTCCAAAAAGCTTAAAAATAGATTTTTGGGCTGGAGCTACACTTAAAAAATGTACCTGTTCCAAATTACAAACAGATTGTACTTAAGAACAAACCTACAGTCCGTGTCTTTTTTGCACCGCCTGTATACTGCTGTTCGGAGTATATAGGGCCTTTTTTATTTTGGGTGCGGGGTTCCCGTTAATATCCATACAAGACCCAAAGGGGCTGGTAATGGGCTGGGGTAGGGTGGGGGTTGATGGGGTAGCCATGCCATTTTTCTCAATGATTTTCATCCATATTGCCGGGACCAGACATTACATTAAAGCCGCAAGCAGTTTTAAATGGCTTTTTTTCCTTTAGAAATGTCATTTTGTGCAGGGACAGTTCTAAACAAGGGAAACACGTGCCACTTCACCGGCATACTTTAGACACCCCTCAGTTACGATATTTAAAGGAATATTTCACTTTTTTTTTCACTTTATGCATCATTAAAATCACTGCTCCTGAAAAAACGACTGTTTTAAAAGATTATTTTTACATTGATACATGTCCCCTCGGGCAGGACCCGGGTCCCCAAACCCTTTTTAGGACAATAACATGCATATTAGGCGTTATAATTAGCACTTTAGGTTTCGAACGTTTGCGTCCATTGTATTTAATAGGGTACTAAAGTTTGTGCGAACGTTCGGTCCGTTCGAAGGTTCTGGTGCGAACTGAACGGGGGGGTGTTCGGCTCATCCCTAGTTGCAGCCTTCCATGGCATCGTCTGTACAATGCGAACAACACTTGTACATTTGTGAGTACCTTTTCATTGATTTTATCTAATAAATTACCCCAACGATATTACACTAGGCTGGTGCGCCCTTTTCTTTCTTCTTTTTTTCGTTAACCAACTGTATCACTCCGCATGTGTAGGGCGCTGCTGACTCCGCGCGTTTTTACAAAAGTTCTTCGGTGTGGGCCTTTTTTGAGCCATGTGCAGCAGATCGCACCATTGCTGTTTGCAACATATGTCTGAAGCGTATCAAGCGTGGCCAAAACAGCAGCCGCTTGGGCACCACATGCTTGATCAGACATATGTCGACCTCCCATGCAGTCCATTGGCAACACTACTTAAAAGACCCACACCAAAGAACAAGGCATACCTCTCCTTGCTCCTCATCAGCTGGTAGACTCTGCCCATTTCGAGAATTTGTGGAATGTGCGGTACCTCAGTGGCAGGTTCCCAAACGCCAATTTTTTTCTCGGAAGGCCATTCCGGCTCTCCACTGACATGTGGAAGGCATGTCTTAGCCTCGTTGGACAGGGCGGTCAGCGGTAAGGTGCATATTACCGCTGACTCATGGTCCAGCAGGCATGGACAGGAACATTACCTTTCTTTCACGGTGCACTGGGTAACCCTGCTGGCAGCTGGGACCAATGCAGGACAGGGTGCAGTATTGTTGGAGCTTGTTCTGCCACCACGCCTCCAAAATGCTGGTAGTGGTGATTCTGCTACACCTCTCTCCTCCACCCCCTCCTCTTCTTCTTCCTCTATGGCCTCTTCCTGTGCAGATTTGTCCTCGGAACCGGCTGTGCTCCGTAGGCGTTCTAAGGGCTACGGAAGCACTCAGGCAAAAAGATGCCATGCGGTGCTTGAGTTGGTCTTCTTAGGGGACAGGAGCCACACTGGGGCAGAGATTCTGTCAGCTCTGCAGGGGCAGGCTCAGAGGTGGTTGACGCCACGCCAGCTTCAGCCAGGAATGGTGGTTTGCGACAATGGCACCAACCTCCTGTCTGCCCTCTGACAGGGACACTTGACCCATGTGCCCTGTTTGGCTCACGTCCTTAATTTGGTGGTGCAGCGGTTCTTGTGCAGGTACCCGGGCTTACAGGATCTCCTGAGGCAGGCCAGGAAAGTCTGTGGGCATTTACGCCTGTCATATAATGCGAGTGCTCAGCTGGCAGACCTTCAAAAGGAATGCAACCTGCCCAAGAACCGCCTCATCTGTTACATGCCCACCAGGTGGAACTCAACGTTAACAATGCTGCAGCGGCTGCACGCGCAGCAGAGGGCCATCAATCAGTACCCGTGCGACTATGGCATCAGGACAGGGTCAGGGGAGCTTGGCTTTTTTAGCCATGCTAGTGGGTAATGATCAAGGATGCATGCACTGTCCTCTCACCATTTCAGGAGGCCACGAGGATGGTGAGCAGTGACAGTGCATGTGTAGTGATACTGTCCCTCTTGTCTTTCTGTTGGAGCACACGCTGCATGGAATAATGGATAGGGCACTTGAGGCAGAACAGAGGTAGGAAGAGGAGGACTTCCTTTTTATCCAGACAGTATTCCTGTGTGCCCGCCGCTCACACAGGAAGAGGAGGAGGAGGAGGAGGAGGATGAGGATGATGAGGATTGTGTCAGCATGGAGGTGGAGCCTAGCACTCAGCATCAGCAGCATTCTTCAAGGGATCATTTACAGTCCCCAGAAACCCATGGACTTGTACGTGACTGGGAGGAGGTGGCTGCGGATCATGTCACCCTTAGTGACCCAGAGGACCCAGAGGACTCCAGATCGAATGCCTCAGCAAACCTACGCTGCATGGCCTCCCTGATCCTGCAAAGCCTGCAAAAGGACCCTCGGATTCGTGTGATCAAGGAGAGGGATCACTACTGGCTGGCTGCCCTTCTTGATCCACGTTACAAGGGTAAGGTTGCTGAACTTATCCAGCCGTGGCAGAGGGAGCAGAGGATGAAACATCCCTTTCTGCAAGGGAGGCCTTGCAGAAAGTTTTGTGCAACACGTTTTCAGAGCCTGGGAGGTTACAAATTCCTGGTCCTGGACAACGTGTTGCTGAGGCTTCGGTCAGTCACAGAAGGAGCGGTGGAGAAGGTGGCCATCTGACCGATGCATTCAGACAATTTTTTTATGAATGTGAGATCCCTTCAAGACTGCCTATGCTGATGCTGAGTGACTATCCTGTTATGCTGAGTGACTATCCTATTCCTCCTCAATGTTCATGTTGATAGCTTCTAAGAACATTTTTGGTTCTGGGCACCACCACCAGTGGCTAAGGCCCAATTTTTCTGCCCCTGTTTAACAGGGGCGTGTAATTACAATTTTTGCTGTAATATTTTGCAGCAGGGCTTGTTCCTGTGCTCAACTACAGTATCTGTGAGGGGTTGTAGTGTTGTGGCACCAGCACCAGTGCCTAAAGCCCAATTTTTCTGCCCCTGTTTAACAGGGGCGTGTAATTACCTAGACCTAGAACTCATTAAAGAACTAAAGACCTAGAACTCATTAAAGTCAGGAAAGTAAAAATGCGAAAGGACTTAGAAATTGGCTTGGAGTCGCTTTGTTCCAATAAGTCATTAGTAATTAGACCTGCCGATAAGGGAGGGGGGATAGTCATCCTAGATCGGTGTGACTATCTAAAAGAGATTCACCGTATCTTTGATGACGCCGAAACTTATACACCTCTAAGCAGGGACCCAGTGATTAGATATAAGAAGGATTTAGAGGTCATTGTTGACCGGGGTTTAAACAAGGGTATATTGAACAAAAAGGAGAGGCTTGAGAGGCGCTGCATATGACGCGCACGCCAACCCTCACTCTGAGCCGAGTGATGTGTCTGTACCCCACGTGATGTGTCACGTGTCACGCCGATGACGTGCGGGGGTTGGGTTTGGTCTGCCCCTTTGCCGTCTATGTCGGACGTTGGAACATGTGGCTCAGCGTGAGGGTTGGCGTGCTGCGTCATATGCAGCGCCTCTCAAGCTCCTTCAGCCGGACTTTAATATATAGACATACCCCTTGGATGCACCAGGGCCAATCACAGTGTCCATAGTGTATTCCACATGGAGGCTTGGAGTGCACACCGTGACGCCATCTTTGATGACCAGGAAGCAGTTGCTCACGTGTTGGACACCCAGGGGAGGGTGTCTTCATTGTGGGGTCACATTGTCTATAAGTTTCTGGAGGGCAACAGTGGAGGGATACCCCAGACGATGCACTATGTTGCGAAATGCGTCGGGAGACTCCACTGTTGCCGTTTTTTACATTTTGATAAGCGCTTGTATCATCTCCTAAATGTAAGTGTTCCTACCTACATTAAATTCAATTTATATACAGTATCACGCTATGTGCCCTTCTCTTTTCCATTTATAATCCACCTGGTTCCTTTCCTGGCATCACTGGGTAATCACCCCCAAGCACTTAATATCAGCTTACCCTCCTGCGCTTGTCTGATGTGAGAGATGTTTTTGGGAACTACAGCAGAGGATCCAGTTTCTACAGTGGTTTATACCATGCCCAGTTCCCCCTTTGAACGTATGTTTTTTGGGGTTCATTGTTTCCGGTAAGCCTCTCCTATATTGGTGGTGGCCATCTTCACTTCACTTGTTTTTTTCAAGATTGTGGGAGCACCAACACTCTATTTACATTGAACTTTTTCATTGTTTTCACTACATCAGCAACCTTTTATGTGTTTTTTTATATGGACATTTGTTTACTGATTCGGTATTGAGCACAGTGTTCATTCGCTTGGTGTAATTTTTGTATTTTATAACTCACATATTTAGCGCTACAATTTATGTATGTATTTCACGTTTTTTAAGTGAACTTATCTTTTAAGGCTTCTATTCAGCAGCTGTTTAAGTCTAAAGTTGCCTAGGTGCATAGAAGAGGATTTAGCTAATAATTGTTATTTGCAGTTCTCATATGATCGTGTGACCACTCAGAGCAGTTACAGTACTGTTCCAATCTTCCAGTGCCTCCTCAGCACTTTGTAGCTGTCCTAGGGATCAGAGTGATCTTCAGAGGGTGCTGCAACTGGAAATTCAAGATTTTAATTAATGTCCTTCCATTGTGGGGAACTTTTTGAGGGAGATGTTCATTTGCCGTTTGTCTGCTAATGTACAGAAAGGTGACACTAAAGTGTGAATAGGCCCTCAATGTTTTATTGTTTATGTTAAATAAGAATTAATTGTCTGAAAAAAGAGCCTCCTACATATTGTTTATATATCTCATTTTGTGGCTAGCCAACAGCAAATTCTCTGTTGTGTACACATTGCTATTTTTGTCTCCATGTTATTCGGCAACCATGAGTTCTATTTTTGCTTATTAACTGATTAAATCATATTTATTATTGAAATTTATGCGATGCTGTTTTAATAATGTATACTATTTCTAATTCCATGTAGGAGGTCCACATTAACCTATTTACTGCAGCCTAATGTAAAGCATTATTTCTATTATCAATGTTTGTTTAAATCAATGAGCCATGTTATATTAAGGTTTCTTGATAAATATGGCTAATCTCAATTCAATTATGTATGTACAAACAGGCATTTATGTTTATCCAGTGCCAGATTTATTTCTATTAATCACAGAGAGACCTATAAAGTGGTAATCAGGCATGGAAAATGTTGGAGAGAATAGAGTAGTGTAATAAAAATATTAAACCTATAATAATCAATAAGATACTTTCTCTGACTCATTTAGATGCAATTGCAGCTGCTACAGATGATACCGAAGAACGGACAAACCCTCAGGCACATAGAATGCCAGCTGAGAACATACATAAATGTTTTCTTTATTTGGTTGGTTAATAGACTTATGTGAAAAGAAAAACTAAGGGATTCTACAAAGAATGAAACTTTGTGCCCAAATGTCTTATGTTCACAAAAACAAGCCTACCATTTATTGTATGTAATATAGACTTGTCATAGAGCTTAATAAAAATACTGCAAAATTGTAACACTATATAGTCCTTCTGCAAAACATTACAAAGACAAAATGGATCTATACAATTATTTGCTGTCCTTAAAGTGGAATTCCAGGCTCTTACTAAGCTCAAAACTGCTCCCACCCCACTTCTAACTCCTAATTCTAACTATCCTATAGAAGGAAGATACTTATGCTTACCTATTCTCAGGGTGGTTTGATGCGGTCACATGATCTCTCCAACAGCTGGCTTTAGTGGACAGGAGAGAACACCAGCAACACCTGGTAATGCCTGGGTGTTGACATCACCCATAGGCTTATTATGTGGCATACATTGTCCGCTGTCCCTCCTCTCCCCTGAAGCTGGTGCATGGAGTCAATCATGTGACCAGACTAGAGAGATACCCTGAGAATGGGTAAGTATAAGCACTTTAACAACTAAAGATACATTTTTAAAAAGAGCAACTCTTAAAGAAGACCTGAACTGTGGGAGATATGCCTAAACAAAAGCAATCCGAGGTCACAGGACTAGTCACCGGTATTGTCTATAGGATCCCTGCTGCAGATTTTTCCCCATTACTGACTTACTGTACTTACAGTATCTTGCTAGAGGCAAAGCTTTGCTCAATCATGTCAAAGCAATTTCCCTTGTGACCGATCATCTAAAGACTAATGAAGTAACGCGAGATCTGTGCACAGCAAGTTCTCACTACAACTTCCTCTCTGACAAAAAGGGCAGTGGGTAGCACAGTAATGGCATCCCAAAATAATTTTACAAAATTTAAAATCTGTATGTGAAAAAGGAAAAAAAGTGAAGTATTGCAAAAATGGTCTGTCCACCTGAGGATAAAAGTGGGCCTGGGAGCAAAAGAGTTAAAGTGCAGTGTGAAATAAAGTCAGTGTTCAAGAACTTCCTATTATGTGGTGACAATTGTTTCCCAGTAGTGTTGGTGTGTTGTCAATCCTATCAAATGGGCCCCTTGTTGAGACTACAAGCAATCATGCCAACGCACATTGCACAGGCATGGTCCACAATTATCGCTAACAGTAATGGAATTCACAACTAATGATTGCTAATGAAGCAAGTGCATGAAAAAAGAGAGAAGAAGTGGCCAAAAGAGCCTAAAGGAGAGCAGCAGCACTGAAATGAAAAAAAAGATGAAAAACAAACCATAGTGGGGGAAAAAAGCAATTGTTTATGATACACTGTTCTTTAGCAAACTGAATCTCATCCAATTTGAGTATAAATCTACTTAAAAGTGAGGACACAGCTTTACCTTATTCACTAAGCTATATAAGCTTTCACTTTGCAAAGTGCACCTTTTATACCCTTTAGTAAATCAGCTTCTAGGTCTGAAAAACAGTAAGAATGGAATATATGTGGCCTGCACATTCTGAAACTCCAAAAATGGTGTCCTCAAAACATCAGATTTCTGTAAACAAGACCATTTTAAGTAGGTGGCGTGGTGCGCTATAGGTATATCTGATTAGGAAAAAAGATGCTCTGCGAATGTCTGAATTGGCTTTTTTTTTTTCAATTTTGACAGGTGTTTGCTCTTGTGCATAGAAGCTGTTAGTTATGTTTAAAAAAAGAAACACTTTCGCACTTCATTACTACATGATTCAGCAATGTTAATGCCCAAAAAATATTTTATGTTCACACTTGGTTCATGAAATAAACATAAAATTGCCTATCTGGGAGATCAGAATAACATATTTAAAGAATAAATAAACCTTGTGTAGCGATACCCTCAACTTAAGAGAGCCGCAAGTTTTGATTTGGGCCCTGAGTACAGCTTCCCCAACCCCCCGGCAATCTGCTCTACCCGCTCTGGCACAGTTAACCCACAGCAATTTCACATAAACAATCACTTATGCTTTAAATGTGGGTGTGTGGATTGATAACTCAGACTCATAGACAATGTTGTAAATAATAACTGACTTTACTGCTAGTGGTAAGATAAAAGGAGATAACATGCATGTAACATTTGGGTTCACAACACATAAGCAGGTCCCTGCAGTTATAAATCACAATACTGTTTTTGTGTGTACCAGCAATGGAAAGGGGACGGAACGCCACGTGGGGCGACCGTTACCTAAACACCCTGTGGTGTGATAACTAACTTATAACTATCTAACGGATCAGGCCTGATCCCTAACCATGAAACTCAGTCTTAGAAGAAACACAAATCTTCACCGGCACAGGATCTGTAAAGGTGGTGCACTTGAAGTATTTAAAACCATGTATTTGTAATCCAATAGGGGGGGGGGTAATTCCCCCTTTTCACCGGAGGTGTTAGGCCTCGGAAGTCTAGTAGGCACAAAGTATAAAAGTAACAGTTTAAAGATGAGCTTTCGCTCGCTCACCACTCCGGAACACTTCCCTCAGTCCGGAACTTCCACCGGCTGTGTCGGTCCTCGTCCACAGCGGCTTCTGCTATCGGATCCCCGATCCAGATAACTTTAGAAGAGATGAGTCTGAATGCCACCCAGGCTCGCAAAGGGGGTGGAAGGCTCTTTGGTTCGCTCCACAGGCCCCAGGCTTCAGGCCTGGAACAGCACAGATCCGCACCGGTGTATCTCTCTCTGCCTCCCCGTGTCCAAAAAGAAAGAGCTAGGCCTCGCCCCCTCCTTATATTCCTTCCCCTATGAGTCTCTGGGGCATAACTCAAAACATCCTGTGAACCAGTGGAGCTCTGGGAACCGTAGTTCTTTCTCCTAATTAAAGGGGAAACACCCCGCTACACACTCCCCCCACTAAAACTCTTTGGTCCCCAAAGATAAACAATTTAACAACAATTCTGAAACAATCTACTGAATGCGGAGTATGATGTTGGTACAGGGAATTTCCACCAAAACTCAGAGGTGGGGTTCCCTGTACCACAGGTCACACTAGCATGGGTGGCCTGTCTAACTGTGCCAGAGAGTGAGCTGGGGTTGCCTTCCACCAAATGAACAGTGGAAGGATCTGAGCACTCAGTACTTCTTCTGGCAGTGGCAACAGAGTCCTCTGAGCTTTTTCCCATTTGAGGGTAGGTTAATTTCCTGGGAGGCCTCACGACTCTGTAAGTTCTTTGCTCCCTTGGGACTTCAGGCTCAGGTACCACAGGCTCTGTGTCAGGAACACTTTCTGACATCATCACTGATTCTGGGGCCTCTGTCTCTTCTTCATCTGAGTACAGGCCCGGAATATCTTCCCAGCATTCAGGCACACCACTGGATGGAATGAACTCTGTAGCTTCTGGGTTCAGGGTCCCATCCTGCATATCCTCAGTGGGTGGAAGGTCTATGGTGGGATTTTCCGGGGTTGGGGAAGGCCATAGCCACTCCAGTTCTCCTCTCCCATCTTCACTTGGTTGAGAAGCCTGTCCACCTCTAGATCGAGAGGTCTGAGACCGAGTGTTGGGTCTGGGAGTATCCAAGATGGAAACAGATTCCGGTAGGTTCCTCACTGGAGGTATCCTGACTGCTTCTTTAAGCGGGAGTAAGTGGTTTCTGTGCCAGGTCTTCAAGGGTCCCACTCTCCCCTCTGGCTTTAACTTGTACACCGGTAGTCCAGGGAGTTTCCTACAAATAACGTAAGGCTCAGACCTCCACCTATCAGCAAGTTTGTGCTTCCCTGGGATCCCTAGGTTGCGTAGCAGAACACGGTCTCCAGGCTGCAGGTCTTGCACTCGAACCTTCAAATCATAGTTTCTTTTATTTCGGGCCCCTCTCTGGTCTGAGGCCGCTTGGGCTTGTTCATAGGCCGCTTTAAAATTATACCTAAGTCTGTCTACATATCCTTTGTGGGAGGTAGCAGAGGTATAGTCTAGAGAAATGCCAAAGGCCAGATCCACTGGCAATCTTGCTTCTCTCCCAAACATGAGGCGGTAGGGAGAGTAACCCGTCACATCACTGGTGGTGCAATTGTAGGCATGCACCAAAGTGGATATGTGTTGACTCCAATGCTGCTTCTTCTCTGTCTCCAGAGTCCCCAGCATGTTTAACAAAGTCCGATTAAACCTCTCAGGCTGGGCATCTCCTTGTGGATGATAAGGGGTAGTCCTGGTCTTTTCCACTCCCAGGGAGTCCAGTAGGTTCTGGATCAGGCGACTCTCAAAGTCCCTTCCTTGGTCGGAGTGGATTCTCTGTGGTAATCCATAGTGGACGAAGTATTTTTCTAGAAGCACCTTAGCTACAGTGGAAGCCTTCTGGTCTCTGGTGGGGAACGCCTGTGCATAACGGGTGAAATGATCGGTTACCACCAGAACATTTCCCAATCCACTCAAGTCGGGTTCGAGGCAGAGAAAGTCAATGCATACCAGATCCATTGGGCCTTGACTCTGTAGGTGGCCCATTGGGGCAGCTTGATGGGGTAGAGTCTTCCTCTGGATGCATCGTGCACAGGAGTGGCAATATTCCTCCACTTCAGCCCTCATACAGGGCCAATAGAACCGGCTTCTGACAAGTTGGAAGGTTCTTTCAGCTCCCAGGTGACCATGCTGGTCATGTAAGGCAACCAGCACAGTCTCTCGGTGCTTCTCTGGGAGAAACAACTGCCATTTATCCTCGGAGTCATCAGAGGGGCCCCTTCGGTAGACCACTCCCTGATGGACCTGTAGCTTGTCTAGCTCTCTCCTTAGCAGACGAGCCTCCTTGGAGGGGTGATGTCGAAGTTTCTCTGGACTCTCGTTTTCCAATGCTTCAAAGACCAATCTCCCCATGGGGTCTTCCAATTGGTCGCACCTCAGTTCCTTCTTAGACAGCTTCGGTAAGCATTCCTCTTCAAGTTGAGTCACCCCGCAGTAGTGTTTTGGGACTCCCACTGTGGTAACTCCTATCTCCTCGGCTCTGGAGCCCCCTCTGGCTTGAAATTCAGCCCCCTGACAAAGGGCTCGCACTCCCTCCGGTGCTACCTGAGTCCAGTCCTCCCAGTCATCAGCCATGGTATGAGATCTTCGGGACAGGGCATCTGCATCCCTATTTCCAGTCCCTGGTCTGTATTTAAGACTGAAGTTGAACCCAGATAATGCAGCCAGCCACCTGTGTCCTGTGGCATCCAACTTGGCAGTGGTGAATAGGTAAGTCAGAGGGTTGTTATCTGTTTTTACTGTAAACTCTGCCCCATAAAGGTAGTCTCTTAGTTTGTCCACCACTGCCCATTTGAGGGCCAAGAACTCCAACTTATGAGTGGGGTAGTTCTTCTCCGAGGGGGTCAGACTCCGACTCACATAGGCCACTGGTCGCAGTTGCTCTTCATACTCTTGGTAGAGCACTCCACCTAGGCCTTCATGACTAGCATCAACATGTAACTCGTATGGTCTGGTGGGATCAGCATAGGCCAATACTGGGGCTGTGGTGAGGCTCCTCTTCAGGGTTCTGAAGGCCTCTTCACACCTGGGGGTCCACTGATCTTGAACCAACTCCCCAGGTCTTCTGGGTCCCTGGCCATCCTCTTCCCCTTCAGTCTTGAGCAGTTCATTTAGGGGCTTGGCAATACGGGCAAACCCATCCACAAACCTCCTATAGTAGGAGCAGAAGCCCAGGAAAGATCTAAGTTCAGTGACTGTTGTGGGTCTTGGCCAGGAGGTAACTGCCTCCAACTTCTCAGGATCAGTAGCCACCCCCTTTTCAGACACTATGTGTCCCAGATAGTTCACCGAAGACTGGTAGAACCGACACTTCTCGGGGGAAAGCTTTAGTCCCTCTTCACTAAGCCTTCTCAACACTTTCTCCAATCGGGCCTCATGTTCCTCCAAAGTTCTCCCGAAGACAATGACATCGTCCAGGTACACGAGGACTTCTATGAGGTTCATATCTCCGACAGTCTTCTCCATGAGACGTTGAAAAGTAGCTGGGGCCCCAGATAGGCCCTGAGGCATTCTATTAAACTCAAAGAACCCCACAGGAGTTATGAAAGCGGTCTTTTCTTTATCCTCTGGGTGCATGGGAATTTGATAGTACCCGCTCTTGAGGTCCATCACGCTGAACCACTTGGCTCCAGACAAACTCTGTAAGGCGTCCTCTATCCTTGGCGTGGTGTACTGATCAGGGGTGGTCCTCCTGTTGAGAGTTCTGTAGTCAATGCAGAGCCTCAACGACCCATTCTTCTTCCTGACCACCACTACTGGAGAGGCATAGGGGCTTCTGGATTCTCGAATCACCCCAGTCTTTTTCAGTTCTGCAAGCTGCTCCCTCAGATCCTCCAGATCTGCCAGCGGAACCCGCCTGACTCTCTCCCTGAACGGTTTGTCTTCTTGCAGGCGGATGCGGTGGGTAGCACTCCTCGCACACCCCACATCGAATTCATCTTTGGAGAAAATCTTCTCCCATCTAGTCAGCTGGGCCTTGGCTCTCTCTTTCCAGGCTCCAGGTAAATTCGGGTTCTCCATGGAAAGTTTTTCCCAAACATCTCCTTCTTCACCCGTCCCCTTTACTTCTGACCAGCTGACTGGGACAGCAGGACTCACCTGTCCCAACAGCATCCGGGCAGGGATCTCTATGGCCCTTTCTGTAGAGTTCCTCACACTCACCGGGACTCTTCCCCTGGCTTTCTTCAGGGCCTTGATTGGAATCACTTCCGGTATCACTTCCAGGCCAGAGTGATCTTCCCTTGGGTCGGATTCCAGCATGACAAAGGGACCAGGCTGCTCCCAGGTGAGCTTCACAGTGGCCCTGAGGCAAGCCACCTGTCCGGGCTGCAGCACCACTCCTTCTCTCCCCAGTCTCCACACCTTCCCTATCCCCTCTCCTGGGGTCTTCTGCTCCAACACTAACCGTTGGTAGGCTGTCTTCAGCATGGGATGGATGTTTGGATCTTGATGGCTCCTCATCTTCACCAGGGGCGTCAGAAGTCTTCTCACTAGATCCGTATTGGTGCCTATGATGAGGGACATCTTGCTGGCCCCGGGTGGTCTAGGACACACAACTGCCAGGGTGTCGAACACTTCTGTCTTCCCAGCCACAGAGGGGTCGAATGTCAGCTTTATGGGCAGATAACCATCATAGGGGAACCTCTGCGTTCCCAGGCCCCATATCTCCAGCTCTTCTATCTTCTGTATAGGCAAATGGCTTAAGTGCCTATCGTAGAAGTCTCTGTACAACAAAGTCACTTGAGCTCCAGTGTCCAGGAGGGCCTTCGTATATACTCCTTCCACCTGGATAGATACAGTGGGGGATGGGCCGACCAATTCTTCTGGGTACGGCCGGGTTGAGGTCACTTTCTTCTGAGGACTTGTCTTCATCCAGTTTGTTTTTGACTTTATTCTCTCTTGAGCCCGGTATGCATTGACCTTCCCCACCCTAATGGGAGTACAAACCCGCTGAGGGATGTTATTGTCTCTTGGTTGTAGGCATTCCTTCTTGGGAGTGCTAAATTTCTTCTGAGGGGTCTTGTCCCCTCTCTCTGGTGTGTATCTTGGTTGAGAGACCCTAGATTCCTTCTGAGGAGTTTTGTTCTCTCTCTTTTGCTTCCTTTCATTCAGTTTGGAGCTCACTGAAAGAGATGGGCACCCGGTTGACTCCCTCACCGGGGCCCTCTGGAGTTTCCCGCCGGCTGGCGATTATCCATTTTCTTCTTCTTGGGACTGGAACACCTACTGGCAAAGTGGCCACTGCCCCCGCAGTTGTAGTATAGCATCTCTTCTCGGTCCTGTATGGAGGCTGGTTCTGAGGTATTCGGGAACAACTCCTTTCTTGGACTTGGTTTCTCTGCTCTTCTTTGATCTTTCTCCATCAAAGAGGTCAGCATCTCCAACACTTGGGACATTTGTGATTTCAAAGTGTCGACTTCTGCATCTCTTTCCGGGCTCTTGACCGAACTGACCAACACTGGTACAGGGGTGACACTCACCCTGGCCACCTGCTGATCTCTCTGCAGCGCCTCTTCGTCCCTAATAATTTTTATTAGATCAGAGTAGGTCAGTGACATTCCTCCTCCTGAGGTTTTCAGGTGCAGCCAGACTGGGTCTGAGCGCCGCGCTCCCCTCATGATCTGCTTCATTCGTTCTTCATCCGCATCTTTGGGCAGCATTCCCTTCTTCAGGACGATCTTGCATAACAGCCTGTTCAACCTTCTAACATACTCTGACAGTTTCTCATTCGGCTGCTGGAAAGTATGTTCAAATTGGTAGACCATCTCTGTCACCTTCTCCAGCTGTCCAAACTCTTCCTGCAGCATGGCCAGACAATCTTGAGCTGTACAGTTTGCATTTCCAAACCGGAAGCTCTTCACCGCTTCTGCCGCGGCACCTTTCAAACTTTCTAAAACTCGTTGTCTTTTCTGTGCTTCAGGCACCTCCCATGCCTCTACTGCTTGTAATGCCTGTTCCACCCAAGTGTCAAAATCTTCCTCCCCCGCAGGGACGGGGAGCTCCCCCGAGAATGTTTTTAGTCTCCGGTAGCTAGTCTCTACGTGCACTGTGCTTGTCTTCTGACAGTTTGTTAGTAGATCCCCTAACGCCTTTATTAGTTCGGGTGATATGGCCGTGGCAGGTGCAGGCGTCACCGGAGGTGTCGCTCCGTCTTTCCTCTCTGGCGGGGTACGGGCCGCAACCTGCGGTGATCCCGTTGGTGATAGCTCTTTCTTAATAGCGTGCGCCAAACTATAAGATCTGTTATCCGGCATCCGCGCATATTTGCATTTACAAGCCTCTGGCTTCCTATCTGAATATTCCACTAGCGTATACTGGTGTGAGGTGTCTGGGTCTGACTTCATTAACCCTTCCATCGTTTCGGTCGACCATTCCTGACCCGGAATGTTAATGACCACTGACTGGCTTGGATCTGTCTTAGCTACTTCACACCACGTTCTGATGTCTTTCGGGTCCATGCCGGTAAGTCTTGGCGGGCTCTCACCGCTGTCTCAGTAATCCCGGATTTACGAGCCCCCACGTGTAGCGATACCCTCAACTTAAGAGAGCCGCAAGTTTTGATTTGGGCCCTGAGTACAGCTTCCCCAACCCCCCGGCAATCTGCTCTACCCGCTCTGGCACAGTTAACCCACAGCAATTTCACATAAACAATCACTTATGCTTTAAATGTGGGTGTGTGGATTGATAACTCAGACTCATAGACAATGTTGTAAATAATAACTGACTTTACTGCTAGTGGTAAGATAAAAGGAGATAACATGCATGTAACATTTGGGTTCACAACACATAAGCAGGTCCCTGCAGTTATAAATCACAATACTGTGTGTGTGTGTACCAGCAATGGAAAGGGGACGGAACGCCACGTGGGGCGACCGTTACCTAAACACCCTGTGGTGTGATAACTAACTTATAACTATCTAACGGATCAGGCCTGATCCCTAACCATGAAACTCAGTCTTAGAAGAAACACAAATCTTCACCGGCACAGGATCTGTAAAGGTGGTGCACTTGAAGTATTTAAAACCATGTATTTGTAATCCAATAGGGGGGGGGTAATTCCCCCTTTTCACCGGAGGTGTTAGGCCTCGGAAGTCTAGTAGGCACAAAGTATAAAAGTAACAGTTTAAAGATGAGCTTTCGCTCGCTCACCACTCCGGAACACTTCCCTCAGTCCGGAACTTCCACCGGCTGTGTCGGTCCTCGTCCACAGCGGCTTCTGCGATCGGATCCCCGATCCAGATAACTTTAGAAGAGATGAGTCTGAATGCCACCCAGGCTCGCAAAGGGGGTGGAAGGCTCTTTGGTTCGCTCCACAGGCCCCAGGCTTCAGGCCTGGAACAGCACAGATCCGCACCGGTGTATCTCTCTCTGCCTCCCCGTGTCCAAAAAGAAAGAGCTAGGCCTCGCCCCCTCCTTATATTCCTTCCCCCATGAGTCTCTGGGGCATAACTCAAAACATCCTGTGAACCAGTGGAGCTCTGGGAACCGTAGTTCTTTCTCCTAATTAAAGGGGAAACACCCCGCTACACTTGCTAAAAGAAAATTTAATTCATACCCATTTTCAGTAGCACCAGCAATGTATAATTCTCAATATGCTTTGCTCGTTCTATAAAAGGAAAGCTGTGTCTTAAAATCTCTAGCAAAAAATTCATGAGAAGAGGTAAAATAGAGGAGGCTGTCTGTTTTTCTCATTGTTATTTGAAAAAGGTTATTCTAGACATGCCTTTTTATGTACACGTTTCTTGTCAGTTGATATTAATAGCTGCTAACTAGGGATGAGCCGAACACCCCCCAGTTCGGTTCGCACCAGAACATGCAAACAGGCAATAAATTAGTTCGAACATCTGAACCTCGTTAAAGTCTATGGGACACGAACATGAAAAATCAAAAGTGCTAATTTTAAAGGCTTATATGGAAGTTATTGTCATAAAAAGTGTTTGGGGACCCGGGTCCTGCCCCAGGGGACATGTATCAATGCAAAAAAATGTTTTAAAAACTGAAGTTTTTTCGGGAGCAGTGATTTTAATAGTGCTTAAAGTGAAACAATAAAAGTGAAATATTCCTTTAAATTTCGTACTTGGGGGGTGTGTATAGTATGCCTGTAAAGTAGCGCTTGTTTCCCGTGCTTAGAACAGTCTCTGCACAAAATGTCATTTCTGAAGGAAAAAAAGTCATTTAAAAGTACTCGCGGCTGTAATGAATTGCCGGTCCCGGCAATACAGAGAACAGTCATTGAAAGTCATTGATAGATACAAAAATAAAAAATGCATGGGGGTCCCCCCAAATTCAATCACCAGGCCCTTCAGGTCTGGTATGGATATTAAGGGGAACCCTGCGGCAAATTTTAAAGAAAAATGGCGTGGGGTTCCCCCCAAATATCCATACCAGACCCTTCAGGTCTGGTATGTATTTTAAGGGGAACTCCGCGCCAAATTAAAAAAAATATGGCGTGGGTTCCCCCCAAAAATCCATACCAGACCCTTATCCGAGCACGCAACCAGGCAGGCCGCAGGAAAAGAGGGGGGACGAGAGAGCACCCCCCCTCCTGAACCGTACCAGGCCACATGCTTTCAACATAGGGAGGATGCCCCCATGTTGACAAGGGCCTCATCCCCACAACCCTTGCCTGGTGGTTGTGGGGGTCTAGAAGCGGGGAGCTTATCGGAATCTGGAAGACCCCTTTAACAAAGGGGACCCCCAGATCCTGCCCCCCTATGTGAATTGGTAACGGGGTACATTGTACCCCTACCATTTCACAAAGAAAGTGTAAAAAATAAAAAAAAAACACACAGACACAGTTGGGATAAGTCCTTTATTAAAAAAAAAAAAGAATAAAAAAAAAAAACTCCAGCAGTGGTAATCCACTCTCAATCTCCACTCCAGTGATGTCGGTATCCTGGGATGGATGATCTCTCCAGGCTCCAGCGATGAGGAACAGCACACGATCCTCTCTTCGCCAGAACGGAGACACGCCGGGAATCACGCGGCTTCAGCCAGTGACAGTTCTTATGTAGCTGAGGGCGGGGCCACCCGTCACATGACCCCATCCCCCTCTGACGCAAGGGGAAACCCGGGCTTCCCAAGTGACATGACGGGTGACCCCGCCCCCCTCTGATGCATCGGGAAACCTGCGTTGCATCAGAGGGGGCGGGATCACGTGATGGGTGGCCCCGCCCTCAGCTACATAAGAGCTGTCACTGGCTGAAGCCGCGTCATTCCCGGGGTGTCTAAAATAAAGGACTTATCCCAACTGTGTCTGTGAGTTTTTTTACAATTTTTTACACTTTCTTTGTGAAATGGTAGCCCGTTACCAATTCACATAGGGGGGCGGGATCTGGGGGTCCCCTTTGATAAACCCCCGCCCGCAGACCCCCACAACCACCGGGGCAAGGGTTGTGGGGATGAGGCCCGTGTCCCCATCAACATGGGGACATCCTCCCCATGTTGAGGGCATGTGGCCTGGTACGATTCAGGAGGGGGGCGCTCTCTCGTCACCCCCTCTTTTCCTGCGGCCTGCCAGGTTGCGTGCTTGGATAAGGGTCTGGTATGGATTTGTGGGGGAAACCCGACGCCATTTTTTTTTTTTGGCACGGAGTTCCCCTTAAAATCCATACCAGACATGAAGGGTCTGTTATGGATATTTGGGGGGAACCCCACACCATTTTTTTTTTATTTGCCGCAGGGTTCCCCTTAATATCCATACCAGACCTGAAGGGCCTGGTAATAGAATTTGGGGGGAACCCAAAGCATTTTTTTATTTTTTTTATCAATGACTTTTCTCTGTATTGCCGGGACCGGCAATTCATTATAGCCGCGAGTTCTTTTAAATTACTTTTTTTCCTTCAGAAATTACATTTTGTGCAGGGACAGTTCTGAGCACGAGAAATATGCGCTGCTTTACAGGCATAATATACACACCCCAGGTACGAAATTTAAAGGAATATTTCACTTTTATTGCTTCACTTTAAGCATTATTAAAATCACTGCTCCCGAAAAAACATCGGTTTTTAAAACTTTTATTTGCTTTGATACATGTCCCCTGGGGCAGGACACGGGTCCCCAAACACTTTTTATGACAATATCTTGCATATAAGCCTTAAAAATTTGCACTTTAGATTTCTCCCATAGACTTTAACAGGGTGTTCTGCGGCTTTTTGAATTTGCCGTGAACACCCCAAATTGTTCGCTGTTCGCCCAACAGCCAAAAGGGTGAAATACGATTGCACATCTTATTTTATCCTGTTTTCACGTGCTCTTTTTTCCAATTGGACCTGATTCACAAAACTTTTAGCACTTCAATTATGCCGTATACAAATTTAGTAAATAAACAAAATGGATAAGCAAAAAAGTCTGTTTGCAAATCAGCAATGTGCATTTTGTGGAACATTTTTCAATGCCTTTTATAAAGTGGAAGCTTAAATGTGAAATTGAAACATTTCAGTTCCTGCCCCCAGGTGGTGTGGATTTTTATAAAGAGTTTAGACTGGATCATTGATATGGTTTTCCTGTTTTCCAACACAAATTCACTCTCAGTTGCAATTGACATAAAAATGATCCTACATTTATTTAAAGTTATTGTTAACCATGTCACGACTATATACGTCGGCATAATGGCACTGCTGCGCAAAGCAACGTATATATACGTTGCTTTGAATTTCGCGCTACGCGGGCGTGCGCGCTCCCCTGCCGCGAGTTCTGTGACCGTGCCCGTGGGACCCGCGGACTCGATGTCCGCCGGTGTCCCGAGATCGTGTCACGGAGCTGCAGAACGGGAGGATGCCTGTGTAAACAAGGCATCTCCCTGTTCTGCTTTGTGACAGGACACTGATCTTCTGCTCCCTGTCATCGGGAGCAGCGATCAGTGTCGTGTCACATGTAGCCCAGCCCCCACACAGTTAGAATCACTCCCTAGGACACACTTAACCCCTTCCTCACCCCCTAGTGGTTAACCCTTTCCCTGCCAGTGTCACTTACACAGTAATAAGTGAATTTTTATAGCACTGATCGCTATAAAAATTACAATGGTCCCAAAATAGCGTCAAAAGTGTCCGATGTGTCCGCCATAATGACGCAGTCACGATATAAATCGCTGATCGCCGCCATTACTAGTAAAAAAAAATATTAATCAAAATGCCATAAAACTATTGTAGACACTATAACTTTTGCGCAAATCAATCAATAAATGCTTATTGCGGTTTGTTTTACCAAAAATATGTAGAAGAATACGTATCAGCCTAAACTGAGGAAAAAAAAAATTTTGAATATATTTTTGGGGATATTTATTATAGCAAAAAGTAAAAAATATTGCTTTTTTTTTTAAATTGTCATTTTTTTTGTTTATAGCGCAAAAAAAACAACCCCAGAGGTGATCAAATACAAC
Source organism: Rana muscosa (assembly GCA_029206835.1). Taxonomy (NCBI): domain Eukaryota; kingdom Metazoa; phylum Chordata; class Amphibia; order Anura; family Ranidae; genus Rana; species Rana muscosa. The sequence goes on along the minus strand of CM055117.1, from coordinate 805,936,387 downwards.
CAAAAGAAAGCTCTATTTGTGGGAAAAAAAGGAAGTCAATTTTGTTATGGAGCCACGTCGCACGACCGCGCAATTTTCAGTTAAAGCGACGCAGTGCCGAATCGCAAAAAGTGGCCTGGTCATTTGATAGCCAAATACTCCGGGGCTGAAGTGGTTAAAGGCTAAGTTCATCTTTTTTTTCTAAAATCCAGCTCCCCTATGTACCAATATACTATTAATGTAACTCAGTAGCAGAAAAATAAAAGCTTTCTTTGTTTTTGAGAGCAAGGCCTTACCTTAGCCCTTACTGTATTTCATAGAAAGGTTCAGAAACTTCCCAGTATACAGACAGAGACAGAAGAACGCGTAAGACACAGGAAGGAGTTTACCAGCTGACCTCATTAGCACACACCCTTCACCCATCAACTATATTTTCACAGCACCCCCGTCATTTGTACGCACGTACATTTGCCTGGCTTCAGACGGGTTCAGGCAGCATGCTAAATTCCCTGGGGCCACATGCCTGATTGGATACAGAGTGATTGGATAGATGGTGTGTCCTCCTATTATATAGATATGGTAAATCTAAAGGAGATTGTACAGAGATTGTTCAATCAGATTGTATAGTGTATGGCCAAATATATACACCTAAAATTACCTAGTTGTGCTTTCAGTGCCATTAATTGTTAAGGACACACCAAACACAGAAGCATACACACATTTTGCCACATAAAAAAAACAGAAAACAAACACAGTAAAAACTTGCAAAATTGTTCCATGAACTACTTTGCCATGTGTAGTTAACCAACGAAACGTACGTCGGCGGCGGTACCTGGTCACGTGATTTGCTGATGTCATCACGGCGCTCTGGCTTTGATACTGTGTTTGCAAAACACCAAGCGCGTCACCTCGGAGGAGACAGCGGAGGAGTTCACGCTCAGACAAGCTCATAGCCTCAGTGCCGGGAAAAGGCACTTTTTAAAGTAAGCGGCCATTTGGCACCTTTTTGTTTTTTATCATATTTTAATAAACTGTATTACGCTATGAGGCTTCCTGTTTCTATTTGCATATCCTGCCTTTATGCCTGACAAGAGGGGTTTGGAAATTTCCTGTGTGTGACTGTCGATGTGTATGCAGGCACTAACCTGCACAAGCTTTACAGACCATCTTTTTAAGTAAAGTGGTCAACAAAATCTGGTAAGCGCATCCTTTGTCTGAGCACTTTGGGTGACTTTTATTGTTTGGTGGAGGAATATCACGCAAATTAAGAAGATATATTTTGAATGTCACTAGCAACAAAAGATCAACGTCTAATCAATGGTTGAAGCAATATTGGACATATTTTTTCATTTGGTTGGAATTTTTTCACTTGGTTGGAATTTTTTGTTGGAGAAACCAGATTCTCTGAATATATTTCTATTGGGACTCACATTTACTTATATTGTTATATATAAATATTTATTTGTGTTTTGTTTGGATTTAATAGGGATTAAGCACCAAATTTAAAACACTACTGTGGTTTGCCCACTAGGGGCTATTTTGCATATTTGTCCTATGTGAGTCACTGGAAAACCGAGCCAAAAAACATGTGCTCCCACTACGGTGTGAATGGGGCCTGAAAGTAAAATTGGGGTATTTACACAAGAACAATGAGGCTCCATCCACATCTGTGTGTTTACAAACGCATGGCAAACCACACAGAAAATGTGCTTTTTACCATGCAAATGTGCATCATGTTTGTGTTGTCATTACTTTCTAAAGGCTCCCCAAGTGCCGCAAACATACAAAAAACTGCAGTAACGCACCAAGCTCCATTTCAAAAAAGTTCTGGAGCTTCTGTTGGGCTTTTGTTGAGTGACGAGCAGCCCATTCGTGTGAATGGGTTGCTCTATGCGTGATGATTGAAAACACTCCAAAACAAACACTTGTGGGAATGTGAGTTTTCGCAAAATGGAGATATGAATGAGGCCTGACAATTGAGTGTCTCTGTCTACACCCTCCTATTTTCTTGTATAAAGACACCATGCAATCTGATTGTACAATCTCTGTACCATTTCCTATAGATCTACCAGAACTATGTTATAGGACAACACACCCGAACAATCCATTCAATTTGTATGAAATCATTCAGGCCCTTGTACCACATAGCTGATGGGAGATTGTACAATCAGATTGTATAGGAAGTGGGTGGAAGGTAGTATTGTATTGAGGAGGGTGTGGTCCAGATGGTGAACACACACTATCACGCCATTTTCTGTGATGCAACAAGGAAGTGAAGGCGTCTGGGAGATGACCTAAAAGGAAGTGAAAGCTAAGAAAGTTATGGAATCTGAAAATCTTTTAAAAATATAAATAAACTGACAAGATTTTAAACCTCCTGTGGACAAGTGAAGAGAAAAGCACATTGGGATGGCTGGACCAGAAATGGCATTGGAAAACATTTCTATTTATTATGAAAAGTGAAATTTGTCCTGAAAAGGTGAACTTATCTTTTAGACTCCTTTCACACTGGGGTCTCCTGTGCGTTAGCTGTAAAGAGCCACTCATTTTAGCAGCACTTTTCGCTGTTTTATCGGCGCTTTTCGACTACTAGTGGGGTGCTTTTAACCCAAAGAAGGGGTTAAAAATGCCTGTGTCATGCGGCACTTCCAAAATGCTTTTCAGGGGCTTCGGAAGCACTGCCCATTCATTGTTTTGGGAGTGGTGTATACACCTCTCCCAAACCGCCCCAAAGATGCTGCTTGCAGGACTTTTTCTAATGTCCCGCAAGCGCATTGCCCCAGTGTGAAAGCGCTCGGGCGGCATGGGAGGCAGTGTTCAGGCGCTTTACAGGCACTATTTCTAGCGCTAAAACGCCTTAAAACTGCCTCAGTGTGAAAGGGGTCTTAAAGTTCTTTTTTTCTAAATAAGAAATATGTTTCACTCACCTGCTCTGTGCAATGTTGGCCAAAGTGGCAGATGTCTCTTGAAAAGAAATGATTGTGTTATGCCGTCCTGCCCTTGTGAAGAATACCCAATACACTCTCTTCCCAAAACATTTCCAATGTGAAGTTAGATGAGTTATTTTTTTATCACAGTGATTTGCATAAACATATGTAGATCCAGTTTGTGCATCTGCTTCTAAAAAATACTGTTTGATCTATTACCAAGATGTAATTTTACTTGAATTTTCACTTTAGCGCTATGCCAAACTGAATCCGAAATGAGGAGCCATAGCATAAGTACAAATGCCAGTTACAACTGCACAATTAGGTTCACATCCACTTTTCCAATTTTTAGTCAGCCGTGCAAAAAGGCTGTGAATTTATTCTGAAACACCAAAAAGAAAAGTCCCTATAATTATCCATACTTAACTACCCCTCACACCTAAATTGACATGACTTCTACCATGTACAGATAAAAAATGTCATCTCCTGTATAAAAATTTCATCTTTTGTCATCAGAATGTACAAACACGATCGCCAAGCATTTTCTACAGCAAGTCACTTTGTGGAACACAATGTAATAAGATAAGAATTTTAAGAGCATTGCAGGAAATACAGTTTAAAGTATGATTTTATGCAAATTGCTCCAAAGTCTTAAAAAATAAAGATTTCATATCTGAAAATCTCTGAGTACAAAGCACTGGAATAAAGAGATTATACATTTTGGTGAATATTTTTAAAAGGCTTTTATTACATGACTCTTAGTAGCTTTGTTGCATGAAATGACAATTGATATTAAACTATTTTAAAGGTCCTTTATCTATGCTGTGAATACACAAGGACACCTACATTAATTCTGTTTCATTGGGCACTCATATTTGTCTTTTAAAGTAATTGTTTTGCATCCATAATAATGCAGTTTAGAATTCAAATGGCATATATTAAAAAACACACAAGACACTGTATGAGCCTCACAATTTTCAGTTGTCACTATAAGCACTTCTTTAGGATGTTTTATGTTGTAACATGAACATTTATTTTTGTGGTGTTTTTTGCCTAGAATAATGTGGGAAAGGCTTAAAGTGTAAGTAGAGAAAAATATAAAGGGGAGGGGGGAAGGGATGTTGGGACAGGGCCCAACTGAAGATTATAGGGTGAATCAACCACAAATCGATTGGTAATGTATCAAAAATAGAAAATACTTTATTGGTTGAATGCTACAATATAAAGAATACACATTTCATCCTGACTATATGACATAAGTCATAGAGGAGAAAGGGGTTTCTCCCAAACCTTAACAAACTAGTTTTAATAATAAAATCAATACCATGAATAAACATACACAATGCACTGCTGAATGGAAATGAAAATAGAGATGGCCAGAGTGGACCAGGACCACCCGCTCAACTAAACCTTGCGTC